>CM071795.1:9367989-9967989 GCA_036559045.1 Platycarya longipes
TTACTTACTTTTATTCATTGAACAGCTATTGAGTTCAACTCATATAAAATGTTTGATTCTTTCCAAAAATCATTGCTGCAACTAATCAATTGTACTTATAAAAGGTCCAGTATCCATGAGAAACTTCTTCTGTGTCTCAAAACTACTCTGAAATCATCATAAACATTTGAAACACTTGATAAAATAGCTGTAACTGTGAAATTTTGTTTATGATTCATGCAGTTCAATGGTTTGGCCTGGCTTTTCTTGGGTGTCCCCACAAGCAGCTCACTGCTTTACAAGGAGGTGAGACAGATTCCATCAAAAACTTTGATCCTCTTTAAATGGAAAGTACTTAGACTGAGGACTCTCCAAATTGCATGAGACAGGAATTTGAGAAAATGAAGGAGAAGGCCCCAGAAAACTTTAGGCTAGACTTTGCTGTGAGCAGAGAGCAAACAAATGAGAAAGGAGAGAAGATGTACATCCAAACAAGAATGGCTCAGTATGCAGAAGAGTTATGGGAATTACTGAAGAAGGATAACACCTATGTTTATATGTGTGGACTCAAAGGAATGGAAAAGGGAATTGACGAAATTATGCTGTCATTGGCTGCTAGAGATGGTAAGAACTAAGCAGCAGATCGCTTTCATTAGATCTTTACCACTCCATGTTTGGTTAATTAACGAAGTTTTGAGAATTTTAAGATTTTTCTTTTTCTTTTTTAAAAATAGATGTCTTTTTTATTGGATTTTCTGGCTATATTTAAATGTTGAGTTGAGTTGAAATTAGTTGAGTTCTTTGTGAATAATAGTAAATTAAAATAGTAGAGTAAGTTTTGTGGGCACATCTTAAGATGAGTTTAGATGTACTTAAATGATAAAATGAGTTTAAATATATTTATGAGAATTTGAAAAAGATTGTAGTCCTGAGTGTAAAGAGGTGTCGAGTTAAAAAATGTTGTAGATTCTATATGTAAAGAGGTTTTCAGTTGAGATGATTTTGTAGTTTGAGAATTGGGTATTTGAATGTTAGATTTAATTTAAAATTAGATTGAACTGAGTTGATTTTAGTATAGTCGAACAACCAAATGGGCGTTAAGGTAATTAGAAAAAATTTGTAATTTTTTAAATATGTTTAGTATTGAGATTTGTGAAAGTGGGTGGAAAGATTTGAAAAGTTATTGAAATAATTTTTTTTTTTTTTTTTTTAGGTTTTCATCTTTGTAAAAATTATTTTGGTTTTTGTGGTTGAAATCTTATTATTATTATTATTTTGAAATTTTTTTAAAATGTTTTCAGGCATTGATTGGTTGGACTACAAAAAGCAGTTGAAGAAGGCAGAGCAATGGAATGTTGAAGTCTACTAACCCCTGCCAACAAAGTGTCTCACATTTCAATGGTTTCCTCCACATTCTGTAGATAGGTAACGCCTTTTTGTAATTTGTTTTTTTCTTCTTTTGTTAATGAATTTGTATTGGTATAGCCTCTACAAGTTTTATTTATGAGGGATCATATGTCATAATCATACAATAGGGTTGAAAGCAACGTCAACTATATTTTTCAACTTCAATTAGTCGATCATTCCTGCATGTTTTGACAAAACGGTTAGCAAATCCAACTTAAAACGAAATTTAAAACAATAATAATAATAATAATAGTTTGAGACAAAATTGTCCAAACTCAACTTCATATTTTCATCTTCATCTATGATGTTCCAACAGAAGGCTCAAATTACATAGCCTATACTCTAAAAAGAATAGTCAAATGATACAATTGGAGTCACATTAAACCTTATAAAGAGTAAGAACTTCTCATTTCTAAATAATGTGCAATTTCATACGCCACATATTCTTATCCTTATCATATATGGTATTATAATCTACTTCCCTTAAATTTATGACGTCCTCGTCGGACTAATCCATGATAAATAGCAAGGTTCAAATATCACATTTCTGATTGGGATAGACTCTGATTCATTGGTAATGTCCTAATATAAACTTTAAACATAATCTATATTTCAAAAAAACTAATTAATGATACAGTTGAAACCCTATTACATGGAACTAAATAGCAAGAATTTTTTCTTCCTAAATAATATGAAATCTCATATACTATCTATCCTTATTTTTATTATATGGAATATCACATTATTAGTTTATGGACATGATTAAGGAAACTGCGAAATCTCTTTAGTTTCTCCATGTTAGTATTTAAAACATAAGAGTAATGTTACTTACAAATGGTGTATAAACTCAAACATTTAATGTATGACCCACTATAGTTAAAAGGTGCCCTGACTCATTGCATTTATCAGTATGTCCCAAGTGTTGGTTCATTTTATAGTCTAGAACATGAGATGCTTAAAATAACTAAACTCTAGGGGTGCAAAAGACTTAAAAACTGCTATATGATGAAATTTGATTCTCCAATAAACCCTTATTACCGGGGTATTACCATAACTAATCTCACATCATCCTCAAGGCATATTTAGATATTGAAATGAGATGATAATTTTGTTAATAGTTGTGAAATAGTTTGAGTTCATATATTATATTAAATTTTGGAATAGGAGATTGAAAAAATTGAATAAAAATATTATAAAGTTAAAAATATTATTAGAATATAATTTTTTTAAAAAATTATCTTGAAATTTATAAAGATAAAATGAAAAAATTGATAATGAAGACGTTATCTTGAGTTTTGTAAATAAGGTTACGTTGCCAATTAGGTGGATGAGACTTGGAGATTTGATTGACGATCCGACAAAAGGTGTCTCTGTTGCAAGTGGCGCAAGTGGATGGTGGACGTAAACAAACCAATGTACGAGATTTATTATGAACACTAAATAACACATTAAATATGACACTTATGACAAAAGATGATCAAGTGCGTAGCTTAGGAAACTTATGAAAAACATGTGGTAATGTAAAAGAACATTAAATAACACGTTAAATATGTAAAGAACCATACCAGGATCTGACGTAGTAACAATAACTTTGGTCTTGTAAAAATTAAATAGAAAAACGAAATGCAGAAGAAAATTTTGTGAGAGGCCGCAAAGTTAGCGGGAGTAATTTGAAAGAAATAGTCCTCCACAAAAAAAAAAAAAAAAAAAAAGCCTGCATGGCACCAGCCAAAGGCTATGATACTGTATAGAAAATAAAATAAAATAAAATAAAATAGAAAATGAGATGGAGAGGTGAGGAGGATGGATAGAAAATTTGAGATCAGCTACATTTTTGTTGTTTTTAATTGTTATTGAATACATAATATATATATATATATATATCCTTATATGTAGTTGGATGGAATTAGGAAAATAATAGAAAGACAATAAATCAATAATATTAATTGATATTGATTGCTTTATATAATAAATCAAATATTGTAGAAAATATAGTCATACTTCCAAGCATACGCTAAAATATTATGAATATATTCTATAATAAGTATAGTAATTATATTACAACATCTTTAAATCTTAGCAAAATTATTTACATTATTCATGAACTAAATTTTCTTTGGTGCTTAATATTTTTCTCCTTTCCATATAATTTAATACGTAGGAGAGAATTCCTAAATTGTTATCTGGAGTTTGTGAAACATTATTAGAACATATTCAATATATACGACAATAAAAGATATATACGACAATAAATAAACAAGATGATTCAATAAACCATTTTAGTTCGACTTCGCTGAACTTGAGTTTGACTTGGTTTAAATGAGTCCAGGGCGGACCTACCCCTGGTCTAGGGGGGGCTACCGCCCCCAAACTTTTTAAAAAATTATACATAATATATAAATATATATAATTTTTTTTATATAATTAAAATTTCTATATCAATTTATCAAAAAATAAAAAATTTACCCCCCCAATTCTTAGACCTCTAAAAATTTTACTAAAATTATTTTTTCAAATTTTAATACTTACCTAATCTCACTCTAAATTTTTATTTCAGTGACGGTTGATACCCAAATTGTCTCTCCCACTTTAGCTTGATGTGCTGATACAACTAAAATTTTAAAATATGTTTAGATTATCTAAACTATGTAGATGACTAGAAATATGAATTTTTTACATATCATTTGCTAATTTATATTGAGAAAAAATTGTCAATAATTTCACTTTAGAAATGATAATAGATGAGTTTTATTTTATGAAAGATCATTGTCGAGCTTAATTTGTAGGAGAAATCTTAAGTTCATTTTTTTTTTTTTTTTGTAATAGGCTCTAACAAATTGCAAAAATTAAAAAAAAATGATTTATAAACATGTATTCTTATATATAATTTTATAACATATGATTATTATTTTTATATATAATCACGTGTAAATAAAAAACTTATATTTACATATACTACATATTTTGTCAATCGCCCCCCCAAATATCAAATCCTAGTTCCGCCCCTGAATGAGTCGTTTGTAAATATAAGCCACGTGGCATGAACTTCATAATTAGTTAATCTAAAGTACATAATATCTGTAATTACAAGATCAAAACTATCAAAATTGAGAGTAGAAAAAACATGAAAAACCCCATTTTTAAATACGGGAAGTAATCTGTGCAAGACTCTAATGGTTATATAGACTACTTTATAATTTAATTCTTACTATAAACTACTGTTTGTAATATCAAGAAACTCGATGAGCTAGAACTTTATTCATATTCAAATAAAAACTAAATATATAATACTATATAAGTTTAAATTTTGTCATCTACTACTTAATAAAACTCAAAAGTTTTTTTTTTTTTTAAAATAGAAGTAGCTTTTGTAACATAATCACTCATTACATAGTTTCTCAAAGATTAACATGTTGGATATTAAGAGAGGACCCTCTTCAATCCAATATTGCATCTCTTTTAATGAAAAGCCAATTTTACTAACCTATGTGCTATCTCATTTCATTCCCTTCTTATGAGTCTGATTTGCCTATAGAAAATATCTTTCAAGTTGGCTTCTCAATAATCTGTCCATAAGGTGCCCAACATTCCTCTTCACTTGTAACTGCCTTGATGATGTTTTGGGCATCTCCCTCTATAATGAACCTGTTACATCCCAACTCTAGGCAAATTTCAGTTGCCTTCCTCATTGTCATGGCCTCTGCAATCTATGGAGAGGGTTCCAACAATATTGGAGCACAACATATTGCTATAACATCACTGTTGCTATCTCGAGTTATAATGCCCAGGCCAATTTTTTGATTTTTGGATTCATAGCAGCATCAACATTAACTTTAAACCATCCATGCTATGATTTCTTCCATCATTGTAATACATATATATCTTGAATCATCTGCTTGTGCTTGAGGTTGAAACTATACTGCTTTGTAGTCTCTCAGGAGTTGTATAGCATTTAGAATCACTTGTGTTAGACTCTAAAACTTATCTTCGAAAACCACATTATTTCTTCTATGCCATATTGCTCTAAAAATTGTAGCTGCCTCTATTAAATCCTCTTGTTCCAAACTGTCCTTCATTGTTTGCCACAAAGTCAAGAAATCTTCTATCATAATTGACCATTTGTGAAATTTACAACCCTTTGCAAACCATATATTACTAATGAATGAACACTGCCATAAAGCATGAATAATTTATGTCCTTTCTTGCTTGCATAAAGGACAAACATATGAGTTTTCTACCTTTCTTTTGTAAAGCAGTGCCTTTGTTGAAAGTGAGTTAGACCTTACTCTCCATAAGAAATGTTTTGTTGCTTCTATAACTTTAAGATTTCATATTGACTTCCATAACTCCTCCTGTTGTTCACCCCTCGAAGACTCCCTTGCCTCTCTTCTTCTTTTATCCTAGCCACAAAGTAAACACTCTTGACATTAAAAGTATCATTTTTGCTAAAATTTCGGATCACCTTATTAGTATAGTTTCTTATGATAATTAGGATTCTGCATATGTCTTTGCCTCTTCTTTGATAAAGATCTCTTATTTCATCCCATATTTTCAGCTTTGGTATGATCAGTGTACTCATTATTGTATCCAAAACAATTCTTGAATCCTTTAATGATTGAAAGCAGTGTGATATTGGCCTTGGCAACCATTTCTAACTCCATATTTTAATTTTCTAACCATTGCCTACTCGCCACATCATTTCCTCCCTTAACAACTCCTTTGCTTCACACATGGTTCTACATATTGGAGAAGGAGAGCTACTCATTTTTGCACCCGTAACTCCACTCTTCTTATAATACTTATTACAGTATACTCTAGCTATCATTCTTAGCCTTCTCCATATATTCCCAACTCTTCCAATGAACACCCTTTTTGTCTTCCTGCTTCCCCCACCAAAATTTTGTTGTCATAGCTGAGATATCATTGCACAGCTTTCTTGGGAGTTTAAAGAAATTCATAGTGTATGTTGGCATAACCTGTAGCATAGCTTTAATTAATATTTCTTTTCCTACCTTAGATAGATAGCAATTTTCCACCTGTTCATTTTCCTCCAAATTCTATCCTTTAGGTTTCGAAAGTTGTTGTGCCTTGATTTCCCCACTAAAGAAGGCAAACCAAGGTACTTCTCATAACTTCCACAAACTATTGCACTAGTTTCATTTCTTATGATATTTCAGGTTTTAATTGTTGTGTTTGAACTGAAGTAGAGTGAAGTCTTGTCCCTATTTAACTTTTGATTTGAAGCTCTTTCATACAACTGAAGAATGGCTTGAATATTGTCCCATTCTGATCTAGCAGCCCCGCAAAAAATTACATAATCATATGCAAATAAGAGATGATTGAGTCTTGGTCCCCTCCTTGCTACACTTATCCCTTTTATCAACTTTTTAGTTTCTACATTGTCAAGCAAGTTACTCAATCCTTCAACACACAAAAGAAAAAGACAAGGGGAGAAAGAGTCTCCTTATCTTAACCCTCTTTTTAGAACAATTTCTTCACTTGCATTTCCATTAGCTAACACAACATATCTCACTGTTTTAGCACATCTCATCACAAGATCTATCCATTTGGAATCAAAGCCTAACCTCCCCATAACAGCTTGTAAATAGTCTCATTCCACCTTGTCATATGTCTTGGACATATCCAATTTTAAAACCATCCCTCCCACTCTTCCCTTTTGTTTAGTTTTCATGGAATGAAGCACTTCATATGCTACCATTACTGAATCAGTTATGAGTCTTCACGAGAGAAAACATTTTAAGTGGATGCTATTACATGTGTTAAAACATTCTTAAGCTTATTTGCAATTGTTTTGTAGATTAGCTTGTAAAAAATATTACACAAGCTAATTGGTAGAAAATTCTGAACAAATTCAGAGTTCTTGACCCATGGAATTAAGGCAATAAATGTACAATTAATTTGCTAAAGTCAGTACCATTATTGAGGAAATCCAATGCTACTTTGCATACCTCTTCCTTGACAATACTCCAATGTTATTGATAGAACCTTACTCCAAAGCCATCAGGACCTGGTGACCTCAAATGGCTCATTTGTTTCATTGCTTCCTCAATTTCTTCAGTTCTCTATTCTTGAATCAACTCTACATTCATGGTTGCTGGTATTATACTTTCCATTTTATCTAAAACTGACTCAATGTCTTTTGTGGAAGATGATTTTGTTGAGTAAACTTCTTCAAAATACTCCTTGAATGCCACTCCAATCCCTTCACCACCAGTCTACAATTGCTTGTCTTTGTCCTTAATCTTGTATATATTACTTCTTTTTTTCCTTTCTGTAGCACATGAGTAAAAGTATTTAGTATTTTTGTCACTCATTTGATACCAATGAGTTTTACTCCTTTGTCTCCACCTTAAAGCTTCTTGTTCTAACATCACCCTTATCTCTTTTTTTAAACTCTTAATTGCCTTTACATTCTCCCATCATTTTGTTGCAATGCTCTCAACTGACTTGTCTTAATCATCAGTTCTCTATGCTTGAAACACTGCTTACTCCATTTACTTAGACCTTCACCGCACCTATTCAATATATATTGAATTCCATTAGCTTTTCTAGAAACATGTATTTCTCTTTTACATGTTGTCTTCACTACTTCTTTACATCCAAGAGAACAAGCATAATAGCCTAACCGCCAACAAGTGTATAAGGCAAGTGAACTCTCAGTACCATGGTGCACTACGGAGATATCTTCTTGCTTATGTTACTCTTACTGATGGTTGTATTATCTTGGACCACGAAGACACCAATCGTGCTTTCTAAAAACCACCCAACCTTATATCTAAACTTGTTTCCCTTGAAATCTTGGCTTCCATTTCCTTTATAAGAGTGTAACAGAATGGGTTTGTGATTTGAAGTGTTGGCAGTTAGCACTTATACTTTTACATTTTTGTGAAATCTAGATCATCTTTGATTTACTATCCCTCTATCAAGTTTCTCCATTGTGAAGGTGTTCTCACAATGATTATTGCTCCATGTGAAACAGTTGCTACTCCACCCCAGATCAAATAAACAGCACTGATCAAGGATCTCTCGAAAACTTTTTATCTGTCTTTCACCTCTTAGTCTTCCCCTCTTTTTTCATTTTGTCTTTCACCTCTTGGATCAACTACAAAATACCCCTCATATCCTAGCTTACTTTTTATCCATTCTGATTTCATGGTTTTAGGTTTAGTTTCCATTAGGAAAGCTACACTAGTTCTCTTGTTCCTTATCAAACTGATAAGGTCTTGAACTATCTAGGGGTTCCCAAGCCCCCGACAGTTTCAACTTAAGGTTTTCATTGATATTGGTAGCGTTGCAAAGCAACCTTCGCCAATTCTTCATCATTT
The DNA here is from genome assembly GCA_036559045.1 of Platycarya longipes. NCBI lineage: Eukaryota > Viridiplantae > Streptophyta > Magnoliopsida > Fagales > Juglandaceae > Platycarya > Platycarya longipes. Next base: position 9,376,722 of record CM071795.1, read on the forward strand.
ACTATCTCATTCTCATCCCTAAGTCTCCTTACTTTATTATTCATACAATTAGGTATTTCTTCCTCCAATGCTGCATATAGAGCTCTCTATTTCCCTACTCTAACTTGTAACTAGTTCTTTGTCTCTCCCATTCTAGCCCATCTTTTTATTTCCCTGATTGACACATTTCTTTTGCCATTGGCTTCTTTTTTATTTTATTGTTTTTTCCCATAGTCTTAAGTATCATCAGTAATTCTATTCTTAATGTGAACAACTTGAGATAAAATTATATTGTCAGAGGCACTTCAAACTCTTTTAGCACCTGGCTTAACTCACCCTGTCTTTTCTCAACTTCCTTATCACTATAAATTTGTCTTTTCCCTTGTTTCTCACCCTTCCATCTTCTTTTAGAATTCTCTAAAAATCTATTTTTCAAGAAAATCCATCATAGTCCTACTCCCTCCCTCCTTATTTGGTATTTTTGGAATTGAATTGCGTATCACTTCCTTATCAAAAAGATTAGGTTGTAGTAACCTTCCTAGATTCTTAGCCATAAGAGCCTAATCCATTACCTGCCTGTCACCTAGCCCCACCTCCCTATCAACCCCCTTGTCCGCCTTGTTTTTTCTTTATGCTCTCCATCTACCCTATCCATCTCATCCAATTCCCTCATTTCCAGTTCCATTAGAACTCTCAAACCACCTATTTTTCCCTCACCATCTACTTTAGGCTAGGTTCCAAAGTGAGTATCTTGACCCTTGCTATCGGGTTTCTAAATTTTGCATAACATAGAATCATGCAATATTCGGCCACATGAAAAGCATAACCAAGGTAATTTTTTATACTTAATTGGAACCTAGTATTTGAAACCATTTATCGAAATTATTCTTCCCCTAGCTAACGATTTTGTGAGATCCAACTCCACCTTCAGTCTTAGGTATTTTCTCATTCTATATCATCGTCATTTGCCTCTATGTCCACCAGTGTCACCATCGAATTGCCATTTTTGTCACTGTGTCCTTGTTTATATTAGCAAAAGCCAGATTATACAATTGTATCCAAAATACTTCCCGATTAAATTTTCGCCGGTTGAAAGACACTTTCAAATCTTTGTAAAGTAAATAAGTTTCCATCAAACAACCAAGGTTGCCCTTGCTCCACCTTCTGCTTATCTGCATGGGTATTGAAGATAATAATAAAGCAGTTTACCTCTACTCTTGGAACTCTAGTGGCTTGCTTGATCTCCATATTTGTGACATAGTCAATGTTATAATGCTTTTATTAATCATCCGATCAATACAGATTTTTCCTACAAGACATAATTCTTCTTTCCTAATTACTGATTCGACTTCTTCCTCATTCACTTCTATAGCATCCATCTCCTCTTCTGTTAACTTCATTAGCTCCTAAGGAACTTCCAAACCTTCCATTTTTACACTTTCGTTTCACAAATACTCTCACCCTCCTTTAAAAAATTTTGAATTAGAGACACTACAATGGAAAAATCACTTTTTTAAGCTACAGGTTCACCACCTCTTATTTTCACCCTAAAGAAAAAATTAGAGAAGGGACTTCACCACAAAGCAATGTAGTCGCCTTCGACTAAATGTATTAATGTTATAAATCGAGGTAATATGTGTAAGACTCTAAAGGTCATAAAGACTATTTTATAATTTAACTCTATAGTAAATTATACATGTACCTATAAACTATATTAGAAAATATTAACAAAATATTCAAATTTTATTTATCAGAAGTTATAGATAAAATTATAAGTTTTAATATAAATGATCTATTCTTTCAAAATAAAGTAACTCGTGAATATGTTTAAACTGTTATAAATTTATGAATGTAGTAAAATATATTCCATGTATTTAATGAATAACTATTAGAATTCTTATTGTATTCTTATTTCTAATATCCATGCATTCTCTTAATTCTTATATTGTCGTTCTTTAAGTTCACATATCTATTTGATATGATGTTTTCTCTCATGTTTAAAAAAAGAGTTTTGAGGAGTATTTGTTGTAGACGGACAACAAGAATACTGAGAAAAATATTATTGAATTCTTGAAGACCTAATTTCATATTATTTTTTTCAAAATTTCATATATTTTAATCCTTTAATTATCTGATTAATTTAACTTAATTTTAAAATCACGTAATTCGATGATGAGCTCAAACTTTAATTGTACTCACTCAAATAAAAATTAAATAAATAATAGTATGTAAAATATAATTTGGTCATTTACTACTTACTCGAATTCGAATAATTTAGGTGATTGATATTATACAATAAATTAATTATATTAATTAAAATTTCTTAAAAGAATAATAAGGCTCCACGCTTAGCTATCATAGACAAAAGCATGCCATGAACTGACGTCCTTAGAAATCTTTATTATAGATAATCTTTGACATCTTAAAAATCACTGTAGATCTTATTACTTTTATAAATTCTATCCAAAAGACCTTTCAACAACATGTCAGAACTTGGACCACAAGAAATAAGGAACTTGCCGTCTTCAAAATTATTATTTATTAGGTTTTTTCTTTATTAGATTCGACGTAACTGTCTGAGACCATAAAAGCATTCTTGTCTGTGTCTCCCTCTGTTGGAATGATTTGGGAGAAATTGATTTTACTACAACTGATTTTATCACCATCAATCCAAATATTGGTGAGGTAGCGACATCATTGATGACAATAAAAGTATCAAACAATTGGAACATGAACAATATTTCTAGATAGCGATTGAAGTATCACAATTCAAGTCATAAACTGCAACAGGAGAATAATATTGCAGCATCAATTCCATCACTAATGATATCTAACATTACATTTAAAGAATAAAAGATAATGAAAATCCATCGATCTTCTAATTGATACGCGTATAATCTTGTACAATGTGCAACAGTAACACAAACCTTTAAAGACATTTCCTTGATCAAAATACCTCATTTTTTTTTGAATTTTTATAATAAAAAAACTCACTTTTTATATAAAATTTTATTAGACTTGTTGCCATTAATACATATCTTGCTGAAAAAAATATAAAAAAATAAATAGACAAAAGCACGCCAGATGTATCCGCGGAAGGAAAGAGGTATATTAGGAGGAGTAAAGATACACTTATTATTGATTTACTATTTATTTATTATTTTTATTGTATTTATTTTTAATTATTTTTTAAAAATATGTTTTTAACATTCTTAATTATTAAGACAAAAAATTTAAAAAATTATAATTTTATTAATAATTACTTTTTTAACTATTAACTAAAAAGAAAATTTTAAAAAAATAATAAAAATAATAATAGATAAGTAGTAAATGCATCATTATTATATTAGGAGAAGGCCAACGCGTTCTAGAGAATGTTGAGAGAATTGTATGCGTTTAGGGTTTTTGCTTTTTCATGTTTTGCTATAACTTTAAGTTACTCGTCTTTCGCCTTCCGTATTAGTTAAGGGTTAGGGTTTCGTTCCAATGTCGGAAGAGATATCCACTGGTGTGGTGCGGTGGTTCAACGATGTCAAGGGTTTCGGGTTCATCACGCCCGATGACGGAGGAGAAGATCTGTTCGTCCATCAGTCCGCCATCAAATCCGAGGGTTTTCGTAGCCTGGCTGAGGGCGAGCACGTGGAGTTCCAGATCGAGCTCGGCGTTAACGAGAGGACCAAGGCCGTGAACGTCACCGGTCCCGACGGATCTCCCCTCCAGGGCAACAAGAAGGACAGTTACGCACGGTCCGGACGCGGAGGTGGTGGCGGTTGGAGAAGCGGCGGTGGCGGAGATAGGCGTAACAGTGGCGGTGGTGCCGGTTGTTACAAGTGTGGCGATCCTAGGCACCTGGCTAGGGATTGTTACAAAGGGAACATTGGCGGCGGCATTGGCGGCGGCGGCGGCGGCGGCTGTTTCAGTTGTGGGGAGGTTGGGCACATGGCTAGGGACTGTCCTAACGGAAACAATGGCGGTGGTGGTGGTGGTGGTGGTGGCGCGTGTTATACCTGTGGTGGGTTCGGGCACCTGGCAAGGGACTGCAGGGGTGGCAGTAGTGCTGGCGCTGGCGGAGGCGGTGGCGCGTGCTTTTCTTGTGGGGCATTCGGTCACCTTGCTAGGGATTGCCGCAACAACGTCGTTTCCGGGAGGTTTAGTGGTGGCGGTGGTGGAGGAGGAAGAAGCGGCTGTTTCAACTGTGGGAAACAAGGACACCTTGCCAAAGAGTGCACTGAAGTCTCTTGATTATGAGGAAAAAAAGAGTAATAGTACATATTCTCTCTCTTCTAACCATTTTGATCTTTGGTTTCTTAATGCTTACTTTTTAATTATGGGGGTTATAAACAGGATGGTTTTATATTTTGTGCTGGTCTTGACTTGGTGATCGGCTGTTCGATCAGCATTCTTCAGTCTGCATAATACAGATGTGGTGTGGTTCGGATAAGAATTAGGGATGTTGGCATGTTGTTATCAATTAATGACTGCGGCATCATTTTCTCTAACCGAGCACCTCTCTTCAAGTGTGAATTAACAGACTTCGATATTTAGCTTGGTGATATTAGATGTGGTGGCCTGATTATCTACTATTATGCTGCGACATTAATATTTTCTTTTATATATTTAATAATATTATATTTTTATTGGGAGGTTCTGCTCTCATTTTGGTTAAGAGTGTTAAGAGTTGGTATATCTTTAGATTATTGCATATGTTTTAATTATGAACTACCGCTCACCATTTAATTCCCAGACCTTTCTCCATTTAAATTTAAATTTTTGTGAATCTAGGGCCTTGACAATCAATTTATTAGAATAGATAAACAATCATAGGCTTTTCAAAATTGAAGTCACACTCCGTTTTGATGACAAGAAGGTAATCATTACCACTTAATGGGTTGTACGACCTACTAGGGCAGTGAAAACACTATTCATATATATTGAGTAGCCGAGCATCTTAATCTTTGCCTATATTCGACCTTTTATTTATTTAAAAAGATAAAAGAGTATTTGAGCATCTTTAGAACATACACCGCACAGACAATGGGGTATGGGAGGAATCTATCAGTCTTTGTTGGTTGTTTAACTGTATTGATCAGATTATCCGAAATAAAATTGGAAATTTTTTGATGCAAGTATTAGAAATTATCCATGATTGATGTGCTTCTATGTGTAGTGGAACCTCCTACCACCTTCTTAGGACAAGTCTTACTGAATGGTTCAGCTCCAACTATGGTTGCAGGTAAGGTAGAGCCCAAACATTTTTGTGTGTATAAGTGTTTATTAGACTTTAGCTTATTCGGCAGGGTGCGGCCTAGTAGTCAAAAGGGCGTGCTTGGGAATACCTTTATAAGCATATAATCCCGAAAAGACTAATCAATTTTAGGCTTTGCTAGAATCACCATAAAGCCTAGTTTCACAAAGAACAAATGTGGGACATAGCACACATGAATACCTATATAACCTACCCACATTGTGAGTTATTCATTTTCCAATGTTGGACTGTGGTGTTACAAACTCCTGCATTAATGTCATGTAAAGCAGTTATCCAAGATCACATGGCCATACAATCTCTCTGATACAATATGTAACCACTCAAAGAAAGAGCTAGTTGCGTTTAAGCTATAATCCCAAAAAGACTAGTTAAATCAATCTTGTTTAGAATCAATCGCTTGTAAAGTTTTTATTTTATTTTTTATTTTTTATTGGCACCAGGTGTTCAGAACAGCATCCCAACTAATCACTTATATAGCACTTCCACCTAATATGTAATGATCCTAGGGAAGTTTATGCCATATTTATGATTATACTTTAAAATAACTGGTCAAGATATATGATTGAAGGCCCTTGGAATCATTATAAATTGCACGAGCTCCTCCCTCCCAAATAATGTGAAATCCCATTCATTATCCTGTTATATTGAATCTGGGGCATTACATTACATGTAGTCAATGTGGGACTTGGCACCTTTGACCACCTTTATTACCTGCCCCATCTATTATGGTCAATTCATATTTCCAATGTAGTATTGAAGTGTTTATAGTGAGCGGTGGGAGTTTGACATTTGTAACTCTATTAGACAAATCACATTTAAGCTTGTCTTATGAGAGATTAGAAGTTAAGACAATGTCTGCCACTTTATGTGCGGGGGTGTTACAGATTAGTGTTTAGTTAGACTTATAATACGGGTCTTTTTGTACTTATCAGTCTTGGTTGTAAACTACATTTTATAAAATGAATTGCGGTCATTTCCTTTCAAAAAAAAAAAAAGAAAAGTGAGCTATCTTGGGTTCGATTCTGAATTGTTAAGTTTCCCTTGATTGCCTTAAACATGGTTTTTATGGGTGGGGTCGTGTCTCCCAGGTTTTCTTATCATGGATGGTTCTAAAGGGTTCCCATCTTAGCGAGTTCTGCTTCATTATTAACCAAAAAAAAGAGAGAGAAAAGAAACCAGGGCGTTAACTTGTTTTGGGCATTTCTTCATTAGTGGCAATGGACTATGATAATGATCTCGGCAACAAAAATGGTTGTCATGGCGATTATCTTTTAGAACAGAAGTGCATGTAGGCTTATCAAGATCGATTGTTTTCTAATGGACTCACTGCAAGGCCATTGCATCATTTAACAGCTTCGTGGTATGGGTAGGTCTGACTTTTTAGTGAAAACAAAAGAGCCTTGACCTCTGATTTAATGCTTTGTTCATAGGTAGAATTGGTGATCCTCGGGGATTAAACTGCAATTTAAGTGGGAGGCCATGATGATAGGTTGCTGTGCTAGTCATCTCCAGGAGTTTAGATTTTATGGGTGAGTTTTAAGGGCTCTGCCATGGGATGGTTTCTGGTCATAAAAAAAAAAAATTATTGTTGTATTTTCTTAGAAGATGGATGGTATTTCTAAATGTTATTGATAATCATCACCTTTGGCGGAGTAATACCTTTCATAGCGTTTGAGAATGTTATGGCGGTTGCAAAAATTCAAAAACCAGTCCTAAAAGTGTAATGATGCGACTTATTTTTTAAAGAATAATGTTAGGAATAAATGTCAGACAAATGACAACTGATATAATATAATAAATAAAATGTATCATTTTCATTTTTTTCAGCTTTAGATTCATTTATTCATTTTTTAACTCACAAATTTTGTGTAGCATATAGCAAGCACCAAGTACCACATGTTATCAATTGGATTTTGTCCTTACCATTTATATATATTTTTTAAATTACATGCATTCATTTAAGGCTTGGTTTGTTTTCACAAATCATTTTATCTTATCTCATTTCAAATTCATCATTATATTTTTTTAAATTTTCATACAAAATAAAATAAACAATTCACTTTTTTCAAATTCCAAAATAATTTTTTCAAATCTAAAAACAAAACTAATATTAAAAAAATATATTACAACTATATTTATTTTTTTAAACTTTTAGAAACTGTTAACCATAATGGAGAAAAGGAAAAACTAACGTCGAAAATGAGGTAAACTTGACCTATCCAATTATATAAACCATGCAAATGCTTTGTGAGTTGAGAAGTTGAACTAAAAGAGAATATTTTTCTTCAGCTCCTCAATTAGCCAAGCTATCTGCCAATCCATTCCCATCAATATAAACATACCGCAAACTGAAATTCAAACATGTTGAATAAAAGGTGAGGTTGTCATGCCAGATTTCAAAATGCTGCCATAGAGGATTTTTCTGGATGTAGCCAATGTATTAGCACGGAATCTGTTTAACTATAAGGGTCCATCAAGAGTGAATATATAAATTTACATGACATGATATAAGACATTAGATTATAATTTTTTTTTTTTTGTTTTAATATAAGCCGTTTATATAGACCTAAGTGTTATGCGCTGTAACATGTCCATTCAACAAGGGAGACTGAAGGCCTTGATGAGCTCAGTAATGTGAGCATGTTGGTTAGAGGCCATTTATTATATGTTAGTGTGGTTTGGGCTATATGGCCCATTTATATTGTAGAAGTGTATGAGATGTTGTGGTGACTACGGGTCCATTAGTTAGTAATAGTTGGTATATTTGTATTGCATGGACTGATGGAGAAATACATTCAGAACTTAATACAAACTTTGATATTCTACTCTCTCTTTCTCTCCTCTTCCCTCTTTCTCTATCTCTGCTTCTTGTGAAGTTTCTAGAGTTTGATGAACCTGGAATTCATCAGATTACTTCTGGATCCATTACATTTGGTATCAGATCATGCTTAAACAAATTTGATACTACTGCATGATGGCATAACTACTTCCCAGGGGTGACAAATTTGAAGCAAAGTAAACATGATTTTGAGTCGAGATTATAAACTGGGGGCCAACACTTTTACAAAGGGTGGGGCTCTCAATGGCTTGATCTCTAGTTTGCATTTTTATATAAAATGACTAATAATTAGTGGTCATTATCGAAGACCAATCAGATGATGCCACATACTCAAAAGTCTCGAGTAATGAGGTGCAGCGCATAACAGGGGATCGAAGTCAAATTCTCAAGTAACTAAGGTCTTGTCGTTGTTCAAGAAGATCGAAACTCCAAACCCATTTTCTTTTTATCATAGATTGAAACTTTGTTTTGGTTATAAAACAAGCTGCTGTTCTAGGTCTCATTTGGATTTGGTGTGAGATTTCTATCATTGTTAAAGCTTAATGATATTTTTTTTCCATTTTCTTGCATTTTTTTAGCGACCAACTAGAACGAAAAAAATCCATTTTCCTTGCATTTCCTCAACGGCCAAACAAAATGCAAAAATTTCCATTCTTGCTTGTTCAAAATTCAAGGAACAAGTCAATGGCTAAAGATCAAGACGATTCAACGTTAAACTCTTCAAATTAAATCAAACCCACAAAGCAAAGCGCAAAGATGCAAAGAAATAGATGTTTAAATTTGGCAGATTTTGAAAGAAAGAAAGCCCAAATAAGCATAGGAAAAATGAGACGAAGTTTGGGGGAGACAAGTCGAGTTGATCTCTGCTAACAAAAACCTACCTATAAAGGGCCATTATTGGGTATGTATGGAGAGAGAGAGAGAGAGAGAGAGAGAGAGAGAGAGAGAGGAAAACGGGGGACGGGGGACGGGGGACGGGGGACGGGGGGTCGATTTCTTTCTTTGATCCCTTGCTGCGCGCCAGCTAATCTCATATATGTCCCTCTGTGGCCCTACGTGATAATTAGAGATTGGCCTCCGATATTTGCGTATGAGGAATGCTGGGTTGTCTGACATGACATATTAATATAAAATAAACACGACACGATAAAAATGAGTTAGTGTTTAACTTTAACAGATTTCGGGTTAAATCGTATCAACCTGTTAAGACACGATTTGATAACAGGTCATAACAGGTTAAACCCGTTAAAACACGTTAAAAAATTTGAATTTACTTTTATACCTTTAGACACTTACCTATCTCATTTAAATACTTCTTAAAAAGTCATTAACGAATTAACCCATTGTTATTTAATATGCTTGGATTGTAATTTTAATATTTTACAATGTGTGGATCATATTTATGTGTTTATTATATTTTATAGTGTACTATTTATTGAATTGTAATTCTAAGATTGTAATTTGTAATTAATTTTTTATATTTTATAACTATTATTTAAGTTTTAATATTTGTATAAAATCAATGGGAAATACTATTTATCCCGCCGTTTGGGGTCCCGATTGGAATCCTGATTTCACTTTTTATATTTTTTAGTATTTTTTTTATATAATTTTTAAGTAAATTTTTTTAAATGAGGTTGTTATTTTTTTATATTTTTAAAAAATCTTTTAAGATGTTAAATAAATCATGTAAAAAAAATTATTTTTCTTACATGATTTTTTAAACATTTTAAAATATTTTTTAAAAATATAAAAAAATAACAACAACATTTAAAAATATTTACTTAAAAATATATAAAAATAAATAAAACTAAAAAAAAAATAAAAAGTGAAATCGGGATCCCAATCGGGACCCCAAACGGCGGGACAAGTAGCATGCCTCAAAATCAATTAGGTTAAATTCAAACGGGTCACTAACATGTTTGCGGGTTGAAACGTGTCAGGTCGTGCCATATAGTGTCAAGGATTTTAACGGGTAGTGTCAAGAATTTTAACGGGTTGTGTCGTATCAACCCGTTATCTTAATGGATTGTGTTAGGATTGAAGTTTTTTGACACGAAATTTTTAACGGGTCGTGTTCGTATTAACCTTTTAAGCGTTATGTACATGTCTTGACATGACACGAATACAACTAGTTAACACGTTTTGACACTCCTAACTGTAGTCTTTTGTCATGCAACCCAACAACACATGGTTACAAATTTTTATTTTTTATTTTTATTTTAAAAAAAATAGAGACTACAAGACTGCTAGGCTGTAGTACACAAGGACTATAGCCAATATTTTCTGATTGCGTATTATCGGTATCATCTGCATGGAGGTTTTTTTATGTCAAAATAAGGCTTCTATTGGATTACGTAAAATCAATGTAAAATACATATGAGGTAAAGTGGGGTCTCTACATTTAATATTCTCCATTCAATTCATCATATAAACACTTTTTTATTATTTCTTTCTATTTCCTATTCTTTTTTATATTTCTCACCTTTATACTTTTAATTATAAAACATGAAGAAGTTACATATTGTTAGATAACTTATTTTATTAAAAAGAAAAATACTCATCATGTTAAAGATCTTTCAAAACGGAATAAAAGGATCGATAATATTGATAGTTTTTAATTTTTATTCAGCTATTGATATCATTTTGGCAATAAAGAGCTATTGCATTTTACATTAATCTATGTGAAATATTGAAAGATCTAAAAATATTACTAATTTAATGGTAGTTAAAAAACCAAAAGGAAAAATTAAAGAATATTTAAATTATATAGATCCGAAAGAATAGAGAAGCTGATAAATGGTGTAATACAAAAGCCGTTAGCTCAAATAGAAAAATGTAGATTTTGATGAATTATTTTAGATGAAAACTTAGTCAAGCCATTGAGAATTAAATAACTTTGTCAAGTTGGGAGTTAAAAATGGAGGGCAGAGAAGTGCTAATTCATGATGGGCGGCCTGCTTGCTTTTTCCTTTGATTCAATTCTCCTTTTACAATTTGTCATTGATTCACAACACTAAAACACAAACATCATGAGTTGTTGTCTCGATCTTCCCCAACTTGCCTGCTTTCGGAGATCAGGAAGAGCATGTAGCACAGGATCCTGTCCATTCAAAAAAAAAAAAGGCTACCTGTGTTGTCATTTTACATTACTTGGACATACTTCATGTATTTTAGTGACCTCTCTCTCTCTCTCATATTTTATGTGTGATTCGTTATATTTTTCTTTTGCCTTTGGTGGATGCATGTCAGCTGCAATTTGCTTATTTTAGTATATGCATATATGGATGGTTTGGAATTTTTTGCCACAAATTAAATTTATATTTTAGTCCTATGATTCTGTCGGATGCGGCGTCTCCTTTTGAGCATGCTTTTGGCTTATACTCGTGTATACTTTAATTTGGTCTCAACATTAAAAAAGACAAAAAAAAAAGTATCTTCGCCAGTTTTGGGTTGCCATCATGCAATATGCATGCATGCTGATCTACAATAAATATGAGAAATATTGTAGCTACAAAATGATTTCACACAAAAGATTTCACAAACTAATATTGTAGTTTGATTTGATCTGTCAAATTGTAGAGTTATTTTTATCGTAAAACAAATCTGACAGACCACATTAGTTCGTAGGACTTCTTATGTAAAATTCCTTTATGGGTGGAGCACTCCTCCTACCATATACAATACCTAATTGGTTCTCAAATATTTGTCTCAAATGAGGTAGCCACTACAAGAAAATTGGGTATTTGTAGCCAACTATTCTCTGTCAATATGATTATTAGCTGCGAAAATTGGCAGATAATAACCATTTTGGCAGAGATTAGCTGGCCACAGATACCCAATTTTTTTATAGTATGAATTAGTTTGTGAATTTTCACACCTTCTCCTTAATTGTATCCATATATTCCAACGTGACTCGAATTAAATGGGTACCAATAATTTGGTACATATAAAAACATTGGACATAATTCGGATAGAAAAGGACACATCGATCAAGTTTAATTATGTCGCATTTGGATTCTATTCAGAATATTTAGTGTAGATCAACCCATGATCATGTATTTTTATATTTCTATTTGAATTACAATCTTTGAGCAGCAAATAATTAGAGAGATTAGATATATAGGTATCCTAATCTTTTATTAGTCATGAAATGGTAAGATTGTCGAAAGTCCACTAAAGAATATTGCACCTCGGCCAAGAACTCTCATTGGTTTGAAAGGTGATCGATCGTTCAGGCACTCTTCTAATATTTTAAGGTAATTAAGATAGTTTTAATTTGTTTGGATAACACCACTATATATTTATATAATACAAACAACAAATTAATACATCTTTTTTAAAGAAGATAAAAGAACCTGACTTTGTTAAAGAAGATTTTAAAATGGGAAATACTCTAAAGTAATCCTGCAAATTAATAAATGTTCATGAGATTGTAAAGTAGTTATTTAAATTATAAAATGTTTTTAATGAACTATATAAGATCACATTAGTTTATGAAATTACTTTTGTGTAATTTTTTTTTATGAATGTGGCAGTATTTTAAACATGCCATGTTCATCGACATCATGCATAGTAAAAAAGACACTAAATTCCAATAATGCGTCCACAATTTATTTTGAATTTCTTTCATTTCATATAATATTAAACCTATTGGGAGTAGTACTATAGAAAAATTGCTCAAATTAATGATAGGAAGAAAGTACAACTTGTCAATATATATTCTAAAAATTTACTGAAGAATTATTTTGTAAACTTGTAGTATTGTTCTCTCGTGTTTCCATCCAATCTTATTTTTAACAACCAATTAACATTTTACTCTAATTTTGAATATTGGTCGATAAATTAATTTTTAAAATAGTTTTTAATAGTGCTACTATACCTCTGATTGATACCACTGGCATTACAATGTGGTCTTCTAAATCTGTTTGAATTTTTTTTTTTTTTATTTACCTTCTCATTTACCATTAATTAGTGGTACTATTATTATTTTTTCCAACTGGGCACCAGTGCACGTTGTGCCCTTCCTAGTATGTATATCTATATATATATATATATGTATATATATAATATGTATATATATATATGTATATATATATATGTATTTAGTGGTCTAGGCCAGGTTAATTTGGACCCCTAAAAGTGAAAGTAGGATAGGTGATCACTCTCACTAATCACACCAACTTTGTAGATAAGATGTGCATGTGATCATCTTCTTATATATGGACCGAGGGGCTAAGGCAGATCCCACCGTCCAGCAAGACAATATTGAGTGTGTGGCCATACGCCTCAAAAGGATCGGTGATTATAGCATACAAAAATATCCTTTTTAATCATTGATCTCCATAATCTCTCAATTTTCCATCACATGTATTCAAACAAAATCTGTCATTTTCCTACTGGCGTATGCATATTCTAATTCAAGTATTTCATTAATTGAAAATAGAGCAAGATACGTGAGAAGAAGTACTGGCAATTCCCAACTTATAACATCACGATCGATCCCATTACAACTAGCACAAAACGCATAAATATAAATCAATGAAGAAAAGCTACTTCTGAGAATAATAAATTGGTCTCCATCAATCTCAATGAGTTTTGGAAGAATTTGACTAGTGGATTGTAGTACCATGGTTGCAAATCGAGGTATCTTGTCTGGCTAGCACTGCTTTCAAGTGGATTTAGGCTTGCTAAAGGATGGCCATAAGCTGGCTTTTTGGAGTTTGGCTTAGGACCGGGAAGGGGGTAAGGGGTGGTAATTTGTGTACTCAGGTCGTTTCAAGTCATGCACATTTGATCATATAACTAAACTTGAAAATGACGTGTTATGCTAAACAGATGAGAGTTTCAAACCCTAACATAATCCATATAAATAATGGGTCACATAATATGACCCGTTTAATAATTTAGTTAGATATAGGCCATCAACATGACAACCTATTTCAATCCATTATAATACATTTCATATAAATGGGTTGAATCGACCCGCATAACTCATATGACCTAATTAACATAATTTCACATAAAAGTTAAAAATTATATTTATTACTAGCCACAATATTTCAAAAGAAAAATTAAGATTACTTACTAACAAAAAATATCAATATTTTTCAGATTTTAACTTATAATAAAATCAATATTACAAACCTAATAATAAAAAATATGAGTATGTTTTTAAAATTACAATGCCAACATTAACAATATAAGCATCTTAGAAAATATCAATATTAAAACCTAATAATAACAAAATCATATGAAATGGTTTATTGCGTATTGATTTTCAGGTCAAGCAAGTGCCCATTTTTTATCCATTTATTAATCGTGTCTTAACATGTGAACTCATTTTTATCCAAACTCATTTATATCAAATCCAAATCTATTAATTTCGTGTCGTGTTGGATGCACAGATTATATCACATATTGCCATCACAAGAACGAGGTCACCCCTTTCAAACCTCTTTCCAATCGATCATTCGTTACGCTTTCATTTCTTAAATTTGACTCTTGTCTATGGTTAAATCACCTCACTCAAGAAGGAATAACCATTTGCTATCGATAGGAAATTCTGTCATCTTAATTCTATAAATAGGACAAACACCGTAAATGAGAAATGAAATATATTTTTCCACTTATCCAAGAAATCTCTTTCTTGAGACTTGTATTTGAGAGAGAGCTATTCTTAGGTTGGAGAAATTTGCAATCAATAGGGAAAAAAAAAACCTTGACACCAGATGAATAAATGATTTAAATTTTTTAAAATAATCTACTTCAAGAAGTTAGATACACAACTAATATGCATTATTAATTATCATTATTGTATAAGTAGATATGGCGCTTGAAGTCCACATGAAGTATTGACCAAGGTTGTCCCCCCTTCCGCCTTTCCCCGGCCTCACCCCGCTCCACATGTGTGTGTATTTGACAGAAACATTTTACTAATAGTAAACGATGCCATTTTGGGTATCTCAAAACGGTGCCGTTTTAAAGTACTTAAACTCTACCTTCCTTGATTTCCACTCTCTCTCCCTCTAAGAATCTCACCCCTCTCTCAAGCCTTCACTCTCACACCCTCTCTTTCACTCTATCACCACCGTCATCACCGTTGCCAAGTGTCCTCTCTTACATTCTATAAGTATACCCATTCCCGAGCCATTTTTCAACTTTATTTCGGATTGTATCTTGATGTTTGATTTTGGATTTTGGAGGATGGGATTGTTGAATAGATTTGGAGGATGAGATTGTAGAATGAATTTGCATGATGAGATTGTTGTGTATTGTGGACATTTGTGTGATTTTCCTTGAGTATCTAGGGGTTCAATCTGATCTTCTAAATTATGTCAGGGCTTTAGATGTTTTGGGGTTTAAGTTTTGAAACTTCTAAATTAAATTTGGGGTTTTTATATTAAAATTCCAAAACAGTTTGGGGTTTCAAAACTGAAACACCTAACTTAAAATTGGGGGAACGTTGAAGGGGTACGAAGTAATCCCAAAGAGTGTAGCAGATACCCAGTTTGTATGGTGATAGTAATCAAGCTACCCTTTCGGTTTGTGGAGGGTGAAGGGTTTATAGCAGACTCATAAGTACTTGGAACCTAGCTTTGACATTCCTTCTCATCACACGATGGCGAATGACCTTATGAAATTATATGGTTTACATAGAGAATTGTTGAAAAAGCAATTGAGGGGTCAAAGAGTTTGTCTCAAGACCTTTACATGAATATCAACCAAATTTTAATTATATGTCTTTGATTGCACATTTTGTAATTAGTGATTGACTGACAATTAAATAAATAAAAAAATTATCAAGTTTTCTCACATTATTAATCACCAAGGTGAGACCATCGAGAAGGTCTTGGAGACAACAATAGATGAAAGGGGGTTGGTGTAGATTCTAATAGTCACATTTGACAATGCTCCTTTTAACAATACCGCCTTGAAGTATTTAAGAATAAGTTTAGAGAGGACAATAAGACATTCATGAGTGGTGATTGTTTACATGTGAGATGTGTTGCACAAGCTCTAAATCTTATTGTGAGTGATAGTTTGAAAAATATGCATGATTTGGTTTCAATAATTTGAATTGTGGTGAGTTTTGTGAGATCCTCTCTGTCTAGGCTTGATAATTTCAAGATTGTTTTAAGAGCTGCTAGTATTGAAAGTAAGAAAGAGTTGTGTCTTAATGTTTCTACAAGATAGAACTAACCTTTTTGATATTGGAGACGGTCTAGAAGTATAAAATGACCTTTAAATTATTAGATAAAAAGGACATAAATATGTCAACCACTTTAATGATGAAGGGGGATTGTGCAAGCTTAATGATGATGATTGGGTTGTTGTTGGGACTTTTGTAGATCCTTTTAGGCTTTTCTAAGAGGTCACAACTACTATTTCTGGTTCCTTGTACGTTACATCCAATAAATTTTATTAGCAAGTATGCTAGGTGAATAACAATTTGATGAAATGTGCAAGAGTGAACAAACTAGGCTGCAAGAAATGACAATGAGCATGCAGACTAAGTATGACAAGTATTGGGAAATTTTAGTAGATCGAATTTTTTTTCTATATGTGGTTATTTTTCTTGACCTCCAATATAAAATTGATGACATAACGCATGGATTGGCATTGTTGAACGAGCAGAGGTCAATCGTATTGAGGTAATGGTACGAGAAGCTATTAAAAGATTATTTGATGAGTTTGCTGCATTTAGGGGTAGGTGTATTCTGGCACCTAAAACTACTACAGCACCTTCCCCGAAGTTGGAATTGGAAAAAAAGCATAGGTTAGAGTGGGATAAGAGGTTGGGGTAGGTTTTCGAGTTTTATCAGACTCTAGACATATAGTCAGAGTTGGATAAGTACTTTGTAGTGGATATGCACTCATTTACGCAGGGTTTTGATATCTTATCTTGATGAAAGGTCAATGTTGTTAATTATCCCATCCTTAGAGACAAAGGCCTCATTTTTTACCATTCCTATTAATTACTACCATTATCTCAAAGAAAGCCTTTTGTACTTGGGGTGCATATTGCATCCATTATGGAGTTCATTATCTCTTACCACTAAAGAGGTATTGATTTGAACTCGAAATTAGATCGAAGAAAGCCAATTCATATTCCAGTTATGGTAGACTTTGTGAAAGCTGATGAGGAGACTGGTGGTGATCAACCTACATCAGGTAATTCGCTCTTACATTTGATATTTATATAAGATTGCTTTTCATTATAATATATTGTGTTAGAATGATGGTAGACTTACTATTTTTTTTACCACCTTTCTACAACTCTTTTTATTTTTTAAATTTCTTTTAATTTTTTAGTTAATAGTTAAGAATATGACTAATACTAGTGAAGTCGTATGTTTTTAATTTTTTTTAATGATTAAGAATGTTAAAAAAATACTTAAAAGAAAATAATAGAAAAAATAAAAAATTTAAATACACCAAGAGTATTAAAGGGTGGTAAGAGAGTAATAAGTCTATCACTATCCATTGGGTTATTACTTATATTCAAATTTAGTTGTTGTAGAGATAATTTCGACAAATGTGGTTATGTCGACATCATCCGCAATTTGACTTTGTAGTTTGATTCACCATTATCGTTGGTTTGTATAATTTGTCTCTTAATTATTTCTAGTATGTATATAATGTTTGTAGTTCTGATTGGTCTTTCTGTATTTTTTCTAGTTTTTATATTATCACTGTCAGATGCTAATCCCAAAAGGAAAACCCACACCTATTGCCCAGGCGGGGTGCGGGAAGGCCACATTCCAGTATTGACTATATATGAACCTCACATGCTAATGGAGTATGGACATCTTAAATTGAGTGTATTAAAGGTTTCTTAGTCTTTAACAAATGTTTTATATCAAAAACAGTGTGTAGAACACAAATAGTACTAGAGTGCTTAAGTGGTATAATTTGATTTGGAAAATAAATTTTAAAAATAAAAATCTTACAAATTAAATTTTACCATTTAAATAATGTGAATATACATAATATACTTCACACACCAAATTTATAATAGAATAACTCGTTTTTTAAACATATATATTGTCTTGTGGGATGGGGAGAATTAATGCAAATTAGTGGGTGTTGACTTTACTTGAATTCGTTCTTAGCCAATCTGCTTTACCACTGCCATTTCTATTTTCCAATTACAAGAGCCAAAGTGCCTCTTTCTACAGCCAACAAACATATATATCAGACACCTCGCTCATGTCAACGATATTCGATGGCTATGGCTAAATTCTCAGTTCGTGCATCTATTCAAAGTGCATTTCCAACTCATCATAACCCTATCCAAGTACAACATACAAGATACACCTTAGTAAGTAAAGCTATCACTCTGACTGTTTGATATGTATATATGTGTTTGATGTGTAATATACATGTTATAAAATACTTGGTATACCACATTAATTAGCTATTATGTGGGTAGAGAAGTTGACGTGGAACTAAAAGGATAAATTGAGAAAATAAAAATAAAAACAAATCATACCATATTTGTAGTAGACGCATCAAGACTCATAATGCAATTTTTAAGTTAAAGATCATGACTGCGCAATTTTAATTTTTGTTTAGCTAACACGTATAATTGGCTTATAAATGAACATGCAAGTTCTTGCATAAGAAATATTTTGCTGATCATTATTAATATTTATAAATATGGATGGTAAAATATTATTAAATTTTAATTTTGGCGTTATGTACCAAGATAATTTTTGTTTGAAAATAAAGTAGACCAAAATGCCAAGAACTTGATGACAAAGAAAAGATAGAGAAAAAACTGAGGAAGAAACGGTGAGAATTCGTGACTTTATGTAATCTGAATTAAACAATTGAATTATTTGAGTGAATGTACAAAGGGTCATCTGATATTTATACTACATATGAAATAATAACTATAATAATAGAAATAATGGAAACTAAGTCTTCTCTATCTTTAGCTTTTCTTCTTTAGACTTCAATTCCATCTTATCGATATGAGAGGCTATACTCCAACACCCCCCTCAAGATAAACATGTATATCAAAATGTTCATCTTGCGCAAAGTATGATGGAAAGGCAGTGATCCAAGAGGCTTTGTTAAGATGTCTACTAATTGTAATCTTGAGGGGATGTAGAAAAACTTTATAACATTCTGCTATAGTTTCTCCCTAACAAGATGAAAATCAATTTGTATGTGTTTAGTCCTCTCATGTTGTACTTAATAAGTTGCAATGGATAGTGCTAATTTACTGTCAGTGTAGAGCATTTTTGGCCAAGGATGATCAACACTAAGATCTTGGAGACCATAAAGCAACCACTGCACCTCACATGTTGTTGCTGCAAGAGCCTTGTATTATGCTTTTGCAAATGATTGGCTAATTGTGGCTTGTTTCTTAGATTTCCATGAGATTAACGAATCTCCTAAGAAAATTGCAAAGCCTGTAACACTTCTTCTAGTGTTTAAGCAACATGCCCAGTCACTATCAGAAAAAGCTTTTAGCTTTAAGTCTGAAGATGATGAAAATAACAACCCTTGGCCTAGTATTGCCTTTAAGTATCGAAGCACTCGAATAGCACCTTGGTAATGAGATACTGCTGGTTTGGCAAAAAACTGGCTGAGAACTTGAACAACATAGGCCAAGTCAGGCCTTGTAATTGTTAAATATAGTAATATACTAACTAATCTTCTGTAAGTCGAGGCATCTTCATAAAGATTAGCATCATCTACAAAGAGTTTGAGGTTGGATTCCATTGGAAATTCAGCAGGCTTGGAACCAATAAAACCTATATCTTGAAGTATGTATAAAGCATACTTTCTTTGGCAGAGTGAAATTCCAGACTTTGATCTAGCTACTTCCAATCCAAGGAAGTAATTTAGTTGCTCCAAGTCCTTAATGGTGAACTTGTCATACAAAAATGTCTTGAGTTGTTGAATTTCAATTAAACTATCACTAGCTAGTAGAACATCATCTACATAGACTAGTAATGCTATGAAAGGAGTGGCAGTTTTCTTAATGAAAAGTGGGCAATCAGAGTTGACTTGAGTGAAGCCATAATCAGGAAGAGCTTGAGAGAGCTTTGCGAACCATTGCCTTAGAGACTTTTTAAAAGTTTACAAACCGTATTGGGCTGTTTAACACTTAAACCAGGGGGCACTTCCATATAAACTTCTTCATGTAATTCAACATGTAAAAAAGCATTATTTACATCTAATTGATGAATGTGCCAACCTCTAATAGCGCCAACAGCTAGTAATAACCGAATGGAAGTTATCTTGCCACTGGAGAAAAAGTATCAAAGAAGTCTAAATCTTTTTGTTGAGTGTAGCTTTTAGCTACCAGCCTTGCTTTGTTACTTTATGTAGTTCCATCAGCCTTGTATTTCACTCAACAAACCCATTTACAACCTATAGTCTATTTTTTTTTAGGGAGAGTAACAAGTTCTCAGGTTTTGTTTAACTCTAAAGCTTCAAATTCATTTTTCATAGCAACTCTTCATTCAAGTAATTTTGCAGCTTGTTTGTATGTTTTGGATTCTTGAGAAATAGAAATTAAGGCTAAAAAAGCTTTGTGTGGTGCTAAAAGTCTACTAACAGAAAGAAAATAGGATATAGGATAGAAATTACCTGTATTAGAAGAGCAACCAGTAGAAGTAGATGAGTTGTTTGCATAAGGAAACAGACAGTTTTGCAATAATAATCCTGCAAAAGTTTCGGTGGTTGTTTAGTTATGGATGATTTTCTGATATGTGAACTAGTAGAATTGGTTGAATCAATTTGATGGTCAGTGTTTATATGAGATGAAGCTGCTTCACTGAAATTTGTTGAAGATGTATTTCGATCAGAAAAGATAGGTTTATTCGTATGAGATGAATCATGTTGGAACTCTGAAGGAGGAAACAAAAATGTGGGTACTTCAGAGTTGAGTAGAAGAGCTTTGAGTGGAAAGTTGGTTTCATGAATTACAACATTTCTGGAAATGATAATTCTGTTTGCAATCGAAAAAAAAAATAGTTAATATATTCAAGAAAATTACTTATTTACAAAATACCATCTCCATTCATTCTATATCATCAGATTCGAGATGTGATATGTTTAAGTCCATGAGTTTATAACCTTTGACATCAGAGGGATATCCCAAAAATAGACATTTAATTGCCCTTGGATCGAACTTTTGTTTGTAATTAGCAAGTTTCGATGCAAAGTATAAGCAGTCAAAAAATTTTAAATGAGAAAGATTGGGTGATTTGTGAAATACATTTCAAAAGGTGTTTTGTTCTGAAGAAAATGAGTTGGAATTCGATTTATAATATGTGATGTAGTCGATACACATTCACTCCAAAAAGTTAAAGGTAAGTTTGCATGAAACTTTAAAACTCTAGCTATGTTTAATAAGTGATGATGTTTCCTTTCAACAACTTCATTTTGTTGTAGAGTTTCTATACAACTTCTTTGATGCAAAATTTCATTTTCACCATAAAATTTTGTAAGAAAGAATTCAGAACCATTGTTTGTTCTTATGGTTTTGACAAAAGTGTTAACTAAAGCCTTTTATGCTTTGCTAGTGGACAAGTTTCACGAACATTTGTACAACCAAATGTTATTGAATTGTCGATTTGTCTAAAAAAAATATATTCTAAAATTTGAGACATGACCTAATCTGTAGTGCCAAATGTTTAACTGGTTTTAAGCAGTAGCTGATGCAAAGATTGGTGGGGAATTAAACTAATATTGTTGGCAAGAATTAGCTTTCGAGGAAGCTTGAGATAGGTGGTAAAGTCCTTGTTTCTCAAAGGCAATCACAATCATCTTCTTCATTGATTAGTCTTGTAAAAGGCAATAAGAACAAAAAAAGAATTGACAAAGACTAGATTCCTTTGTCAGTTTAAAAACAGATAAAAGATTGAATGAGAAACTAGGAACACACAAAACATTGTTTAAATGTAATGTGCTAGAGAGACTTACAGTCCCAGTATATGATGTTGGAACAGTTTGTCCATTAGAAAGATTAATAGAATTTGTAATTGGTTTAGGGATAGAAGAATATAATAGAGGTGAATAGATATAATGATCTGTTGCAACAGTATCTAGGATCCAAGAAAACTCAGAATTTAACTTAGCAGAGGCAGAATTACATTGAGTACAAAGGTACTAGAAAACTGAGGTGTAGTGGCTAGGTTTATAGCTGCTATAAATGAACTAGTGTTCTGAGTAGATGAATTTGAATTAGCAAGTGCTAAAAACTTATTAAGCTCTTCAGCAGTTAAACTAGACCTTGGGTTCTCATTACTATTTTAAATGTAGACCTCTTCTGTTCAAATGACTGCATGTGCAGAAAGAGGATTTCTTTTTCCCTTAGGTCCAGTCCATCTAGGGGGTAACCATGTAATTGAAAACATTTGTTGATTGTATGTCCATTATAGCCACAATGAGTACAATGTAATGAGGATTTCTTCGACTTCTCTTTGGAGAACTTGGACTGAGTAGGCTGAGTAAACTACTTTGCTAACAAAGCATGTATTTCAATACTTGTAGAGTTATTAAGTTGCCTCTGACTTTCTTCTTGAAGCAATAAAGAGAAGACTTTAGCCATGTTAGGCAATGGAACAACAAGTAACAATTGACTCCTTACTGAAGCATAGGAATCATTCAAGCCAACAAGAAATTTCGAGAAATAATCTGACTGTTGTCGAAGTAGCAAGAAGTTGAACAAATCATAAGTACAAGAAGCCATCTTTCAACATATACATGTTAGGAATGGTCTATAACTAAAATATTCATCCCAAAGAGTCTTAAAGGCACTAAAGTACTTTGTAATTGAATATGAACCCTAATTTATACAACTTAGAGATTTTTCAAGATGAAAAACTCTTGAGCTATCACTTCTCAAATATCTAATTTTTAACTCATTCCAAAGATCTATAGTAGATGTGATATAAAGCAAGCTATTTCTTATGTCTTTAGAAATGGAATTGATGAGCCAAGAAAGTACCAAGTTATTGGCACGCAACCAAGCCGTGTAATTAACACATTGATCAATAGAAGGAGTAGTGATCGAACTATCAATAAAGGCTACCTTGTTCTTGACAATCAAGGCTATGGTAATCGATCGACTCCAAGCAATGTAGTTGTTGCCCACAAAAAATTCTGAGAACAAGAGAGCACCCGGATTATCACTAGGATAAAGATAATATGGGCTAGAAGAGTCATCCAAAGGATTGACAACAGGATTAGTAGAATGTAGAGAATTCATGGCAAGAAAATCAAGTTCAGAATGCAAGAAAAGGAATCTGTAATGGAGACGATTATAAAATCAAAAAGAATTTTGTAATGCAGAGTTCAAGATATAGGTAGAATAGAAGAAAAGAAATGATTTGGCAGTAGAAATGTTGATTCTCACTCTGTAACCATGTCAAGAATTTGATGACAAGGAAAAGCTAGAGAGGAAATCGAGGAATAAACAAAGAGAATTCGTGACTTTGTGCAATTTGAATTAAACAATTGAATTACTTGAGTGAATATACAAATGGTAGTCTAATATTTTTACTACATATGAAATAATAACTGTAATAACAGAAACAACAGAAACTAAGCTAAGTCTTATTTGCCTTTAGCTTTTCTTCTTTAGACTTTAATTCCATCTCATATCATTGATATGAGAGGCTATACTCCAACACAAAATATAATTATTATATATAATTAAGATAATCTGGAGACATTAAAAATAAGAGAAAGTAAGCACTTATATTATATATATATAATAATAATAATAATAATTAAAAGGCACGCATGTAGTACCACATACTTTGAACAAACCATATAATCTTGATATATAAGGCAATTCCAAATCACTTTTGCCACCTGATCGCATTAATTGCCTCCTCCTTTCACAATAAATTATACTCTTGACTCTTCATCCTCAGACTTTGTCTTTCCTTTAATTGCAATATGCCTTCAAAAAAAGAAAAGGATAACCGGCCCACGCACGAATGCTTGAGCAACCAAGGATTCCACAGGCTTTTCAGAAAGAATGTTTTTTACCATGCAAATCATTGAAGTGGGGTGACGGAAATCTTTTTAAAAAATAGACAAATGGGTACTTTACACGGCATATATTTCATCAATTGGCAGCTTCGAGATATCGATACATGTATTTTTTTGCTTTTAGATGATCAGGATATAAAGGGTCTTATTTTTAAGTCTCCTTATCGATACGTAGGGACAACTTTAATGGGAATGATTCGTTGGTAAGTTTCTAATTTTGTTATTTATTGTCTCTAATTAGACAATAAAAATGGCATTAATATTTCCGGCAGTTCACATTATGAAAACAAGCATTATCAATTTTAGTACTCCGATATTCTTTCTAGCTATTATATTTATTTAAGAGCAATATTATTTTTCATCCAAGACTGTTGTACTACCGGTTACTTGTTCATATTATAGTACAGTTTAAGTGATTAATGTCTTTAATTACCATTTAGTAGAGAATTACTCAAATTATAATACTACGTACCTCAAGATTATGTACTGCGATTGAAAATAACAAAATTTAGAATAAAAACAACATTTTCGTTATTAAATATGCATTTACTCACCATATATAACGTCACTACAAGAAAATTGCTTATTTGTAATCAGTTAATTCCAGTCAAATAACTATTCACTACAACATATAAGGTTTGTTGCGGCAACAACATATCACAACAAAAAACCCATTTTCTGTAGCAAAAATCTTTGGTCACTGAGTTTATGAATGGATAAATCTCAATTATATATTTTTCTTGCAAAATAAAGTTTTGGTCACAAGAGCTTACTTTTTTTAACAAAAATTTTTCACAACAAAAGTCAATTTTTTTTATCGCAAAAATGCTTTAATGGTTATAAAATATTATTTGCCGCAAAGAATTAATGTCGCAAATAATTATTTGTTATGAACAAAATGGTCACAATAAGTAATTTTTTTACTGGAAAAACCATAAATTCGTAGCAAATAAGCTCTTAACCTAGATTAAGTGTTGTGTTAGGTCTTTTTATGGCGAGACTATTTGTAGAAAAAGACTATTTATGCAGGAAAAACTGTTTGCTGCTACTTGAACTCTTTGCAAATAATATTTTACAAAAAGCAAAAAAAAATGCCAGAGAACCAATTTTACTGGCTTCACTAGTATTTTGTTAAAATACATTATAATAAGATCTCATTTTCTATTAACTACAAAATACTTAAAATAATGATTAGCTTTTCCATGACTACCAAAATACTTATAATTATAGCGATCAGTTTTCATTAAAAATAGCTATACACAAGCATTTATATAATCTATTTCTCTAAACAAAAAAGATATTAATCTTAATCTTATAACTATGAGCAGATCACCCAAGTTTGCTTACAAGTAGAAGAAGTCTGGATAGCAGATGCATTTGAATCACCTATGTGACTATTTAAAACCTGTAGAGTTGAAAAAATAAAGAAAACGAGAATGGATGTTAGTGCCATTGATAGCATTTTGCAACTTCAATAAACCAAGCATTTTTGTTACAAAACTAAAATTGTCTTGTATAAGTGGTATATAAAATCATATTATATTTATGAAATGTAGTGCAAAATTATAAAGAATTATCGAGATTATCTCTCTTTCAGCTCGCTTTCCTTGTTTTTCTTCAACCCAGACTCCCTATAAATCCATAAGCCATTAAGGAAAAACAGCAAAAACAGCCACAAGTCACTAAGCAAAAATAGCAACAAACAATCCCTACTCTTTTTTAATCTTGTTACAAACAATATAAAGTAATGCAACTCTCAAGCAAGTATGTTGCTACTTAAAACAGTAGCATCACATCTCTCTAATCTTTTTTAATCTTGTCACAAACATTATAAATACACTTAGCTAAAACATTAAAAAGAGGATATATTCTTTTTTTAACCATTAATTCCAATGCATATTACATTAAATACATTACAATGGAACTGCAGACAAAAAATCATAGACATATGATGATAGAATTTCCATGCATACCTTTATGCAAAGATAAACCTGACGTCAGAGTAAGTAGTCCATCTCCAATAAAATTTCCATGCAAGTGAAGTTCCTAAACACACTTTTCTTTATTGGTAAATAAGAATTTTATTAAAATAAGCAAAGCCAAGTGCACGGAATAGAGGCATACAATGGTAAGAGCACTAACAGAGGCAGCATGATTTTCTTGTTCTATGAGCATTCAATAAATCATTAGTGTGATACATGCCAGTATTCTCAGTAAAAGGAACAATATGAACTCAACATCTTCAAAGAAAATAAAGCTCCAATAACTTAAAACAAAAAAGAGTGAATGGATAGAAGGGTAAATAAATAAACAATAACTAAATAATTGGCAGGTAAAAGAGCCAAGAATCTTTATAATTTCATAAACATTAAAGATAATCATACCTTTTTTGTAGTCATATATCACAAAGAGCACTGGTGAGTTCTCAATTATATGCAAGAATTTCTTTAGTTTCAAATCTAACTGCCAAATCAATAGAACATAAATCAAGGAATTATATCAGAATATCTTCACAACTGATTAAAAAGTAAATATGGTAATTCTCTGATCAACCAAAGTTTGTGAAAAAACATCACATTATGAGATTAAGAATTAGATTGCTAAAATATAAACGTTAAATCTTACTGTCAAGAAAAGGGATAGGGAAAAATGAGATGTGCCAAGAAAATAAAGAACAGAGAAGAAAAACAACAAGGCTCTTATTTGAGGCATCAACTTAACCTTTTGCCTTTGGAAGTGCCAAAATTATTTTCAAAAAATCAGAGTCAAATACTTAAGAGTTCAGATCCCAAATTTATTTAGTTCTATGGTATGCAAGGTTGATTTTAATAAAATAAACTTTGTCTTGAAGTATTAGATTATGACATATAGAGCCTACTTTTTGTTTTCCATTTCTGGCAAATTTGTTCTCAAATATCTTCCAGTAATCACCTGCAAGAAGAAACAGAAAAACCCAAATGAGTTCCAACAGCTAAACAGTTGCTCTTACCTTCCCTTGCTAAAACAAAATTATAATAATGATATCATGTATACCAACAATACAGAAACAAACCAACAAAAATTGAACAATTGAATAAGTTGCACTAGTTGGTTCGCATAACCATGATAACAAATTTGGTAGTCCTTTAAACTTAATCCATATCACTTACCATAATATTCCTTGTTTTCCATGTATACTATTTTAACATTACAGCAACCAACTATCCCAACATGTTTTAAACCAACATCTAAATTACTTTTACATCTAAGGTTATTTTATTTTCATATGAATGAATGCATGCATGTAGCTATATCCATGTAATTCAAAAAAATCTAATATATTTTCCTATAGATATCATAGTCATGATATAATACACAAACTATAGGTCTTCCTATTAAATCATTCTCGTTGACCAACACATTTACAAGTCCACTATAATACCTTGCCAACATTATGTATGTTTATAAAAACAAAACTCTTGCATTCATGTTAAGCATTGGATGAAAACAGAAAAAAGAGAAACTTGCCAGAAATATAACCAAAGCTTACATGCTATAAGAGTATGACCATTAACTGATATGATGGGCATTATTCATACATCAGACATCCTAAAATCAATGACAACCAAGCATATTAGAGAGAGCTACCTTCTTCCAGACAAGGCCCCTCCGTCCATATGAAACTGCTGACAATACTGCAAGAACAGCACCATAACTCTGCCAATATAGCTCTAGCACATATAAAATCTAATGAATGTTAACCATTGACAAATAGAGATCACTACGAAGAAAAAGGGACAAGCATTATAAAAAAAAATCCAAAAAAAATATGAGCTATATAGTATTTTAGATCAAGTTAGAAGCAACAAATCCTTCAACAGCATATATTCAATTGAACTTCAAAAGATTAAAAAATATAGCTATAATTAGCATTCAACATTTACAGACACCGTAATTAGGCTAAGGAACATGATTTTTCAATAAACCAAAAATATCGAAGGAGACAATTGAACTGTAAAAACATACAAAAAAATCAAACTACCTAAATACAAAACCCCTGCAAAAAATAAACCACCAAATGAGATCAATTAAATAATATATATATATATATAAAACAATTACATGCAAACCAAAAAAATAAAACCCACAAAAGCTGCTCCTTGAATAAGAATTCCTGAGTTGAGGAAAGAACGAAAATCGATCAAAGAATAAATATGTGTGAAAAACAGAGGGAAAAAGAAAATGTCAGGGTGTTTGAGTGAGAGTGAAAGTGAAAACAGAATAAAAGAGTGAGGAAAAGGGAAAAATCTAGGGTTCGAGTAGAGAAGCCAAAAAATACTCAATGAACTTGTAAAAAAAACACAATGAATTTCAATACAACACTATAATCCACTGGTACAAATTAACCCTAATCCTCTATTTTCATGAAAACCTAAGAGAAAAAATCTCTCAATTATACTAAAATCGTACCGAACAGAGAGAGGGAAAGAGAGACGAATGAAGAGAGAAACGGAGAGCGCATTAAGAGAGAGAAATAGAGAGATACTCACTTGCTAGGAGAGGCGCGACGGCGTGGTAGCGGCGCAACGTGGGAAGGGGCGGCAGCACGGGGTGAGCGAGAGAGAGAGAGAGAGAGAGAGAGAGAAATTAGGGACGTAGGGAGAGAGTATCGAGGGAAGCGGAAGCTGGTTTAAATTTTTAAAGGACTATTTTCGGAGCTTGAAATTCGCCCCAAATATTCATAAAACTCACCGCAAAAAGATTCAAAATGCTTGTTTTGCGTTGGATAAAATTGAAAATATTGTAATTACAGTCGTTCCTTTAATTCGCCGCAAATATTCAAAAAACTCACTGGAAAAGGACCGTCTTCTTAATATATTAGTGGCAACATTTAACCGTAAAATATAAAATAAAATTTCTCGCCACCAAAGTTTTTTTTTTCACAAAAGTATTCCTAACCTCAAAAACTAATATTTATATTTTTTATAAGTTTATTTAAGACAACAATAAGTGATTACAAAAAACCTTTACTCCTCACAAAATAGATTTTTCCACAAATTTTTTCTTCACCACAAAAAATAAATTTAACAAATTTATAAATGTATTTGCCGCGACTACACTTTGTGACAATAACACTATCTTTTCATCATGAAACAAGTCTTTGTCACAAAGTTTTATTTGCTAACATAATCTTGTGATAAAAGGCTCATTTTTTTTCCACAAATAGTTTTTGTGTTAATAAGTTACTATTTGTCACAAAATTATGTCGTGAAAAAAAAAATGTAAGAAAAATCCACATATGTTGTAGCAATTTTTAATTAAAATTAATTATAAATAATCATTTGATCGTAATTTTTTAATTACAAAAATCTAATTTTTTTGTAGTGCGTCCAGCTAGCTTGATGACTCAAACTCGGCTCCTTGAATGCTTAGAAACATATCTTTTTGAGCAAAAGAAAAAAAAAAGTATATAACATACATATTGATATTGATCATGATCACCTTGCGTAATTATATAGTACTATATATATATATATATATATATATATATATCTCATCAATTTAAGTAATTATATAGTTGTTAATTGAGGCTGACCAGCTTCATGTGTAAGGCACAAGTTTTCCACGATGCAATCTTGGACAGCGCACTAGATTAATTACTAGCTACTCTCTCTCAGTACACTCTCTCTCTCTAGAGAGATCTCCCTCTCTATATATATGTGTATATATATATATATGTTACGCATGCATGCTTACGTACTACGATCGAATGCTAATTAATAATTTTGATTGTGGAGTTCTATCAAGACGTTGTTGATGAAGAATCTCAATTAATGCATATATCATGATGGAGAGAAGTAGTCCTGTCGCATTCACTTTCTTGATCATAATGTTACTTTTTAACCATATTCATTGTATTATTGGCGCTTTAACACGCATCAACCCTTAATTCACTACTTGTTAATTAAATTATTTTTTTATTTTATTTTATTTTTTGGTGCAGATCATTGGCGCGTGCAGAGGTTTGGACTATGTGTATATAATAGTGTACCTACTACTACGAATTCTCAGCACCACTCAACAAATACTTTTTTGAGTTTGAAAGCTAATGGCCAAGTAGAAGCTGTACGTGCAGCTAGCTAGGATCAACCAAAACAAGAAGTGAGAGAGAAAGGCCCCGAAAGGCTTTCAAGCAATACCCATTTCCAATATTTATGGGACTTTTATGCAGGATTATTACGTTCAAAGGTGGCAACATAAAATGTGCTTGGACCTAGCTAGGGACAAACGAATAATTTTAGGAAAAGTTGGTTTTAGAAAATTGGGAGAAAGTCGACTTTAGTTTAAATTTTTTTTTTCTCATTTTCAACCTTATTTTCATGGATCTAATGAATTCTATTTGTTTGTTTATGGTATAGGAATTAAAAACAAGGTTATTTTTTTTCATTTTCAATCTTATTTTTAACATTTTTTTCTTCATCTTCATTTTCAACCTTATTTTTAATTTTAAATTTTTTTTCCTCATTTTCAACCTTGTTTTCATGGATCTAATGAATTCTATTGGTTTGTTTTTGGTATAAAAATTGAAAATAAGGTTAAAAAAAACTTTAAATTAAAGCTGACTCCCCCTCAACTCCCTAAAACCGACTCCCCTTAGAATTACTTAGAGCCAGACATAGATGCCCCAATGAAAAAGTTCGAAGGAGACTACCTCGATTTGATCGAATCTAAGAGCATTCTCATTGGATTGTTTAAAATTATCCTTTAAAAAGTACAATTTTACACATTTATCAAAAAAAATTGGTCATATTTGATCAAACGTGAGGGGATAAAAATAAAAAATATATATATAAAAATATTTTTTTATGAATAGTAAAGCTAAAACTTTCTCCAACATTGTTGAATCATTATCACTTAATCGTCATTGACTAACCATAATTCGGATACTCTCTCTCTCTTCTCGTAAGTAGGCTTTTGTGCATGAGAAATGGATGGGTTAATGGTTGTTTTACACGTCATGATTAACTATGTTTCTCTCCTTGTAACTTGTTTATGGATTCTGTAATATAGATTACTTGAGAGAAGTGAGTATCGACTTTACAACTTCTTTTAGTGACCTTTTTGCATGCATTTTCTCCCTTGACCTCTGCTTATGTTGTAGGTTCTTTTTTTATATATAAATTATTATTCCCTCCTGGGCCAGGCCCAATTCACCTTACATAGGCCCATGAACATAAGAGCATGAGCCCAACAAATAAGAAATAAAGAGATACATCGTACAATCGCGTGGAGATGTTACCGGGGAATCCAAACTTTATTAACTGTAGATTAATGATATAGAGCCATGCTACCATCGCGGAGATCTGAGACCTCCCTAAAAAGGATAGCTGTCTAAGGCACTCATCCAAGGTGGTAACTCCTTCCAAGATTATTATCAGCTATCTAAGGCCTGATATTCAGAGCACCTGAAATCATCAGAGAGGATCATTGAATTATACAATCTCTATTGATTAAAAAATGGCCTATATGACTGGTAATGATAGGCGATTTGAGATAATTTACGCTACAAATCTCAGTTATATTTTTCCGCTCTAAACACTTATTTAGGCATCAGAAGTGTCCCTAGCGCACTTCTGATACAGGTTGGTTTAGACTGTCAGCAATGGTGCAAATGATTAATCATACATAGCAAATGATCAAATCTGCAAGATATAATATATATATATCTTTATACTTTAAAAGTATCTATCCTAATTTCAACAGTAACAAACGGTTTTAATTTTGTTTAACATTTATAATCCCAAATTACCCTTCACCTATAACACACTCAACAGCTAACCCACGCAGCAGCTAACCAAAATTACCCCTAACCCACGCAGGTCTCCCCTGCCCTTCGTCTCCCATGCCCTTCGTCTCCCTCGGGTAGCACA
The DNA here is from genome assembly GCA_036559045.1 of Platycarya longipes. NCBI lineage: Eukaryota > Viridiplantae > Streptophyta > Magnoliopsida > Fagales > Juglandaceae > Platycarya > Platycarya longipes. The sequence goes on from CM071795.1 coordinate 9,408,742, forward strand.
GGCCGAAGGCTTCACCGCCGGCTACCGGGCATCTTCGACAGCTCCCCTAGGCTCCGGCGAATAGCTCCCAGCAGCAGCTAACCCAAAATTCCCCCTAATACAAGCAGCAGCAATTTCTCCCCTGCCCTTCGTCTCCCTCGGCTAACACAGGCCGATGCACGGCCGGGCTTCACCGCCGGCTAACGAGTCTCACCGGCATCTGCGACAGCTCCCTTAGGCTCCGGCGAATAGCTCCCACCCACCGATTTCTCAACCATCTTCAATCCACGAAACCCACGGCTCACACTTCCCTCAGTTTCTCCAAACCCACAAATCATGATAGCCACATCCGTGATTTCGCATCTCCGAAACCCACAACCATGGATTTCAGACCTCATCACACAACCATCGATTTCAGACCTCATCACACTTCTTTAATCATCCCCGATTTTGGAATGGAGTTGTGATCCCCGAAATCCCGAAATCCACAAAAGTCCGGCAAAACCCACGAGAGTTCTGATCCCCGAAATCCCAAAATCCACCAAACCCACAACCCCTATTTGATTGCCAAAATATTGAAATGGAAAAGCCAAATCATTGTTAGAGCAAGTGAGAGGAGAATCGACCTGATGCGTGATCGAGGAAGCGGAGAGAACGGATGCTGATGCGTGATCGAGGAGGCAGAGGAGAAACGCAGCGTTTATGTGGTCCGTGCGTGTTTGGGCAAGCTGGTGAGTGGTGAGGAGTGATGCGGTGCGTTTTACGTTTGAGTGTTTATGTGGTAGTTGCGAAACGCAGCGTTGTAATTAAGTGGATGCGGTGCGTTTTATTGTTTTCATGATTTGTGCGCACCGTTTTGTACTTTCATTTTGCCTAAATCTGCTTCAGATATACACAGTAGCTTTCTCGTCCCTTACCGAATATTACTCTGTTTTCGGATTAGTTTAGTTCGTTTCGTTATAGTCATTTTGAATTCCTTAGTTCGGTTTCGTTTATCTGGTTGTATCTACTGTTTTGTGGTGTGACGTTGTCGGATGAAAAGATGTTTTGGTTTCTTGATAAGGGCGATATACTTTAAAAGTATCTATCCTAATTTCAACAGTAACAAACGGTTTTAATTTTGTTTAACATTTATAATCCCAAATTACCCTTCACCTATAACATACTCAACAGCTAACCCACGCAGCAGCTAACCAAAATTACCCCTAACCCACGCAGGTCTCCCCTGCCCTTCGTCTCCCATGCCCTTCGTCTCCCTCGGGTAGCACAGGCCGAAGGCTTCACCGCCGGCTACCGGGCATCTTCGACAGCTCCCCTAGGCTCCGGCGAATAGCTCCCAGCAGCAGCTAACCCAAAATTCCCCCTAATACAAGCAGCAGCAATTTCTCCCCTGCCCTTCGTCTCCCTCGGCTAACACAGGCCGATGCACGGCCGGGCTTCACCGCCGGCTAACGAGTCTCACCGGCATCTGCGACAGCTCCCTTAGGCTCCGGCGAATAGCTCCCACCCACCGATTTCTCAACCATCTTCAATCCACGAAACCCACGGCTCACACTTCCCTCAGTTTCTCCAAACCCACAAATCATGATAGCCACATCCGTGATTTCGCATCTCCGAAACCCACAACCATGGATTTCAGACCTCATCACACAACCATCGATTTCAGACCTCATCACACTTCTTTAATCATCCCCGATTTTGGAATGGAGTTGTGATCCCCGAAATCCCGAAATCCACAAAAGTCCGGCAAAACCCACGAGAGTTCTGATCCCCGAAATCCCAAAATCCACCAAACCCACAACCCCTATTTGATTGCCAAAATATTGAAATGGAAAAGCCAAATCATTGTTAGAGCAAGTGAGAGGAGAATCGACCTGATGCGTGATCGAGGAAGCCGAGAGAACGGATGCTGATGCGTGATCGAGGAGGCAGAGGAGAAACGCAGCGTTTATGTGGTCCGTGCGTGTTTGGGCAAGCTGGTGAGTGGTGAGGAGTGATGCGGTGCGTTTTACGTTTGAGTGTTTATGTGGTAGTTGCGAAACGCAGCGTTGTAATTAAGTGGATGCGGTGCGTTTTATTGTTTTCATGATTTGTGCGCACCGTTTTGTACTTTCATTTTGCCTAAATCTGCTTCAGATATACACAGTAGCTTTCTCGTCCCTTACCGAATATTACTCTGTTTTCGGATTAGTTTAGTTCGTTTCGTTATAGTCATTTTGAATTCCTTAGTTCGGTTTCGTTTATCTGGTTGTATCTACTGTTTTGTGGTGTGACGTTGTCGGATGAAAAGATGTTTTGGTTTCTTGATAAGGGCGATGGAAGACCTTATTTTTCCTTTCTGATCGTCCGTTCCAGTCTGAGAGGAAAAGGAACAAAAAAAGCCTTCTGTTGCCATAGTTTCTGTTGCCATAGTTGATTTCTCCTGGTATGTTGCGTGATCGGCAGTCTCATTATTTTTTTTCAATTATTTTCCCATCTTGTTTTCATTATTTTTATTTGTACATTTCTTATTTCTCTTTGTGATAAATGGAGCTCGCCGTATGTTCTGTTCATGTTCATTCTCATTTTTTTTTTCTGTCCCAGCTCAGTCTTATTATTATATTTTTGTGTAGTTATTATTTTTTTTGTGATAAATGGAGCTAATCAATAAAAATTAATTAGAATCGTTATTTTTATTTGTGCATTTATTAACTCTCGACTAATAAATGGAGCTCTAAAAAATTGATTTACGTATACAGATAAGGAGAGAGGGGAGTACTTAACTTCAAAAATTGATTTTGAATTTATATTTATTTACGTATACAGCTCAGTGTAAAAAATTGATTTACAATTAACTTCAAAAATTGATTTTGAAGTTATATTTATTTGTGCATTTATTTATGTATTTTTTTTTTTTTGATAACTTTTTGATTATTTGGTAGAGCTCATAAAATATACTTACATTGCGTAATCTTCATTTTCATTATTTTTTTCCAATTGTTTTGCCAGCTCATTCTTATTATTTGTATTTGTGCATTTGTTAATTCTTTTTTTGTTGGATTGTGCTTTCCGGTGTAATTAGAGTCATTATTTTTATTTGTGCATTTATTAACTTTCTACTAATAAATTGAGCTGTAAAAAGTTGATTTCCATATACAGATAAAGAGAAAGGAGAAAAATTATTTGTCTTTGTTTTTTTTTATATAAATTTGTTATTATTCAGTAGAGCTCATAAATAAAAAAAAATTATATCTATAGACCCAAATCATAAATTAAAATATTATAGATATAAATATTAATTAAAAATTATGTAACTTTATATTTGTTAGTGCATATTTTGTATGAGTTGTAATGTAATAATTTTTTTTTTTACTAGCACATACTTTATATAGGACTTAAGCTGTAGTTATTAAAAATCTCATTTCTTGCGGTGGTTGATCTTTACTTGTGTGTTATGATCGTCATTCTCAGTATTTTTTCTTCTTTTTCCCCAGCTCGTTCTCATTAGTTTTCTTTGTGCATTTGTTAATTTTTTTGAGATAAATGGAGCTAATAAAATGTCTGACTTACGTTGCATGATCTTCTTTTTCATTATTTTTTCAATTCTTTGGTCTCACTGTGTATAAACTTTTTTAGAAAACAAATAGGCACAAAAAATACGGAAACAAACAACGCCACAATTTTAACTCATCAACCCACCAAAAAAATTGTAGAAATGATAAACATAGAAAAAAAATTTCCAAAGCATAAACCTAAACATCTCAAAGTTCAAAATAAAAATAACAAAGAAAAATAAAAATCACCTATTTTTTTTTTTTTTTACCAAAAATAGTATAGAGGTAACAATATGTAGGAAGTTATAAATATAAAACCTAGGCTTCCTCAACTACTTGCCATTATGGCTAAATATGCTGCAATGTTTCTCCACAATTCTCTGAATCTCTTTCTCGCTGGCTGCAATTAGGAGTTTAACAATGTAAAAGGCAGTAAGCCTAATGCTACAGTGGGACCAAGAGGGAAAACAATTTATCATCTACAAAGTGTGGGAAAAATGATAATGATAGAATTATATTCATTCGCTTGAGAAAAAGGAATGAAAGAGACCAAAGATTAAATAATCAACTCGATTATGCAATAAAACTTTTGATTTATGTACATGGATAAGGAAAGATAAGGGAAAATTTTTTATGCTTTTTATTTTTATTTTTTTGTCATAAATATTTAATTATTCGTTGTATTGTGAGAGAAAGGAAAAAAATATCCTATTTTTTGCCGTGGCTGTTCTCCACTTGTATCTTACCATGATCTTCATTCTCAAATTTTTTTCTTATTTTTCCCCAGGTCATTCTCATTTGTTTTATTTGTGCATTTGTTATTTTTTTTGTGATAAATGGAGCTAATAAAACGTTTGACTTACGTTGTGTGATCTTCATTCTCATTATTATTTTTCAATTCTTTTCGTAGCTCATTCTCGTTGTTTTTTTCCCTTGAATTTGTTACTTCTTTTTGTCATGGATGGCGCTCGCTGGTATGTTTTCTTAATATTCATTGTCATTATATTTTATTTTTATTTTTAATTCTTGGCTCATTTTCATTTTTTTTTATTTGGGCATTTGTTCATTTTTTTGTGATAAATAGAGTTAATCAAACATTTGACTTATGCTTATTCTTTTCAGTTGTGCATTTGTTAATTTCTTTATAATAAATGGAGCTATAAAACATCTAACTTAAAGAGACTGATAAGGAGAGAGACGGAAAAAATTATTTATGCATATTTTTATTTTTTAGTGATAAATGAAGCTAATCAAATATCGGACTTGTGCTCATTTTTTCTGTTTCTGCATTTGTTAATTTTTTCCTAATCAATCAAGCTATAAAACATTTAATTTAGATAAATGGATAAGGAGAGGACAAAAATTATTTATGTATTTTTTTTTGTGATAAATATTTCATTATTCATTGTAGTGCAAGAGAGAAAGGAAAAAAAATTCTCATTTCTTGCCATGGTTGATATTCACTTGTATGTTATCATGATTTTCATTCTTAATATTTTTTTTTCTTTTTCCCCAGCTCATTCTCGTTTGTTTTATTGGTGCATTTGTTAATTTTTTTTTGATAAATGGAGTTAATAAAATGTTTGACCTACGTTGCGTCATCTTCATTTTCATTATTTTTTTCCAATTCTTTTCCCAGCTCATTCTTATTATTTGTATTTGTGCATTTGTTAATTCTTTTTCTATTGAATGGCGCTCGCCAGTATGTTTTCTTGATGTTCATTGTCGTTATATTTTTTTTTCTTTTTCTTTCATAGCTCATTTTCATTCTTTTTTATTTGTGCATTTGTTACTTTTTTGGTGATAAATGGAGCTAATCAAACATCTTGCTTATGTTCATTCTTTTCATTTGTGGATTTATTAATTTTTTGTAATAGATGGAGCAATAAAACAATTGATTTATGTAGACGGATAAGGATAGATAAGAGAAAATTTGTTTTTGCAATTTTTTTTTTTTTTGGTGATAAATATTTCATTATTCATTGTACTATCAGAAAGACAAGAAAAAAATTTCTCATTTCTTGCTGTGGTTGTTCTCCACTTGTATCTTATCATGATCTTCATTCTCAATTTTTTACAAATTTTTCCCTAGCTCATTCTCATTTGTTTTATTTGTGCATTTGTTAATTTTTTTATGATAAATAGAGACTAATAAAATGTTTGACTTATGTTGCGTCATCTTCATTTTCATTATTTTTTTCTAATTCTTTTCCAAGCTCATTTTTATTATTTGTATTTGTGTATTTGTTAATTCCTTTTGTGTTGAATGGCGCTCACCAGTATGTTTTCTTGATGTTCATTGTCATTATATTTTTTTGCTTTTTCTTTCCTAGCCCATTTTCATTATTTTTTATTTGTGCATTTGTTAATTTTTTTGTGATAAATGGAGCTAATCAAACATCTTATTTACGCTCATTCTTTTCATTTGTGCATTTGTTAATTTTTTGTAATAAATAGGGCAATAAAAAAATTGATTTACGTAGACAGATAAGCACAAAGAAGGGAAAACTTCTTTATGCAATTTTTTTTTTATAAATATTTCATTATTCATTGTAGTGTGAGAGAGACAGGAAAAACAATTTTCATTTTCTGTTGTGGTTGTTCTTCACTTGTATCATATTATGATTTTCATTCTTAATTTTTTTCTTCTTCTTCTTCTTCCCCAGGTCATTCTCATTTATTATATTTGTGCATTTGTTAATTTTTTATTGATAAATGGAGCTAATAAAACATTTACTCACATTGTGTGATCTTCATTCTCATTACTTTTTTTCAATTCTTTTCCTAGCTCATTCTCATTATTTTTATTTGTGCATTTGTTAATTATTTTTTTGATAAATGGCACTTGCCACTATGTTTTCTTGATGTTCATTGCCATTATATTTTTTTCTCTTTTTCTTTCCTAACTCATTTTCATTCTTTTTTATTACTGCATTTATTAATTTTTTTGTGATGCATGGAGCTAATCAAACATCTTACTTACACTTATTCTTTTTATGTGTGCATTTGTTAAATTTTTTGTAATAAATTGAGCAATAAAGCATTTGATTTACGTAGAGGGATAAGGAGAGAAGGGAAAAATTATTTATGCATATTTTTATTTTTTTGTGATAAATATTTGATTATCCATTGCAATGTGAAAGACAAAGGAAAACATTTCCCATCCATTGCAATGCAACAGATAAAGGAAAAAATTATTTATGTTTTCTTCATCTTCGCTCATTAATTTTTTTTCCTTCTTTGATGGGTCATTCTCATTTTCTTTTTCTGCGTTCCTTAATTTTTTTTCATAAATGAAGCTAATCAAAGATTTGACTTACAAAGATTCATAGCGAGAGAGAGAGGAAAATTTTTTTATGCATTTGTTTATTTGTTTTATGATAAATAGTTAATTAACCATTGTAATGTGAAACAGAAAGGAAATTTTATTTATATATTTTTTTATAATAAATATTTTATTATCCATTGTAGTGCAAGAAAGAAAGGAAAAAAACCTGCCGTCTATTGTCCTGGTTGATTTTCGCTGGTATGTTTTCATTATCTTCATTCTCATTATTTGTTTTTTTTTTCCCCGCTCATTCTCAATATTTTTATTTCTGAATTTGTTCATTTTTTGCTGATAAATCTAGCTAATCGAACATTTGACCTATCGAAACGACTAGCAAGAGACATATGAGAAATTATTTCTGAATTTGTTTTTTTTTTTTTTATAAGTATTTATTTATCTCAACTCATTCTCAGTCTCATTTTTTTTTATCCTGACCCATTTTCATTCGTTTTTATTTATGCATTTATTAATTTGTTGGTAATAAATGGAGCTATAAAACATTTGATTTACGGATATTGATAGCAAGACAAAAATGAAAAATTATTTATGCATTGTTTATATTTTTTTGTAATAAGTCTTTATTTATCCGTTCCAATGCTAGAGAGATGGGAAAAAAATTCCCCATCCGTTGCAATGCAAGAAATAAAGAAAAAAAATATTTTTATTTTTTTGGCGATAAATAAAGAAATTTTTTTTTTTTGTGTTGAATGGCGCTCGCCAGTATGTTTTCTTGATGTTCATTGTCGTTATATTTTTTTTCTTTTTCTTTCATAGCTCATTTTCATTCTTTTTTTTTTGTGCATTTGTTACTTTTTTGGTGATAAATGGAGCTAATCAAACATCTTGCTTATGTTCATTCTTTTCATTTGTGCATTTATTAATTTTTTGTAATAGATGGAGCAATAAAACATTTGATTTATGTAGACAGATAAGGATAGATAAGAGAAAATTTGTTTTTACAATTTTTTTTTTTTTTGGTGATAAATATTTCATTATTCATTGTACTGTCAGAAAGACAAGAAAAAAAATTCTCATTTCTTGCTGTGGTTATTCTCCACTTGTATCTTATCATGATCTTCATTCTCAATTTTTTACAAATTTTTCCCTAGCTCATTCTCATTTGTTTTATTTGTGCATTTGTTAATTTTTTTATGATAAATAGAGACTAATAAAATGTTTGACTTATGTTGCGTGATCTTCATTTTCATTATTTTTTTCTAATTCTTTTCCAAGCTCATTTTTATTATTTGTATTTGTGTATTTGTTAATTCCTTTTGTGTTGAATGGCGCTCACCAGTATGTTTTCTTGATGTTCATTGTCATTATATTTTTTTGCTTTTTCTTTCCTAGCCCATTTTCATTATTTTTTATTTGTGCATTTGTTAATTTTTTTGTGATAAATGGAGCTAATCAAACATCTTATTTACGCTCATTCTTTTCATTTGTGCATTTGTTAATTTTTTGTAATAAATAGGGCAATAAAAAAATTGATTTACGTAGACAGATAAGCACAAAGAAGGGAAAACTTCTTTATGCAATTTTTTTTTTTTATAAATATTTCATTATTCATTGTAGTGTGAGAGAGACAGGAAAAAAAATTCTCATTTTCTGTTGTGGTTCTTCTTCACTTGTATCATATTATGATTTTCATTCTTAATTTTTTTCTTCTTCTTCTTCTTCCCCACGTCATTCTCATTTATTATATTTGTGCATTTGTTAATTTTTTATTGATAAATGGAGCTAATAAAACATTTACTTACATTGTGTGATCTTCATTCTCATTACTTTTTTTCAATTCTTTTCCTAGCTCATTCTCATTATTTTTATTTGTGCATTTATTAATTATTTTTTTGATAAATGGCACTTGCCACTATGTTTTCTTGATGTTCATTGCCATTATATTTTTTTCTCTTTTTCTTTCCTAACTCATTTTCATTCTTTTTTATTACTGCATTTATTAATTTTTTTGTGATGCATGGAGCTAATCAAACATCTTACTTACACTTATTCTTTTTATGTGTGCATTTGTTAAATTTTTGTAATAAATTGAGCAATAAAGCATTTGATTTACGTAGAGGGATAAGGAGAGAAGGGAAAAATTATTTATGCATATTTTTATTTTTTTGTGATAAATATTTGATTATCCATTGCAATGTGAAAGACAAAGGAAAACATTTCCCATCCATTGCAATGCAACAGATAAAGGAAAAAATTATTTATGTTTTCTTCATCTTCGCTCATTAATTTTTTTTCCTTCTTTGATGGGTCATTCTCATTTTCTTTTTCTGCGTTCCTTAATTTTTTTTCATAAATGAAGCTAATCAAAGATTTGACTTACAAAGATTCATAGCGAGAGAGAGAGGAAATTTTTTTTATGCATTTGTTTATTTGTTTTATGATAAATATTTAATTAACCATTGTAATGTGAAACAGAAAGGAAATTTTATTTATATATTTTTTTATAATAAATATTTTATTATCCATTGTAGTGCAAGAAAGAAAGGAAAAAAACCTGCCGTCTATTGTCCTGGTTGATTTTCACTGGTATGTTTTCATTATCTTCATTCTCATTATTTGTTTTTTTTTTTTCCCGCTCATTCTCAATATTTTTATTTCTGAATTTGTTAATTTTTTTCTGATAAATCTAGCTAATCGAACATTTGACCTATCGAAACGACTAGCAAGAGACATATGAGAAGTTATTTCTGAATTTGTTTTTTTTTTTTTTTATAAGTATTTAATTATCTCAACTCATTCTCAGTCTCATTTTTTTTTATCCTGACCCATTTTCATTCGTTTTTATTTATGCATTTATTAATTTGTTGGTAATAAATGGAGCTATAAAACATCTGATTTACGGATATTGATAGCGAGACAAAAATGAAAAATTATTTATGCATTGTTTATATTTTTTTGTAATAAGTCTTTATTTATCCGTTCCAATGCTAGAGAGATGGGAAAAAAATTCCCCATCCGTTGCAATGCAGGAAATAAAGAAAAAAAATATTTTTATTTTTTTGGCGATAAATAAGGAAATTTTTTTTTTTGTGTTGAATGGCGCTCGCCAGTATGTTTTCTTGATGTTCATTGTCGTTATATTTTTTTTCTTTTTCTTTCATAGCTCATTTTCATTCTTTTTTATTTGTGCATTTGTTACTTTTTTGGTGATAAATGGAGCTAATCAAACATCTTGCTTATGTTCATTCTTTTCATTTGTGCATTTATTAATTTTTTGTAATAGATGGAGCAATAAAACATTTGATTTATGTAGACAAATAAGGATATATAAGAGAAAATTTGTTTTTGCAATTTTTCTTTTTTTTGGTGATAAATATTTCATTATTCATTGTACTGTCAGAAAGACAAGAAAAAAAATTCTCATTTCTTGCTGTGGTTGTTCTCCACTTGTATCTTATCATGATCTTCATTCTCAATTTTTTACAAATTTTTCCCTAGCTCATTCTCATTTGTTTTATTTGTGCATTTGTTAATTTTTTTATGATAAATAGAGACTAATAAAATGTTTGACTTATGTTGCGTCATCTTCATTTTCATTATTTTTTTCTAATTCTTTTCCAAGCTCATTTTTATTATTTGTATTTGTGTATTTGTTAATTCCTTTTGTGTTGAATGGCGCTCACCAGTATGTTTTCTTGATGTTCATTGTCATTATATTTTTTTGCTTTTTCTTTCCTAGCCCATTTTCATTATTTTTTATTTGTGCATTTGTTAATTTTTTTGTGATAAATGGAGCTAATCAAACATCTTATTTACGCTCATTCTTTTCATTTGTGCATTTGTTAATTTTTTGTAATAAATAGGGCAATAAAAAAATTGATTTACGTAGACAGATAAGCACAAAGAAGGGAAAACTTCTTTATGCAATTTTTTTTTTATAAATATTTCATTATTCATTGTAGTGTGAGAGAGACAGGAAAAAAAATTCTCATTTTCTGTTGTGATTGTTCTTCACTTGTATCACATTATGATTTTCATTCTTAATTTTTTTCTTCTTCTTCTTCTTCCCCAGGTCATTCTCATTTGTTATATTTGTGCATTTGTTAATTTTTTATTGATAAATGGAGCTAATAAAACATTTACTTACATTGTGTGATCTTCATTCTCATTACTTTTTTTCAATTCTTTTCCTAGCTCATTCTCATTATTTTTATTTGTGCATTTGTTAATTATTTTTTTGATAAATGGCACTTGCCACTATGTTTTCTTGATGTTCATTGCCATTATATTTTTTTCTCTTTTTCTTTCCTAACTCATTTTCATTCTTTTTTATTACTGCATTTATTAATTTCTTTGTGATGCATGGAGCTAATCAAACATCTTACTTACACTTATTCTTTTTATGTGTGCATTTGTTAAATTTTTGTAATAAATTGAGCAATAAAGCATTTGATTTATGTAGAGGGATAAGGAGAGAAGGGAAAAAATTATTTATGCATATTTTTATTTTTTTGTGATAAATATTTGATTATCCATTGCAATGTGAAAGACAAAGGAAAACATTTCCCATCCATTGCAATGCAACAGATAAAGGAAAAAATTATTTATGTTTTCTTCATCTTCGCTCATTAATTTTTTTTCCTTCTTTGATGGGTCATTCTCATTTTCTTTTTCTGCGTTCCTTAATTTTTTTTCATAAATGAAGCTAATCAAAGATTTGACTTACAAAGATTCATAGCGAGAGAGAGAGGAAAATTTTTTTATGCATTTGTTTATTTGTTTTATGATAAATATTTAATTAACCATTGTAATGTGAAATAGAAAGGAAATTTTATTTATATATTTTTTTATAATAAATATTTTATTATCCATTGTAGTGCAAGAAAGAAAGGAAAAAAACCTGCCGTCTATTGTCCTGGTTGATTTTCGCTGGTATGTTTTCATTATCTTCATTCTCATTATTTGTTTTTTTTTTTTCCCCGCTCATTCTCAATATTTTTATTTCTGAATTTGTTAATTTTTTGCTGATAAATCTAGCTAATCGAACATTTGACCTATCGAAACGACTAGCAAGAGACATATGAGAAATTATTTCTGAATTTGTTTTTTTTTTTTTTATAAGTATTTAATTATCTCAACTCATTCTCAGTCTCATTTTTTTTTATCCTGACCCATTTTCATTCGTTTTTATTTATGCATTTATTAATTTGTTGGTAATAAATGGAGCTATAAAACATCTGATTTACAGATATTGATAGCGAGACAAAAATGAAAAATTATTTATGCATTGTTTATATTTTTTTTGTAATAAGTCTTTATTTATCCGTTCCAATGCTAGAGAGATGGGAAAAAAATTTCCCATCCGTTGCAATGCAGGAAATAAAGAAAAAAAATATTTTTATTTTTTTGGCGATAAATAAGGGAAAAATTTTGGCATATTTTTATATATGATATTTTTATATATGCATATTTTTATTTTTTGGCGATAAATATTTGATTATCCATTGCAATGTGAGAGAGAAAGGAAAAAATTTTGCATCTGTCGCAATTCGAGAAATGAAGGAAAAAAATATTTATGTTTTCTTAATCTTCGTTCACATTAATTTTTTTCATAAATAGACATAATCAAATATTTGACTTACAAAGATTGATAGCAATAGAGGAAGGAAAAATTATTTCTGCATTTGTTTATTTTTCTATGATAAATATTTTATTATCCATTGTGATGCAAGAAAGAAAGGAAAAAAACTTGCTATCTATTGCCATGGTTGATTTTCGCTGGTATGTTTTCATTATCTTCATTCTCATTATTTTTTTTTTCGCTCATTCTCAATATTTTTTTTTTTGAATTTGTTAATTTTTTTGTCATAAATGTAGCTAATCAAACATTTGACCTATTGAAACTACTAGCAAGAGACAGATGAGAAATTATTTATGATTTTATTTTTTGTTTTTGTGATAAGTTTTTTATTATCCCGGCTCATTTTCAGTCTCATTTTTTTTTAATCCAACCAATTTTCATTCGTTTTTATTTATGCATTTTTTAATTTGTTGATAATAAATGGAGCTATAAAACATTTGACTTACGGATACTGATAGCAAGACAACAACGAAAAATTATTTATGCATTTTTTATATTTTTTGTAATAAATATTTGATTATCCGTTGCAATGTGAGAGATGGGACAAAAAATTCCCATCTGTTACGATGCGGGAGATAAAGGAAAATTTTTTTTATATTTTCTTGATCTTCGTTCTTATTAATTTTTTTTTTCTTTTTTTGCCAACTCATTCTCATTTTTTTTTTAGTTGTACATTTGTTAATTTTTTGCTAATAAATGGACCTGTAAAATATCTGAGTTATGGAGACTAATAAGGAGACAAGGAAAAAATTATATATGCATATTTTTATTTTTTTGCGATAAATATTTGATTATCCATTGCAATGTGAGAGAGAAAGGAAAAAATTTCTCATTTGTCGCAATTCAAGAGATAAAGAAAAAAATATTTACGTTTTCTTAATCTTCGTTCTCATTAATTTATTTTCATAAATGAACCTAATCAAATATTTGACTTACAAAAACTGATAGCAAGAGAGGAAAGAAAAATTATTTATGCATTTGTTTATTTTTTTATGATAAATATTTTATTATCCATTGTAGTGCAAGAAAGAAAGGAAAAAAACTTGCTATCTATTGCCGTGGTTGATTTACGCTGATATGTTTTCATTATCTTCATTCTCATTATTTGTTTTGTTTTTTTTTTCGAGCTCATTCTCAATATTTTTATTTGTGCATTTGCTAATTTTTTTTATGATAAATGTAGCTAATCAAACATCTTACCTATCGAAAATAATAGCGAGAAATAAATAAGAAATCATTTATGAATTTGTTAATTTTTTTTGTGATAAATATTTGATTATCCCAACTCATTCTCATTCTTAATTTATTTTTTTATCCCAACCCATTTTCATTCTTTTTATTTATGCATTTGTTAATTTGTTCGTAATATATGGAGCTATAAAACATCTGACTTGAGGAGACTGATAGAGAGACAAAAAGGAAAAATTATTTATGCACTTTTTTATTTTTTTGTAATAAATATTTGATTATCCGTTCAATGCAAGAGATAAAGAAAAAAAAAATTCCCATCCATTGCAGTACGGGAGATAAACAGAAAAGATATTTATGTTTTCTTGATTTTCATTCTCATCAATTTTTTTTCCCAACTCATTCTCATTCTCATTCTTTTTATTTGTGCATTCCTTAATTTTTTTCATAAATGAACCTAATTAAATATTTGACTCACGAAGACTGATAGTAAGAGGAAAAGAAAAAATTATTTATGCATTTGTTTTTTTCTTTGTGATAGATATTTGATCAATTGTTGCAATGTGAGAGAGAAAGGAAAAAAAATTCCCATCAAACATCTGACTTGATTATCTCAGCTCCTTCTTCTTCTTATTATTATTATTGTTATTTTTCAACTCATTCTCATTCTTTTTATTTGTCCATTTATTAAATTTATTTTTATAATAAATGGAGCTAATCAAACATTTAACTTACAGAGACTAATAAGGAAAGAAAGGAAAAATTATTTATGCATTTTTTCTATTTTTGGTAAAAAATATTTGATTATCTATTGTAGTGCAAGAGAGAAGAAGAAAAAATTCCATTTCTTCTCGTGGTTGATCTCCACTTGTATGTTTTCATGATCTTCATTCACAATATTTTTTCTTCTTTTTCCCCAACTCATTCTCATTTGTTTTATTTGTGCATTTGTTAATTTTTTTGCAATAAATGAAGCTAATAAAACATCTAACTTACAACAATTGATGGCCACAAGGAAAGAAAAAATTATTTTTGCATTTATTTAATTTTTTGTAATAATTATTTTATTATCCGTTGTAATGCGAGAGAGAGGAAAAAAAAATTACCCATCTATTCCTGTGATTGATCTTCACTGGTATGTTTTTGTCATCTTCATTCTCATAATTTTTTTTCTTTTTTTTTTCCAACTCATTCTCATATTTTTATCTCTACATTTGTTAATTCTTTTGTGATAAATGTAACTAATCAAACATTTGACCTATAAAAGTTAATAGCGAGATAGAAATGAAAAATTCTTTATGAATTTGTTTATTTTTTTGTAATAAATATTTTATTATTCCAGATCATTCTCATTCTCATTCTCAATTTTCTTTTTTATCCCAACCTATTGTCATTTTTTTTTATGATTTGTTAATTTGTTGGTAATAAATGGAGCTATAAAATATTTGATTATTTGTTACAATGCAAGAGAGAAAGGAAAACAAATTCCAACTATCATTTCCATGGTTGATTTCCAGTTGTATGTTTTTCTCATCTTTATTCTCATTATTTTATTTTTTTTCAGCTCATTCCCATTCTTTTTATTTGTGTATTTATTAATTTTTTTGTAATAAATGGAGCTAATAAAACATCTAATTCACTGAGATTGATAAAGAGAAATGAAAAATTATTTATGCATTTCTTTATTTTTTTGTAATAAATATTTTATTATCTGTTGCAGTACTAGACTGAGGACAAAAATCTTTCTTGTCTGTTCTTGTGGTTGATCTTTGCTGGTATGTTTTCATGATCTTCATTCTTATTATTTTTTTGCTTTTCTTTTCCAAATCATTCTCAATCTTTTTATTTGTGCATTTCTGACCTTTTTGGTGATGAATGGAGCTAATCAAACATCTGATTCATGAAGATTGATAGCAAAAGAGGAAAAATTATTTATGCATTTGTTTATTTTCTTATGATAAATAATGCTTCAAGTTCTAAGTATTAAAACAAATGTTAATGATCTTAGTAACATATTTTAACAATCTTTCTATACATTAGAAAAAATTTGTTATCAAGATCCTACTACTAAAAAAAACTATTAGAAAAATCTCAATATATATGTGCCAAGCTCCGTATGGCTGAAAGCATTTGTGTAAAGCCTAATACATAAGGTTTTTAAATTTCTCGCTATTAGATAATAAGAGACCAGCGTACTGCTTTGGTACTCCAACAAGATCTAGCCATGCAAGTGTAATGCATAAAGCTTGAACAAACTATCCTTTGCAAAAAATGTTAGAAATTTTGAAAGACTGATTCACCTCCTTTTTAAGTCCTTAGGTATGAAATTTCTTATGTTGCATTTCAAAAATACATATTTTAAAATTTGTTTTTCTTTTTAGAGACCTTGAGATTCTTTTCAATTAATCGATACAATTAATTTACTTTTCTTACCTATTATGTTTTTAGTTTTCTTTAATGGTTTTTCTTTTTAATCTTTCTTAATTTTGGAGTGTCAATTTAATATTCCTATCCAAATGTAAATGTGATAAATTTATATAATTGAGCTTGTTACTACTTATTGATCCCATTTTTTGTTTGCAACTGCAATCTAATAATGTCTATAGTTAAAAAAATTGTAATTTATTTTGCTAATATTTTTCAGGTGTTATTGTCGCATTTAGCTAATATCACAAAAAAAGAATTACGTTTCAGGTATCTTTTATTTT
Source organism: Platycarya longipes (assembly GCA_036559045.1). Taxonomy (NCBI): domain Eukaryota; kingdom Viridiplantae; phylum Streptophyta; class Magnoliopsida; order Fagales; family Juglandaceae; genus Platycarya; species Platycarya longipes. Next base: position 9,425,077 of record CM071795.1, read on the forward strand.
TTAATTTTTTTTTAATTCATAATATTGATGAAGTTTGCTATGTTTTATTTTTATAAGGCAATGGTTTATTAGATGAATCTTTATTTTGAAGTAGAACTTTGTAAAAAGTTGAACAACCATCATTTCTTTCTTTTCATTTGATATATGTTTATTCTTTGATCATCATCAGTTTTTCTTGTCAATTGAACAAGATTCATTATACATAATTACAAATTGTATAAAGAATAGCATGAAAATTACAATGGATAAATCTATATTCTTTTTAATTTTCTTTCAAAGGCAATTTCTTATTTTGTCTATTATGAATTAATTCTGCTCTATCTGGTTTTAGGCTATTCTATCCAATTGTCAACACAAATTATTTCGTTGCACATATAAATGAAGAGTGGTAAGCCTGCATTAGTAAATTAATACAAATTTATCAACATATCATCAATTACCTTATTTCTATTCTCATAACTTGAATCCTTATTTATAACAATTTCTAAGGTGCTGGAAAACATTCTAGAATAAACAATTGGTATAGGACTCTTTCATTAGAACAAAAACAACGTAGACAACGAGAAAGGAGAGAAAGATATCTTCAACAAAGAAATTCCGCGAACGATGCTATTCAACGAGAAGAACAATCTCTCTCCCAACCAGTCCTTCATGATGAAACAAATATGTTTGAAGTTGATGTCAGATTCATGCACAATCTGGAGGAGGTCTTGCCACGTTATACAAAAAGACAGCGAACTTCTCGTGGTGATATTAGGACCAATGACGGGTCTTCCATAATACGAACAGAATATTCTTCTAATCTTGATAATGGTGGAATTTCCTATCAAGAAATTAACATTGTTACAAGTGTGTCAACGGAACCTCTTCTTCTAGACAATGCCACAGTGTCTTTCACACCTGGGTCGACAAGTACATGCACAAAAAATGTGCAGAATGTTGGTGACCTTCCGATTGAGCAGGTTTATTGTATATCATTTACTTCTCACCTATAGTTTGCAATCAAACCTCTTATATTTCCTATTCACATTCTCAAACTTTTATTGAATAGACTATTTTTTTTCAATACCAGCCCAATTTTGACACAAGGATATCAATAGCTTCTCAAGGTAACGAAAGATGTATAAAATTTGGTGATATTTCTTTCCCTTTGATTTTTAACATTATAAGTAGTATCATTCAATGATACATCTCTTCAACTCATAGCATCTTTAAAGAGTTTGCTTGATTTCTTTGATCTGTATTTGTTTCTTTCACATAGGAAAACGGCATCAACGATTGGCTACCCTTAGGCAAATACTACAAACAGTGCCATCTGAGGCAACTTTGTTACCGTCTGTTCCATTTTGTAAATATTGTGAAGCCAAAAGATTTCAACATGAGACAAATGGTTTTTGTTGTGCTGATGGAACAATTTCTTTAACCACAAATGATGTTCCAGAACAACTTTACCATTTGTTTACCAGTAACACAGCTGAATCTGTCAGCTTTCATACCTATGTGCGCACATATAACAACAAGTTTGCTTTTACCTCATTTGGAGTTAAATTTGATAGGGATTTATGCAGAAGGAATCAAGGAATCTATACATTCCGAGCTCAGGGTCAAATTTATCATTATATTAATGACTTGGTTCCTTTGGATGGACGTCCTTCATATCTACAACTTTATTTTTATGATACTGAACATGAATTGGAGAATCGTGTTCATGACACTGAAAGGTTGGATCCATCAATTATTGCTCAGCTTATGGCCATTCTTCGTATTAATCCTTACTCAACTTTCTTCCGAAGTCTTGGTGATTTGCCCAATTTGGAAATCCATAAAATCCATATTAGATCAGATGCTGGTTTAGATCAACGTGTTTTCAACGCTCCTTCAGCTTCCCAAGTAGCAGTAATTTGGATTGAAGATGATGATTCAGAACGCTTGAGAGGACGAGATATTGTGGTTTTCAATCATGCAGGTGCGAGTCATATAGTCCAATACTATTTTGGGTGCTATGATCCACTGCAATATCCATTACTATTTCCTTTTGGTGATACTGGTTGGCACCAAGGAATACTAAAAGTGAAAAAAGGAGAAAGACCACCACAACAAGTAACAAGATCAGTGATTGACCCCCAACAATCAATATCGGCAGAGCAATTGCTTAGAAAGGAACAACAAGGTTAGAATAATTCTTTTTATTCTATTTTTAGTTCCAAAATAAGACGTATAAATTTTGACTTGTTATCGTTATCATCTTACAGTGTTGAAAAAGAATAGAAAAGAACCTGTTGTCTCATGCCGCGAATACTATTGTTACAAGCTTCAAATCAGAAAAGATTATCGGTCTATTTTGTTGTTCTCTGGCCGTTTATTGCAGCAGTTTGTTGTTGATATGTATGTCAAAATTGAAACATCAAGATTGGATTATTTTCGTAGTAAGCAACAAGAGATTCGCTCTGAGGTGTACCAAGGTATAGTTGATAGCATTTCAATTGGAGAAAGTAGTGGTTCCAAAGTTGGTAAGCGCATTATTTTGCCTTCTTCTTTTATTGGAGGTCCAAGGGATATGCGTAAAAGATACATGGAAGCTATGGCTTTGGTCCAACGCTTTGGAAAACCTGATATTTTTTTAACCATGACATGTAATCCAAGTTGGAAAGAAATATTGAATGAATTGGGTCCACAAGAAAAGGCACAAAATCGTCCTGATTTAATTGCGCGAATCTTTAGAGCAAAATTAGAAGAACTAAAGGATGAATTGTTCAAAAGAGAGGTCTTTGGAAAAGTTTCAGCATATGTATATGTGATTGAACATCAGAAGAGAGGACTTCCACATGCACATTTTTTAATCATACTACAAAGAGATTGGAAAATCTATGCTCCTGAATCTTTTGATGAAATTGTATCAGCAGAAATACCTAATAGAGATGCAAATCTACATCTGTACAAAACAGTAATTAGGCATATGATGCATGGCCCTTGTGGAGTATTGAATCCAAACAATGTATGCATGAAGACAAATGGCAATTGTAAGAATCATTATCCAAAAACCTTTGCATCTACCACAACTGTTGGAATCGATTGTTTCCCACAGTACAAACGTCGTGATAATGGAGTAACTGCCAGAGTTCGAGGTAAAGACTTAGATAACCGTTGGGTTGTTCCGCATAATCCATATCTCGTTGCAAAGTTTGATTGTCACATCAATGTAGAAATTTGCTCAACAATCAAAGCAGTGAAGTATCTCTACAAATACATTTACAAAGGTCATGATCGTGTTGCTTTCAATCTAATTGCCGGACAAAACATCCAAGAGATTGATGAAATCCAACAATTCCAATCAGCTCGATGGATTGCACCACCTGAAGCCATGTGGCGAATATATGGGTTTACTCTTAATGAGATGTATCCATCAGTTTATAGTTTACATCTACATCTTGAAGATCAACACCAAGTAGCTTTTCGTGCACATGAAGACTTGAATAATGTTTTGAGATCTGACTTCTCGGCAAAATCAATGTTGACTGAATTCTTTTCAACAAATAGAGTCAATGAAAATGCTCGAAAGCTATTATATAAAGAGTTTCCTGAGAGTTTTGTTTGGAGCCAACAATATAAAGAATGGACTCCGAGGAAGAAAAAAAGTGTTATCGGCCGAATTGTTACAGCCAGTCCATTTGAGGGGGAAAGGTACTACTTACGAATATTATTAAATCACATAAGAGGTCCTTTGTCATTTGAAGACATCAAAACAGTTGACGGTACTGTCGCACCAACATTTCGCGAAGCAGCTACATTACATGGTTTGTTAGAAAGAGATACCAGTTTACATGATTGTATGCAAGAGGCTTCCTTGTACCAAATACCACACAGTTTAAGACGGTTATTTGCAACGATCTTGATATATTGTAACCCCACAAATCCTAGAGAACTTTGGGAATGTTTTGAACAAGATATGTCAAGTGATTTCCAAACCAATGATGCAACATCAGTCAATATTAGGACAAATGTCTTACGAAGCATTTCTTCTATACTTGAATCGATGGGAAAAGACATAAACATGTTTCATTTAATTGAACATGATATTTCTTTTGATGAGAACGAAATTGAATTGAGGGAAATAAATGATGAATCTTCAGTTTTGATTCCAGAGGAAGATCTTTTGGCTTCAACAACTCTTAATCTTGAACAACAACATGCATACAAGTCAATTTTACAAAAAGTCCTTCTAAACGAGCCTGCTGCATTTTTTATTGACGGTCCTGGTGGAACAGGGAAGACATTTCTATATAGAGCACTCCTTGCTACAGTGAGATCAAAAAATTTAATTGCACTTGCAACTGCATCCTCTGGTGTTGCTGCATCTATATTGCCTGGCGGTCGAACAGCACATTCACGCTTCAAAATTCCATTAGATCTTGATAAAAATAGCACATGCAATGTAAGCAAACAAGGTGCTCTTGCCAAATTGTTGTCTCTTGCAAGATTAATCATATGGGATGAAGCACCTATGTCTAGAAAAGAATGTATGGAAGCATTGGATAAAATGTTACGAGATATAACAGATTTAAGATTGCCATTTGGTGGAAAAGTTGTTGTGTTTGGTGGTGATTTTCGTCAAGTCTTACCTGTAGTTCATAAAGGTACAAGACAACAATAAGTTGATGCCAGTTTAGCATCTTCATACTTGTGGTCCACTTTAAGTAAGATTAGGTTGAATGAAAATATGCGGGCAAGATTCGATCCAAGTTTTTCAAATTATCTACTTCAAGTTGGGAATGGAACACCACCTATCACAATTGACAACAAGATTACGATTCCTAATGAAATGCTTATACCATACAAAAGTGATGCTGAGTCCTTAGATAATTTGATCGATGCAGTCTTCCAAGATATCAACAGTTATTCAGAAAACTTATTCGAAATGACCAATCGAGCAATCTTGACACCAAAGAACAACTCTGTTGATGAAATAAATGCAATACTTATTCAAAGATTTCCTGGTGAAGTCACAAAATACTATAGCTTTGATGAAACAGTTGATACATCAGAACAAGGTATTATGGAAGATTTCTTAAACACATTGACACCAAATGGACTTCCACCTCATGAACTGTTATTAAAGAAAAACAGCCCTATCATGTTACTCAGAAATGTGAATCCTTCGGAAGGCTTGTGCAATGGAACACGCCTTATTTGTCGCAACTTTGAACGAAATGTCATTGATGCTGAAATTGTAGTTGGTCACCACAGTGGGAAAAGAGTCTTCATACCAAGAATTCCTTTTTTGCCAAATCTAGACGAGACTAGCGGTTTTCCATTCAAAAGAACACAATTTCCTATCAGATTAAGTTTTGCGATGACAATAAATAAGGCACAAGGGCAAACATTAGATTTTGTTGGTGTATACTTGCCTCAACCTGTATTCTCTCATGGACAACTCTATGTGGCATTATCAAGAGCCAAGAATTCTGTTTCGATAAAAGTTCTTATAAGACCAGTATCAACCAATGGCTATGAAGAGATTGAAACAAATAATATTGTTTATAGAGAATTACTAACACGGGCATATGCATCATGAATATCTGTGAGTAATCTAATTCTATTCTAATATATTTCTTGATTGAATGCATTATTTTTTTCATTGTGTATCTTTCTTAACTTCTCACTTTTTAATTTATTCAGATTGTTTCGTCTCAATTGAATTTTTCAAACTAATTTTTTTTTTCCTTCATGCACTAATAGCTTTCAACATGCGGACTCTCCATACATCAATCATGGATATAACTCCAAGTACAAGGAATTGGAAAATCAAGATGATGGTATCAGACAAGTCTCCTAAACGTACTGCACAACATTCGCCAATAAAGTATCAAAATCTAACATTGATAGATCCCGAGGTAATACAACAGCATTATTATCATATTTGAAAAAATAAATTGAGTACACGTCACTATTTATCCATACAATATTGTGTCAGATAAATCTTAACTATAATTTCAAATCAACTCCTAAAATTATATATATAATTTTTCTCAAATCAATTCAATACACATAGCTATTAATCTATATGATATTGTGCAGGGCAATCGAGTGAAGGCAGTAATTTTTGAAAACGATATCGACTTGCGTAGTAATACATTACACATCTTTCGGTCATACTATATTAGTAATGCCTACGTCAAGCTTTTGGATCCCAGATTTAATAAAATTGAGGCATATGGATATCAGTGGACCCTAAATTCAAGAACAATAATCGAAGACATTGCAGATAATGAGGAAGAATTACAACCCCCAGAATACAATATTATCTCATTCACCAATTTGCATACCTTCATGAATACTGATTCTGGAATAGGTAAACATCGTTTTAACATATTTAACCTCTTTTTTAATACTCTTATTTAGTTTTACACTAAAAAAATTAAATATCATTATATAGATATTTTGGCGATTGTAATACACATCAAGCCTCCTAGAGAGATTAATACAAAAGATGGGCAAACAATAATTCAAGAAATGTACATAATCGATGAAAGGTAAATAAAATTTCTCAACTACATTTGTGATATGAATGACTCTAAAATAATTATTGTTAATACTATTTTATCATATTCTAAATTTAACATTTTTCCTTAAATTTTACAGTCTGATGCCCATATGCCTGACTATGTGGGGTCGATTTGTTGAGGGTGAATGCCAGGCAATCTCAAATGTCATTGGAGCTAAACCATCTCTACTTGCAACACGTTTGAAAGTTGGTTCATACAATGGTAGATTTCTCAATTTACATTATCACCATATATTTCATATTTAATATCAATCAATGACTATTTTTATTTGTTTACAACATAGGTCTCTCTCTTTCATCTCAACCAACAAGTATTTTTACTTTAAATCCTGTAATTCCTGGTGCAGCCTCTTTGTGTCGATGGTAATCATTTCTTAACTTATTATTTAGACAATCTATATTTGTCTTAAAATTCTCAAAATATATACACAAAATGTATATCCATTGACTATTTTTGAAAATGTTAATTCTTTTATATTTTTCTCTTGATTCTTTTTGTTAATTTTTTTTAACTTCTTTTAAAATATTAAGGGCAATACTTAATGGTGAACTACTTGAAGATATTATTGAGAACATTCTGAATGCCGCATCAACAGTAGCATTAGCTACTAATGTCCAAAACATAATTAAGATTAATGATGTTCCTGGCTACCTCGAATCATTGGAACCAATTAAGGTAAATTTCTACAATCTTCTTTAACTTTTTTTCTTATATATATTGCTTATAAATATTATTCCACATCTATTTTTAGGATAAACACAATCTCTTACTAAGACTTTTTACTATTTCTAGCCATATAAAAACATGTGCTCCTCCTAAATTTAATGCAGAAAGCAAGATTTTCAATTAAGGCAAATATCTTCGTTGTTGATTTGCGTCAAGACTTCTACTACATGTCCTGTACTGAATGTAAGAAAGTGACAGGATATGAACAAAATGAACAATTCGAGTGTTATCATTGCAAGAATATGAGTATTGCACAACCACGGTATGTATGTTATATTAATATTTTTGGTTTTAATACCAAATATCACAAATTCAAATTACTATTTAATGATTTAAACTTATAAATATAGTTTGTTTATACAGCTCTCGAGCCTATGTTGAAGTCGATGATGGTAGTGGACGACTACCAGCTGTCATGTTTGCTGAAATTGCAGAACAAGCTCTAGGTTGCACAGCAATGGACTTCATGGAGCACGTAGGAGAGGTAACCAATTTGTTTATATTTATCATAATTCCTACTGCTTTGAAATTTATTTGCTTATAAGTTATAGAGAATACAATAACTACTACTAGCTAGCTAGAAGTTGTAGTATTCATAAATCTTATAGCATGATATTATATTTTTTTTGCTTCTTTAAGGACTCAAGTGTTTGCTGCATGCTTTGAAATAGCTTTATTTTCTTTTTACTGTTGCACTTTATTAGGAAAAGAATTTGTTTGCTTGCTTGATGAGAAAAGTACGAAATAGATTGAATTAATATTCAAGCTTATAATTTTTTTTTAGGCCTGGAAATTTATACAAAGTAGCTAGATTCATTTTGTCTCACTTTGATATTAGAACAAATAAAAAACAGACTATTGTCATACCAATATAAATGCCTTATATTTATTTTTTCATTATAATCTTCAAGTTATGATTCAAACACAATAGTAACCTTTTTTAAGCATTCTTTTTAGGAAGCTGCCCCTTTTCTTTTTCCATAATTCTGTCTGTACAACTCATTTAAAGAACTCAACCCAAAAAGAATTTGAAAAATAAAAACTTATAAATGACAGGCATGATTTAAAAATTAATACAACATACTCTAACTTAACCTACAAACATAAATAGCTCATAAATTAAAGGCTTTCTTAGATCTTTGGCTGCTCATAATTCTAGAAAACATCTTATTTTGTGATGCATCTCCACCTAGAAAGCTTAAGGGGTGTGAGTATCAATATGTGTGTCACAAACTACTCATATGTGACTCAATAATCACATAAAAATGAGTAACAACAATTTAAGCACACAAACTATGAATGGATACATTAAAAAAAAATTAATTGCTCAACTTAACAATTTACAATAGGATTTTTTTTTTATATGTGGTTTTACACATGTCAAGGCAATTTATAAAATGATGGTAGATCAAAGTTTGCATGACTTAACTAGATAATTACCAACAAGCATTAATAAACAAATTACATTATTTTTCTATAAGGACATGAAGCATCAAAATGACTCTTCTTAAACCCTATTCCACATACAGTTATTAAATTTCTACTAAAACAACCTATTTGTTAGCTTAGAATATATTCCATACAAATAGCTAACTACCATTATTTCTTAGTTTTAGCTTTGAAGTTTTTTTTAATATATATATTATCATGACATTTGAAATACACTAAATTTCTTTTTAGATTAAGAAAGACGGTTCTCGAAGCAATATTAACCCATTAAAAGATAATTAAAAGCTTGAATTCTTATTCAAAAATTTATATAATGATGAACACTTGATGAAAACACTTTCATAATTGGATCAAAAATTATATGATCATATATATAGATTTCGATGGAATATTCCATTCTCTTATATATAGCTATTATATGAATTAGACAAAACAATATTAAATTGTCAATAAACTGTATATGAAGATGCTCCATTCTCCTATATAAGTGAATAAACTTATTGACTAATAAGTTTTTACATATCTATGAAGATGGGACCTAAATAGGTAGTTTTTACATATATGTAGCTATTATATGAAACAAAAAACTGCAGCATTCACTAAAAAACAACAATGATGTCATCTAACAAGATAAAAACTATTATTACAATAACTCTTCTCCCATTTGATCAAAAGTATAATATCTCATCTTCATCAATATCACTGTTGAAACTCCAAAAATCCAAATATTAAAACACAAGCATTTTTAAGATCCTTTACATACTTGTAAAAGAAAATGAAAAGAACAACAAATCTGGCATACATACAATATTTCACCAAAACTTCTTTAGGCCTACATCATTCATGAATCCACCCAATTATTGTTTTTGCCCAACATACATATATTACCTTATTGCTGGCCACCATCAACTCCCTCTAACCCGGTGACCATACCCCAGCCACCACAACCCCTCGCAGCATCTCCCTCCCAAACCTGCTTTCAATTTAGGCCAAACTTCAAACCCAAACCCTAAATTCTTCCTCTCGCTCTCGATCTTCTTAGCCACACCCGCACCACCACCTCACTACTAGCCACACCATCACGAGCAGCAACCACCGCAGGAAGATTGAAACTGTTGAATAACCACCGCTCTCTTTCTCTCCATGTTCAATTCAATTTGTTTTTCAAGAGGTATGATTTCCTTTGATTTCTACACAAGCGCCGTCAATTTCGGCCTTCTCGCTTTTCCAAGCCTTCTCTTTTTTCTCTTTCTCATATATGGACTAATTTCCCACATCTTGCGTGTGACCTAATGAGTATTTTGTTCATTTTCGTTGCATTAATTTCCCGCATCGTGCATGTGACCTAATGAGTATTTTGTTCATTTTTGTTCCTACAACCCTTTATCGTGCATAGATGCGATTTGTATGCCTTGAATTTGTACCTGTAGTTTCAAACTAAAGGTTTTAGAAAAGTGATTTCTTTATGCAATATAGAGTGAGTTGAAAGCACTCTGGTTGGTACTTTGTCTGCACATGCATGTGTTGCCTAGGACTTTGTTTGTCAAATTGTAAGGATTTCTATCTTTGTCAATTTCTTTTCATTTTGTATATCCTTCATGTTTATATTCTAAAAAATTTCATGCGAACAGTTCCAGAAATAGGTAGGTGACTTTGTTGGCTTTGTAGTTCTAAAGATGGCATCAATGAATAGCCAAACCAAAACTGGGGTTTTTTTAATTAGAATAGGATTAGTAAAGTTTGTCTTATTTTCTAAGTTATATATAATTGGCTTTCAAAATTGAGTCCACATTGTTTCTGGTTCTGGGAGAAAGGTGTTCTTTCTTGGTTCATTATTTGGAAAGCTTGAGAACTCTTGATATGATGTTTCTTAGCTGCTTCTGCTTCATGAACTTTTATTGCAATATGGTAGAATTATAAACTTGCGAAGTTTTGAATGATGTCCTAATATTTAGATTTTTTTGGTTATCCTATGTTCATCTTGAAGTTTATATTGATCTTTTTGTCCTCTTTTTGTTCTTTGGCGATTCATAATCTTAATTTCTTTCAAATTACTTGCTATCATTTATTTTTAAGAGGTGGTCTTTTGTTTCCAGTTTTTGCTTTCGTCACATTTTCTTCATAACTGCTCCTGTAATAAGTCTCTTTGTACTTATAACTTCTATATTAGATTTACTCATTTCTGATTTGCTGTCTTGATGTCTTCAAAGGATTTCATTCTTTTGCGTTGATTTGGCTTTGTTCATAATTAAATAAGATATAAATTCCACCCGATCTCCTTTCCTTCTTTAATCATTGTTAATAGTAAAAATTGCATTTCTTGAAATAAAACACTCTTTCGTGTATACAAAAATCTTGTACACAAACCTTGAATATGGATCAGCATCCTTAAAATCTAAAGTGGCATGAGTCAGTTCAAATAACTCTTTCTAGGATATGAGGATATTTTGAATGATTGCAATCAATAACAATTGTGGAAAATTTAATAAAGATGCCATCCAAAAATAAAACAAAAAAAATTAAAACGGAAAAATAGTGAATCTTATCAGTGTAAGTTTTAAAAAATGGCATGTGTGTGACTGAAGAAAAACCAGGTAAGTTAAATGAGACTTTGGCAAGAAATGGGCTACTTTAACCATGATCTTCTTGATTTAGTGTTGTTGTACATATTTTCTGTTTAGTCTAGAGATGTTCTTTTCTACTTAAATAATGGCAAGCAGAACAAATGTCAGACTTCAAAGTAGAAGAATGGTGTCAACATGTGTAGAGTTTGTGTAGTTTTCTTCTTCTCATACTCTCTATCCATCTTTTTTGTACCTTCTGTTTTGGAGCTTATCAAGGGATGTTGTGATTTCAATTATAAGGATATGAAGATCTTAAATGCTATAATATTACATAAGAAACTAAAGAAAATTGCAGCATAAGTGAAGAGAAAAGAGAGAGTAAAACCTTGCAGAAATCCATGGTTGAGTTGCTATAAATTTTCCTTCTTTTGTTGATCTTTTGGATAGATCTGGAAAGAAAATTGTAGCTATTGCTTTGATAGCTTATAAGGTGCTTGTGCTACATTTTGAGGTGGTCTATAAAAAGATAATATTTTTTAAGTTTGTTGATGTAGAAAAGATGCAAGGAAGAATCTATTGGAAGATCGACTTGGAATTAGAAGAGTATTTATTTGGTTCTTAGATGAACTTTGTTATCTCCTATTTATATCAATTTTTTAGATAAATTTTTGCCAATTTTATATCATATTTTTTTTTCATGTTATAATTTCAAATCTACCTGTTTAAGTCTACGTTACATGCATTTATCTTGAACCTCTTTAGCGACAATATTCATAAACGCCACCCACTCTTCTTGTATTTTCCCTGATATACACACATACATATAAATTATTGTAAGAACTATATGCCACTCATGAACTAAATACAATTCTAAGCACTACTACTAGCTAATTAGATGATATAATGCTCTTCTAATTCCATTACGTTCAACATTATTATTTTATCCAAGCACTACATATTCTACATTTATATTTGTCACTATACTTTATATGATATATATTAATATACTTCTAAATCTTTGATAATCATGTTCTAACTTCCAATTTTTTTCATGCAGGAATATTTATTGTATGTCCAAAATATTGCAGCACTATCTTCAAACAAAAAATGGATAATACAACTGGGTACAAATGGAGATCGACTTCAAAAGCAACAACAGAAAAATTTCAATATTCTCTCCATAAATGCTGTGAATGAAGATGACATACCACCTCCAGATGCATAATCTTCAAAACTTTTTTATTGCCATTTCGATGGCAAAGAAACTTGTGATATCCTATTTTGTCTTAAGAAACAAGCTATAATATGGATTTCAAGCATGATGTTTTATTTCTGAAATTTGTTTGGATCTAGCTTTGTTTGAACTTATTACCATATGAATTACTAGATTACAACTTGAATGAAATATAATATTCTCATTCACTTTAAGTTTTTCTTTTTTTATTAGATATTTATTTATTTTTAATTTATTTTATAGTGATACAGGGCAACGTGCCTCGCACGTTGAGATACTCCTAGTATATATATATATATATATATATAATGAACTCGAGATCATGATTTAAAAGTTAATAATTGTGGCTTCTTTTCCGGCCAAGATTTTTATGAGTTTCAACCCCCTCCTCCCTCCTCCCTCCTCCCTCCTCCCTCCTCCCTCCTCTTCCTTATATAAGACTCTAGATTTAAGGCCAAATTTTGAGTTTTAGCAAGAACTTCACTATATACATTTTTTAAGATTTTTTTTTTTTTTAACCATGGGTGATTATAGACTCCGGTTTTTTAGGATATGGAATTTTCGTTTCTATATATATTGGGGGGATAATAGTTCTTTTCGTTTCCTTTAATATAGAGGTGGCATAAGAGGTAGGAATATTTTCAGCTTGGGGGACCATGGTCCCAACCACCTTCCCCACATTGGAAGTTTTATCATTGAAGTTTCATTATATAAGCACACTAAAATCAAATATAACCGTTAGAAATTGTACCAGGTGAATAATATTTTACTCATTTTAAAGGTTACATATGAACCTATTATATGAGTTAAAAATAGAAAATAACTTCTAACATGTGATTCCTATCAGAAGAGATTATCAAAGACGAATCGCAGCGCGCCACATAAAAGGTTCCTGAAACTTCACTGTAAGGCGCATCGCAGGCCGGCATCCCTGTTAGACATCAAGTTTCATCTTTCCTCTCTCGAATTCGCTCCTTCCTCCCGAACGCATTTCCCTCTCCTTCCCCCTGAACCCCTCTTCCCTCTCTTCCCTTCCGACAATCGCGAGCTCTTGGATGTAGATCTTCCCTAACATGGTTGGTTGTTGCCTCGGATGATCCATTAACCGAGACACAAGCTTCTAAACTTGCTTGAAGTAATCAAAAGAAGGCCCCAAAGGAAACAAGATTAGATGAACTACTCAAACTAACGTCACAATAGAAGCAATTGCTGCTGTCAAATACCATGAGCACTTCCACTTTTGAACAGAGAATATATCCATGAAAATCTATTCCGCGATGAACCTAATTTTACACAGACCATGAGCATTTCCACTTCTAAACAGAGAATATATCCACAAAAATCTCTTCCGTGATGAACCCAACCAGATTTATTTGTGCAAGTTTTACACAAAGTAGCCTTTCTTCTTCACTTTATCCTATATAAGTACTTGAAAAAAGATATTGATTTCCCCTACCAAATATAAGTCACCCACAAATCTACTTTTCTACCAAATATCAAATGCTAAACAATCATTGAGATGTTGATGCTTCGCATCAAGCCTTCCTGGTAAGTGGTAACAAGGAGAGGGAAAGAAGGGTGACTCCAAGAGGAAGGAGAGGGAAGGAGAGTTCAGGGGAAATGAGAGGGAAAGCAGTTCGGGAGGAAGGAGAGAATTGGAGAGATTGATGTCTAACGGGAATCCATTACGATGCGTCTAATAGTGAAGTTACAAGAATTCTTTACGTGGCGTGCTGCCATTCGTGTCCGATAATCCCTTCTTATAGGTATCATCTATTAGAAGTGTTTCTATTAAAAATATACATAATTTAGACTATAAATTGAGTTTTTAGTAAGTAAGGTGTAAAAAGGGAAAATATAAAGATAATGTATAGGTTAAAAAAAATGCTAATTTCAAAATCAATACACAAGTTTTTCCATCTTTTATAAATTTAGGCCATCATTTTTAACTTTCGTAACATGATATATGAACTTAAAAAAACTCATTGTTAGGAGCTAAAATCCCCCTACGCATATGACATTCTAGGTTCAATCCAAGTGACCATCAATCGGGAGAAAAGAAGAAACAGGGAGGGGGCAAAGAAAAACAAGTGTCAAATAAAAAGAAAGAGGTGACAAAATTAAAGAGAAATAAATGAATAAAGGAAAGCAAGTAAGATATGCAAGTAAGAAGTAATATAAAATTGATATCCTCACTTGCCATGACGAGGGCCACAATAAAAGGATAGAGATCGAAGCGAGAGAGGGTGAAGATTACAAGAACATAAAACACCATCTTTCACCCCACGACTAGAGTTCTAGTTATAGGATCTTCTTTACAAAAGAGATTTCTGACCTCTATTATCTAAAAAAAATAAGAGTTCATGTGAAATTGTAAAATATTCATATTATAGTAGATTTTTCTTCCACACGACTCGTGAACGTAATTCATGTACTAAATCACATAAATATATTTGTCTATGTCTCTATTTACATTTTTTGTATTTATTTTTTATTCACTATTATAAATGTAATCGTAGTTTTGGACATTGACATTAGGCAACACCTATCAAGACAAAACAACTATTATGGGCTGAAAATAAGTCTTTCCCTCATTTGGGAGTGTGAATTTGGCATTAGTACTAATGCGCGCATAATTAGATAATGTTGTCAATCATTTGTTAAAAATGAATAAAAATAATATACACAACATATTTTATAATATTTATACAATATATATTATAAAATAAAGACATTTTTATAATTATTTTATAAAATTAATATTATTTTATAAAAATATTCTTGCTTTATAATACATATTACATAAAATATTATAAAAAGTGCCATGAGTTTATCATTTTTTAAAAATAATAATAATTGGCATCTAATAAGGCGTGCTAGTTTTCGATTGGTTGATGTAACATGCAATCGATTGTAACCGTGCCTGCACTGTTTTGCATGTAGCACGTTGACATATTAAGTGATGAAATCGAATCATACGAAACTGACACATTAAAAAGATGAAGGAATAAGGTATCCAAGGCACAAAAAGCTGCATTCCTAGAGCTGCCTCCCATATTAGCCCCGTTCTACTCCTTGATTTACCATCAATAGCATGCCCCTATGATTTTTTGTCCCCTGATTGCGTTTGTCATTTATTTTCCCCCGGTCTAACATATTATTGTCATTTACTTTCTTAGATTTCAAAGCTCAACTCAAAGTAATCTGAAATTTAATTTAAAATTTTCCTTTTAGTTATATCCTCACCCCTACACTTTAGTACTATTAACTTACATGGAATTCAATAAGAAAAATAAAAGGAAAACAGCTTCTCTTAAGACTTGTTTGGAAAGTGAGACAATCTCACTTTGTGTATAGCAAGAGAACATAGAGCTCACTTTTGTCAAAGTGATCTTCATGCTAGAAATCAGTCAAGTTTGTCAATTGTTATCGTGCTTTAGTGCATGCATGGGGTCCTTATAAGTTCTGTTAACATACCTCGAGTGATCTAAATTAACTTAATAAATATTTCAATAACGAACACCGCAAAATAGCAGCTTATAGAACAGCTCCTCTAGAGACACCCAAAAAAACACAAATACCATAGATGATAAGAAAGAAAAATTTATACACCACACTATAATCTCATTCTCATCTTATTATAAATGTAAGATATGCATGGCACACATTTATGGAATATAACATTACCATGATATATAAAAAATAAAAATTAAAAACATAATCGCTCATATCCTGAGATGCAAATTACAGAAGAAGCCAATGATTTTGACTTGCGATCCACTTGAATAAAAGTCCTTACATATATGTTGATCATGATAATATATATATATATATATATATATATATATATATATATATATATATATACCATGTGACTTGCTTCATCATCTTGAGGCAATCTCAAATGATTAATTAAGCCACGAATAATGTGCATGCGATGATCATGATGGCCTCTCTCAACCTCCAATGCAAATGATCTCGTATTTATAGATAATATTAACACATGAGTACAGTATGATGAAAATGAGATGAAAGTGACGTTTATACAATAATTCAAAAGAATCTGGTAACTTTGGCCAAAGGATCAGATCGCGAGGAGCGTGAGCAGCCTCGTGATGCAGCCCCCAGCTTTGGAATGATGCGCTTGGTCTGTGATTTACGTTTTGATGCTCACTGCATGGAGGAGGAGGGACACGAGTGTTACGATTAAAAAGTTCAATTTTTTTCAAGAGAATATAATATTTGTGCTACTTTTTCATCAAATTATAGTGTTGCTCCCAAAAAACTAATATTCCCAAAAGGAAAAAGAAAGAAAGAAAGAAAGAAAAAGCGAGAAAGCTATAGTGTATAAGTCGATCGTACGTACGCCAAACAAAAAGCAATATGCAGCAAGAATATTTTCTTTCCCAAGGTGAATTGCTTGCTTTGGTGGGAATAAATCAAGAACAAAAGTTTATATATACATGATCTTCAACTGGCAGTAAAATATAATTTTTTTAGTAAGTTTATAATCCAGTGATTAATTCAGCTGGAATAAATTTCAGCTTGGTATGGAAATTGTGGTGGGAATTCTAATATAATATATATATATATAAATTAATTAGGATCTCCTAGAATTTTTAAGATAAGAGTACGATATATATTTGTTTATAGATTGACTTGGCAAATGCCACGGCAGTCATGAGTCAATGCTAACATCGCATTGTTAGTGTTGACTGATTGACTGCGTCTCTGTGAATTAACATTAAACAGATCGAACTCGATTGAATACTTATCCCTCTATACTTGACATTTTTATGAAAATAATTATTTAATCCTAGCAGCTATTCCTTCAATTAAGTTTCAAAAAATGCTTTTATCCTTCCTTGATCAGTTCCTCTAGGAATTTTGAAATAACCCAATTAATTAGTCCTAAAGTTCCAAATGATCACGAGTACCTAAAATTTATAAAAGAAATTTGTTGGCCGCCAAAAAACTGAAAACAACCCATAATTCTCCATTCACCGCATCTCTTATTTTCTTTTCCATTCCAATATTTAAGGACCATAACTTTGAATGATCAAAAATGTCAAAGTCTTGATCATGATGATTTATTACTTTTCTCCAATGAACAACGTCGCAATATTTGTTTTATACCTAAAATAAGAAATATCTACGTTCCTCTTATTATATATATATATATATATATATATAATAACTAATACCCATCTCATCTCAATTTATTTTGATTCGTTTTAATTCAATAATTTTATTATTTTTTATAAATTAAATCAACTAATCTCATCGCATCTCACTAATTAAACTGACCTTATAAAATCTCCTGCAATCATTGATGATGTGGGAAAGAATAAGTGGTCTAATTACTTCTCAGCATGGAGTCAAACCGATCTAAGATGATATATATTTCTACCAATTTACCCGAGATGATATTAGCGATACGATTGATGCGTCGATAAACCGACTTGAATGAAAAATAATTTCTATATATAATTGCAAATACAAGATATTTTCATTCACGAGATAATAGTTTTAAGCCATATGGAGGTACAAAAGGGTAAAATTAAGGTTATATTTGAGTGTTAAGAATTGTTGAAAAAAATTATGAATAATAATAATAAAAATATGTAAAAAATAATAATAGAATATTAAATAGTAGTAAAAAAGTAATGAATTGAAATAAAAGTAGTTAAAAAATAATAATAAATAATAAAAAATATTGAAGAAGCCGAAAGATTTGGTTGTCCAACCTAAAGCTTCAGAGCTTCAAAGGTAAAAATTAAAAAGGAAAGCAAGCTTCCTCTTTAACAGTAACAGCGAAGGTGGGGGAGACGCACTCACCTCCTTTGATGTCTTCTTATGCATATAATATCTTTATAAATAGGAATGTAGACTCTAGAGCAGAAGATCATGATTCTCATCCACCACTCCCTCTGTCTCCATTCTCCTCCACTCTTTTCTTCCTAGCCAAACAGATTGAGATAAAATAGGAGAAATAAACAATTACTCTGCACTTTCTCTACAGTCTTTTGGGTGGACATCCCAAAAACCTTCTACATTCCTCTCTCTCTCTCTCTCTCTCTCTCTCTCTCTCTCTGATACCGTTTTTCTTCTGACTTTTCTTTCGTTATCATCCACCATTAATGCTCCAACATCATTACCGCAATATCTCCTGTGAGATAACGTATTTAGACTGAAATCATTTCGTTCTCTAAAATCCACAACCAAATTATGGATCCGTTCTTCCAGTGCCATCATTCTGGTTCCATGCTCCTGAGCCTCACTTTTCTTCTCATTTTCAAAGGTAAACGAAATCTGCAGGTTGCAGAGTATCGCAATTCAGTATATATGCTTGTGGTTAATTACTTTACAGAAAACGCGAGTACAATCAAACTGATTCATATTTCATGCTCTTTTTCAGGGGCTTCAGGTGCCACATTTACATTCGTAAACAAGTGTGATTTCACAGTATGGCCCGGAATTCTGTCCAGCGCCGGCAGTCCAAAGCTAGAGAGCACAGGTTTCCAGCTCACAAAAAGCGGCTCTCGCACTTTCCAAGCCCCAACCGGCTGGTCCGGACGCTTCTGGGGCCGGACGGGCTGTAACTTCGACGGCGAAGATCGCGGATCCTGCGTTACTGCGGACTGCGGCTCCGGCACCGTCGAATGCAGCGGCAGGGGAGCCACCCCGCCGGCAACTCTAGCCGAGTTCACGCTCGGTTCCGGATCACAGGACTTCTACGACGTGAGCCTGGTCGACGGCTACAACCTGCCGATGATCGTGGAAGTGAGTGGGGGCTCGGGTACTTGTGGATATACCGGGTGCGTGGAGGACCTGAACCAACGTTGCCCTGCTGAGCTGAGAGTGGAGGGAGGCGGGGCATGTCGAAGCGCGTGTGAGGCGTTTGGGAAACCAGAGTACTGTTGCAGCGGCGCGTATAATACAGCGACGACGTGTAGGCCGTCATCGTACTCGCAGATATTCAAATCGGCGTGTCCCAGATCCTATAGCTATGCTTACGATGATGCAAGCAGCACCTTCACTTGTACCGGAGCTGATTATACCATCACGTTTTGTCCATCCCCTCCCAGGTATTTTTTAACTGTTTTTTATTTTTCTTTTATCTAAAAATCTCAAGGGATAATTTTATGGAGTCTAAATTTTATTTCAACTAAAAAGATTTGATAAATCTTAATAGTAATAATTGAAAAAGAATTTATATTTAAATTCAAAACAAGAAATTAAAATACATTACACGAGAGTAATCTAAGAATTACATAGCCACCACTCTTGGAATTAGTTTTTTTTTTTTCCCTTAATTTTTAGGTTTGAAATTAAGTTTGCATATGATGGTGTGTTAAGTTGACAATATTCTAGTAACACCACTTTTTCGAGTTTGACATGTTGGGTCATTAAGAACTTTCAGCCTTTGATTTGGTTATACAGATGAAATTATCTCATTTTATTTTATATTATTATTATAATTATTTTAACTATTCATAAATAATTTATTTTTATTTTTAATTTTAAGATTAAAAATAATGAAAAATTATATTATGAGAATATTTTAGTTAACAGTAACTGAACAAGTCATAATGTCACTTGCATAACTATTATTAAGTTACTTTTAAGATTCGAAACGATACCATAACTATGTAATTCATTTAAAATGAGAAAATTACTCGTATCCAATAATTGATTAGGACAAAATGAAAATAGTTACTGTTTTGCAACTGCACCATGATGTTTTTTTATCCAGTATATAGGTGGTATCTGTTATTTGTAATAGTTGGGGCATTGATTCATTTTGTTGATCTTGGAGTATTCTTGTGGTTGATGTGGTTTAAAATGTATTTTTGTGTAGTTTAAAATCTTCAAGAGATTCTCCTGAGATTACAGGAACAACAACAGATGATGGGTCAGGATCAGAGTCAGAATCAGGTTCAGGTTCAGACGCAGCTACAATTCAACAGGAAGCACTAGCCACTTCATGGCTAGCCAATTTGGCCATAGGGGACTCAACCAGAACCCACCCTTCTTTAACTTTTACATCCATATTGATTTTGGCAATCTCTCTAATTCTCTCATTCTTAAGCTTATAAATAATAGGATTCTACCATCACCATTTGCTTGCTTTGTTCAACTCTCATCGTACAATGGCAAAGTCTTTTCGACACACAAAGCAACAACACCAACGATCAAGATTATGGTGATTTCGGGTGTCAATAAATTAGCCTAAGGAAAGTTGAGGAAGTGAAGATTGTAAACCACCCACTTTCCAAATCCCTCAATGTTTGATGGTAAAACATCAATATGTATAGCAAAATAATTTCCTTCGTTTGTTCATTGTTGAGTTCTATGGTTTTTGTGGTTTCATAAGGCAGATACAAGATTCAAGTGGCAAAAAAAAAAAAAAAAACTACTCTTTGAAGCATTCTTTTTAGAAAAAATGTTCCGTTTAAAGCAACAGCTCAAATATTTTTAATTTTTATTTTATTTTTTTAATTGTGCTTAAGGATTAAAGAAATGACTATTAATAAAGTTTTATATTTTTTGTTATTTTTAATAATTACAGATGTTTAAAATTTTTTTTTTTTTTTTTAATATTTACACTGGCAATATGCCGGCATATGGTAGCCGGCCCGCTAACATTACCCTCCTTCCTTTCCATTAGAGTGAATTATATATAAAAGGGAAAGTAATTGCTTTTGACGTTAACATGAATCAATCAAGGTCTTATCTTAACATTTTAATAAAATTTGAACTTATCTTAATATAGTTGGTACATTTTAACTTTAAAAAGTTAAAACTCATTTCAAATTTGAAAAGTTACACTATCTTATTAAAATTTACAAAATATTATTATTTATAATTCAATTTAACATTTATAAAGATCCAAACGTACTCTAATTTTTAATTTTTGAAGCTTTCATCCATGGTGAAAGGGCGGTCGGCAACAACCCTAAGCCCCGAAAGGTCAGTTGGGCCCAAGGCCCGTGATCTAAACCCAGATGATGCGGTGTTCGAATTCAACCAGGAATATCGGAATCAGAAACGATTCGAGTAACTCGTTATCCCGAATAAAGAAGAAGAAAATAAATCGGCTTCAAAGATACGCTAAGGCCAGGAACGACGGCTCATTTATTAACAGATCTCATGGATCCACCCCACCTCATGATCATTCCAGCATTTATGAGCAACCAGATAACAATCGGTCTACAGATTTTCCCTCTTAAATGCGGAGATACCATAGACACGCATCATTAATTGCTAGATTGGAGGGGGGAAGAGCAGCATTTAATGTCCCTCTCAAAAAAGGTCTAATTGAGTATTAATTAAGGAGATATCCAATTAATGCGATGAGACAGACAGGGTCAGATCAGGTTTCCCCTTCTCAAGGATGATGATCGAGTGATGTCCCAATTAATAGATCTTTAGCCATCAAACCCCCCTTCAGGGGGGACACCTATAAATAAGACTAAACCGAAGCCGAAAAGGGGTACATTCTGACAATTCCCTCAAATAAACTTCCATATATTTTCTCTCTAAAACTAACTTGATCGTCGGAGCGGTCCCGGACCCCGATCTTCCTTGTTCTTGTTTTGCAGGTTCTGGTCAATCGGGATTTGATAAATCAGACTGCGGAATACATTCTTAACAGTGGCACCATCTGTGGGATTTTCTTGTTTTTGATAAACGTACTTTTTGCATGTCTACCCTACCATTATCCCAAACGACCGAACATGACCAGCATTTGGACCCGGCCATGGAAGAAAGACTAGAAGTGCTGGAAGAAATGGTGAGGAAGCTGAAAGAGGAGAACGCCGCCCTTCGGTAACCCCGCGAAGAAATATCGGCCCGTGGCGAGATCAATCTTGAGGAGAATGTGAGCTCCCGGCATCCTGAGGAGAGCGAGGCCTCTGAAGGAGAAAGACGCCGGATGCACACCGAGCTAAAGGAGTTAGTGGACAAGTATGCTAAAATGGCAAAACTAATCAGCCCGGCCGCATGGCACCTCTCCTCGCAAGGAAGCATAGGGACACCCTACAGTGCAGACGTCCTGGCCGTCCCTCTCCCGTTCAGATTCAAGGTCCTGCAAGTGGAACCGTATGATGGGTCTCAGGATCCCGTGGAACACCTAGAAGCCTTCAAAGCACATATTAGCCTGCATGGCTATCCTGGCAAAGTAGCATGTCAAGCGTTCCATACTGAAGGGGATGGCTAGGACATGGTTTGAAACCATTCCTCCGGGATCAGTCAGTTGCTTCGAGACGTTAGCCCGACTCTTTACCACCCAATTCATGGCCAGTAGGAAAAGAAGGCGCCCCGTGGCGTACTTATTGACCATCAAACAAGGAGAGAAAGAGAACCTGAAAGGGTACCTGAAAGGGTACCTGACCAGATTCAACAAAGAAAGAATGACGACCGACAACCAAGACGAAAAAACCACCCTAGCGGCCCTCCTGGGCGGCATATGGCCCAAGAGCCCCTTCATGGCGGAGATAGCTCGCAAGACTCCCACTACTTTGAACGGGTTTATGGATCAAGCTTACGGGTTCATCAACGCCGAAGACACGCTCGAAGCCCTAGTAGCCCCACGACGAGGAGAACTCCGACAGCATGACCAGAAAACAACCAATGCCGGAGAAAGTTCCAGCCAGCATCGGGGGGGGGGGGGGGGGGGGGAGGAAGTTTCCAGATGAAACGAGGAGAAGAGACCCCCCACGGGAACACAGACTATCATCATGGCCTCAATCCAACTTGGCGGTGGAAAACCAGAACCGATCTGAATCAAGACGAGAATCCATTAGAAGAAAGAGGCGGAGTATGTACTGTGAATATCACAAGACTACGGGCCACAACACTGAAGACTGCCAGGCTTTGAAGAATAGACAAAGGGATGAACAGCTGAGCGATCGAAGAGACAGAACCCGATCGAGGACCCCCATTCGGGAACGAGAGTCAAGCCGACATCGACGCGAGCCCGCATCTAGCCACCCGCCAGGCGAGATCAGAACCATCATTGGAGGACCGTCCCGAGGAGGGACTACATCCTCCTCTCAAAGGGCGCACGCACGAAGAGCCAGGTATGGAGAAGTTTACACACTGGGAAGAACACCGAGACAGGGCAACCCGGGCCCTAAAGGAGAATCAATCGTTTTCAACGAGCAGGATGAAAAGGGCATCGCCTTTCCGCACGATGATGCGTTGGTAATATCAGTATTGGTAGCCAATTTCACAGTCAAAAGGATACTGGTTGACAACGGGAGTTCGGCCGATATCTTGTTCTGGGAGGCCTTTATGCAGATGGGGATCGATCACCACCAACTCCAGCCCATCCAAGCCCCCCTTAAAGGATTTACGGGTGAAGCAATACACCCCGAATGCGTGATAACACTCCCGGTCTTGATGGGTTCCGCACCCAAAACTATGTCAATCATGACCGAATTCCTGGTAGTGAAAGCCCCCTCCTCATACAATGTCATCCTAGGGAGGCCGGCCCTAAATAACCCGAGGGCAGTCACTTCTACCTACTACCTCAAAATGAAGTTTCCGACCGATAGAGGAATAGGTGAAGTCAGAGGAGAACAAGTCACCTCCAGGGAATGCTACGCTCGGGAATTGAAACACAAAGTCAATTCCGTGGCTATGATCTCCTTGGAAGGCGAGCGTACCGAATTCCCACCTGCTCCTCCCCGAGCGGTTTGGGACGATGAAATCAGGGACGAAGGGACACTACGTCAAGCGGAAACCAACGAACCTTTGGAACTGATTCCGATCGATCATGACAACCCGGATCAAACGGTGCGAGTCGGAACTAGAATAGATCCGGGAATACACGCAAAGCTCAAAAATCTCCTCATTGAGCACAAAGACGTATTCGCTTGGACGCATGCTGACATGCCCAGAATCGACAAGTCCATAATAAACATCGGCTATGTGTCAACTCAACAGCCCGGACAGTTAAACAAAAGAGAAGAAGCTTCTGTGCCGAAAAATATGCCGCCATCGCAGAATAAGTTGACAGACTCCTGACCGTTGGATTCATCCGAGAAGTTCACTACCCGGAATGGCTGTCTAACGTAGTATTGGTAAGGAAGACAAGCGGGAAATGGCGTATGTGCGTTGACTTCACCGATTTGAACAAGGCTTGCCCTAAAGATAGCTTCCCTCTACCGCGCATCGACCTCATTGTAGATTCAACTGCTGGACACTCTCTCCTCAGTTTCATGGACGCCTATTCGGGTTATAATCAGATCAAAATGAGCACAGACGATGAGGAAAAAATGGCATTCATTACAGATCGCGGACTCTATTGCTACACCGTCATGCCTTTTGGACTCAAGAACGCAGGGGCTACTTATCAACGGTTGGTCAATCGTATGTTTAAAAACCAAATCGGGAGAAACATGGAAGTTTATGTCGATGACCTCCTAGTCAAGAGCCGCTGCCCTAACGAACATTTGGCGGACCTAAGAGAGGCCTTCTCTATTCTGCGGCATTATCAAATGAAGCTCAACCCCGCCAAGTGCACCTTTAGGGTCGAATCCGGTAAGTTCTTAGGATACATGGTCTCCGAACGAGGAATTGAAGCCAACCCCGAGAAAATACAGGCTATCCTCGGAATGGCTTCCCCGAGGAACCTGCAGGAAGTCCAACGATTAGCTGGGCGAGTCGCCGCTCTCAGCCGATTCATAGCAAGGTCAACCGACCGATGCCTTCCATTTTTCCAAGTCCTCCGGAAAGCACACGAGTGGGACACGTCGTGTGAGCATGCATTCGAACAACTCAAAGACTATCTGACATGTCCTCCATTACTTAGCCAGACGGCTCCCGGAGAAACTCTTGTGGCCTATTTGGCAGTCTCACCTCATGCAATGTCTGCAGTTCTAGTAAGAGAAACTGATCAGGGTCAGAAACCTGTTTACTATGTTAGCAGGGCACTTCAAGGAGCAGAAGCCAGGTACCCCCGTACGGAGATGATGGTATTTGCCTTACTGACGGCAGCGCGCCGGCTGCGTCCTTACTTCCAAGCTCACACCATAAAAGTAATGACCGATCAGCCCCTCGGAACCATTCTCCAGAAGCCTGATACCTCCGGTCGATTGGCCAAGTGGGCAATCGAGCTGAGCGAGTTTGATCTAATGTTCCAGCCCAGGGCAGCGATGAAGGCACAAACACTGGCGGATTTTGTAGCAGAGTACACCGGGTTTCCAGAGGAGATCCCCGGTAAACCTCAGGGACAGACATGGCAGCTATATGTTGACGGGTCCTCATGTCGGGCTGGGGGTGGAGCAAGAGTACATATCGTCACCAACCAGGGTGCCCAGCACAACTACGCCATAGGCTTAACTTTCAAAGTGACCAACAACGAAGCAGAATACGAGACCCTCATAGCTGGGATGACAATTGCTCGGGTCCTTGGGGCAATAGAGCTGGAGGCCCGAATCGATTCTCAAATAGTATTTCATCAAGTACTCGGCCAATACATCACAAAGAGCGAAAAATTGAAAAAATATCTGGAGCAAGTATGCATCGAGAGAGATCGATTCAGATACTTCCGTCTGCTGCGGATCCCAAGGGAAGAAAATCATTTAGCAGATCGATTGGCAAAAATGGCGTCGGGAAAAGATGAACATCCGCCTCCAGAAAACACAGAGATCAGAATAGTAGACACCCCCTCCACCGGCAGCGAAGTTAGAATGGTGGCCGTTGCAGATCCCGGCTGGGCAACCGATATTACAGAATATCTCTGGACAAGCACATTACCTTCTGACCCGGGTCAGGCTCGCAAGATAAAGAATAGATCAGCAGGTTCACTCTGTTTGACGGATCGTTATATAGGAAGGGTTTCTCCGAACCATTGCTCAGGTGTGTGACGAAAGAAGAATGACAGTATATACTAGCTGAAATCTATGAAGGAATCTGCATGGCTCACACGGGGGCTAAAACATTAGCCGCCCACGCAACTCATGCCGGGTATTATTGGCCGTGTTTGTTCCAGGAAGCGAAAGAGTTCATTAAGAAGTGTCCAAAATGTCAGGAATATAGCCCAATGTTACATTCCCCGTCGGAGGAACTCGCTTCGATAACATCCCCCTAGCCCTTTGATCAATGGGGGCTAGATCTTATAGGACCATTCCCAGTCGGAGGGGTGGAACTAAATTCATTGTAGTAGCAGTGGATTATTTCACGAAATGGGTAGAAGCCGAAGCCCTCGCCAGCATCACTTCTCAAGCCATCACAAAATTCTTATGCAAATCGATTGTTTGCCGATTTGGGATACCTCAGAGTTTTATATCAGACAACGGAAAGCAGTTCGATTGCAACCATTACCGAGAGTGGTGCTCCGAGTTGAAATCAAAGTGAATACTCTTCTCCCGGCCACCCGCAGGCTAACGGGCAAGCCGAGGCGACCAACAAGACGATCCTCAATGCGCTGAAGAAAAAACTCAGAATACACAAAGGGGCTTGGGCCGATGAACTGCCGGGAGTCCTTTGGGCATATCGCACAACAGTCTGAACCCCCACGGGCGAAACGCCGTTCGCCCTTACATATGGCTGCGAGGCAGTAATTCCAGTCAAAATCGGGATACCTACGCTACGAATCCAGCACTATGACGCTGCCACCAATGATGCTAAAATGATGAAACGCTTAGACTCCTTAGAAGAACAAAGAGAAGAGGCCTGCATCTGAATTGCCAACAACAAATGCAAGACAGAACAATACTTCAACAAAAGAGTAAAGCCGCGCAACTTCAAAGTCGGGGACTTAGTACTAAGACAAACGGGCGTTACGACTCCAGCACAAGGAAAACTATGACCAAAATGGGAAGGGCCCTACATAGTGACAGCAACAAACAGGCCCGGATCTTACCGACTCAGGGACAGCTCCGGAACCGACCTACCGCACACCTGGAATAGTGAGAGGCTTAAGAGGTACTATGTATAACGTTTACCGATGTATTTTACTTCTTGATATTATAAAAAGCCTGTTGTTATTGATATCCAATGCATTATAAATTATAAAGTTCTCAACCCAGAATCCCGCGGGGTCGGTCTACCCTCCCACGTGAAGTAAACGATCAAAATCCCGCGGGGTCGGTCTACCCACCCACGCGAAGTAAAAGATCAGAATCCCGCGGGATCGGTTTACCTACCCACGCAAAGTAAACGATCGGAATCCCGCGAGGTCGGTCAACCCACCCACGCGAAGTAAACGTTCAAAATCTCGTGGGGTCGGTCTACCCACCCACGCGAAGTAAACGATCGAAATCTCGCGGGGTCGGTCTACCCACCCATGCGAAGTAACATTCAGAATCCCGCAGGGTCGGTCTACCCACCCACGCGAAGTAAACGATCAGAATCCCGCGGGGTCGGTCTACCCACCCACGCGAAGTAAACAATCGGAATCCCGCGGGATCGGTCAACCCACCCACGCGAAGTAAACGTTCAAAATCCCGCAGGGTCGGTCTACCCACCCACGCGAAGTAAACGATCGGAATCTCGCGGGGTCGGTCCACCCACCCACGCGAAGTAACATTCAGAATCCCGCGGGGTCGGTCTACCCACCCACGCGAAGTAAACGATCGGAATCCCGCGGGATCGATCAACCCACCCACGCGAAGTAAACGTTCAAAATCCCACGGGGTCAGTCTACCCACCCACGCGAAGTAAACGATCGAAATCCCCCGGGGTCGGTCCACCCACCCACGCAAAGTAACATTCAGAATCCCGCAGGGTCAGTCTACCTACCCACGCGAAGTAAACGATCAAAATCTCGTGGGGTCGGTCTACCCACCTACGCGAAGTAAACGATCGGAATCCCGCGGGGTCGATCAATCAACCCACGCGAAGTAACATTCAAAATCCCGCGGGGTCGGTCCACCCACCCACGCGAAGTAAACATTCAAAATCCCGCGGGGTCGGTCTACCCACCCACGCGAAGTAATTCACAACTCCTAAATCTCGATCTCAAGAACGCATATTACACTCAATAAAATTTTTTCTCAAGTTTACACTTAACCAAAAATTTTGCGGGGTATACAGAGCGAACAAAGCATCTAAAGAAAGACCAAACTCGAATGTCATATATTCAGTTATACAAACTCGCTCGGATCAAACTCGAATGTTATATTCAGTTACAATATCTCGAATGTCATAAAAAAAAAAAAACATATACATCGATTAGGTCAAGCCTCAGGAGGGGGAGAAGGATTCAAGTCGTCAAAAGGCGGGTAGCCACGCTTCCCGATCTTCTTCACAAATCTCTTCGCAACCCGGTCCGGACGAAGAGACTTCGGACTTATGTTGCGGGGGTTGAGCTGAGGGTCCACCAGAAGCTAGGCTCCTATCCAACGGAGGCCCTCAGCATAACCATACCCCCAGGCCGAGTTACGAATGGCCACCACTCGAGATATCTGCTGCTCAAAGTCAGCAATTCTCGAATGGGCCTCTTCTAAAGCATGACGAGCCCTCTCCAGCTCGGACTCTCGAGCAGTCCGGATTTGTTCAGACCGTGCCAACTCCACCCCTAAAGCCTCTCGGGCGCGCTCCGAAACGGCCAACTCCTCCTCCCGCGCAATCCGAGCCTGCTCAGAAACTGCCAGCTCGTCTTCCCTCAATGAAAGAATTTGGGAAGAAGCGGCTAGTTCCGCCGTCCGAGCAATTAGCTCAGACTGAAGGAGGATCTTGTCCTGCTCGGTGGCCGATCTGGCATCTACAAGGCGGGCGTTCCTCCGATGGGCTGTCGCCAGCGAATCCCGGGTCGCCTCCAATTCGGCCCGAAGAGAAGCGTTGGCCTTCTCTAGCCTGCTCTTATCCGCCCCTACCTCCTCGACCGTCTTGATCAGCCCCCCGCAAGTTTCCTGCGACAGCTCGAGCTGATCCCTCGCCTGCTGCAACTTGTAGAGCCCAAACTTGCAGACGGTTCCGAGCTCATTGTTGAATTCGGCGAGCTCTGCCAACTCGAAACCCACAGTCTGGGATATCTCCTTGGCGACCTAAACACAAGGAAAAGAACTTAGCAACTCGAAACCAAAAGACCATGCAAAATTTGACAAAATCTACAAGTCAAACCTGTGTCAGTAAGGGCTCCAGC
Source organism: Platycarya longipes (assembly GCA_036559045.1). Lineage (NCBI taxonomy): Eukaryota > Viridiplantae > Streptophyta > Magnoliopsida > Fagales > Juglandaceae > Platycarya > Platycarya longipes. The sequence goes on from CM071795.1 coordinate 9,454,711, forward strand.
ATCAAGGCCACTCGCTCGGAAGCGTCCACCTTGGCTTGTTCAAAGCGCGAAGGGCGCTCTGAACCAGCTTCACCGGCTTGATGCCCTCATTCCGAATCCGGCTCGAAGAATCGACCGAGCACCGCGACCCCACTTTGAGATCGAAAAGGGGACAGGGGTCGAGGAGGAACTTCCGAGTCCGGAGATGGGCGTCCATCCTCGAATTGGACCCCTGAAGTCGACCCCCTCTCAAAGGTTGGGGGTGGACACTCAGGAGATTCATCGGGCTCGACGATAGGTCGTCTGCCCTCATTCGAAGCCTCCACGTGGATCCCTTCTACCGGAACGCCAGACTCACTTGACCTTTCGGGGCCGACCTCTCCCTGGTGTCCTTTATCTGAGCCTCCTTGCTGACCGGCTCCCCCACGATCGCCATCGGAGTCGGATCCACCAACAACTTCATCCTCCCCCTCGAAAGCATCCGAGTGACGCTCGAAAGATGAGGAGGGGGAGTGGGCAATTGGTTCGCCCTAGCGACTCGCTCTTCCGACTCCTGTCGGAAGACTTGTGCGAAGGGCATAGCACCCGAGGACAGGTCGGCGGCGCGATCCAAAGCCTCTTGAAAGGCACGGTCGATCTCTTCTCCATCCAATGACTCGACCCCGGCCAGATCGATTGCTTCTATCTGGGCTTCGATGACCACCCTCCTAGCCTCAGCCCTTATCCCCTCAGTCTGTAGGAATCGGAACCCATCCGAAGACGACGACGAGGAGGCCTACTCGGGACTGCGAACGGGAGAGTCCGTGGGGAGAATGCATTCGCCTTGATCTTCGGTACGTGGACCCTTCCCCTTCTTCTGTTCCTTGGGACGGGCACCACGGCTCGAAGTGGCTTCACCGGCTCGGCTCTTGGTACGTCTCTCCCTCCCTACCTCCCGATCGGAGGCCCGCTTGCGAGAGGAGGTAGGGGGCTCTTCCGAAACATTGAAGAAGTTTTGACCCTCGGCATAAGACCGGTCTGGTCGGGTCAGAAACTCCTCAATGTTCTCCTCGGTCAGAAGGGCATTGGACCACAGCCGGCCGGGATCTTCTGCCCCCCAGGAAAGGACAACCTTCACCCTCTCAGTTTCCTGGGCTGTAAGGGTAATTTCCATGTGCGTCGGAGAAGGGAGGAAACCCCAATCTTTCTGAACAGGGAACTCATTCCCCTCTCCCTCTGGGAATTCCTAGTCCCTACCAGAGACAAAGAAAATTTTTTTATGATAGTCTCGGGCACTCGAATGCCTCTCTTCCATTCGAATCAGTCTGCACTTCGGCTTTATTTAGAAACCAGCAACATTCCCGTCCCGACGGAGGAGCCAGTACATCGAAAAGAACTCCCGAGCAGTCAAGTCGGGGTAGGGATCGTTCTTCCCAGAAAGAACGATCCGGAACGCCACGTAAGTGGCCAACAGAATACGCCACCCGTTCGGCATGAGTTGGGCAGGGGTCAAACCCAAGAAATGAAGAACCTCTCGAACAGGCCGGATGAAGGGGAGGCGGAAACCCTTCGAAAACATGAGATAGAAGATGACAACCTTTTGTGCCCTCCCATCGCATTCACAAGCCCTAATGCCATCCCCTGGGGCCTTCAGGGTATGTCGCCAGGAAACACGATATTTCTTCTTGAGCGCGTCCACATCAGAGGACTACATAGAGAAGGTCCAGCCATTACCGGCGAAGAAAGGGCATGGATCAGAGGAAGCCATGGGAGCAAATAGAAAGAAAAAAGGAGTGGAAGGAGAACAAGAAAGTAGCGAAAAGCGAAGGCAAGAAAGAATGGCAACGGAAGAACAGGGAAGCAACGAAGAACGAGTCTGAGAAAGCAAACAAAGAAGGAAGGACAGTGAGAAGGTCTCTGGGTAATTTATACCCAGAAGCCAAATTTAAAGCAAACGGGAAACGAGGCCACACCGGAACCATAAATTCAGACGTGACCCTTGGGAACAGAAGACACGTTCGAAACTGACCAATCAGAGGTAAGAAGCGTGCGCCGAAATGACAGATCAGTTAATGATGATCACGCGCGTGCGTATCACGAGCTAATCACGAATCAACAGCACAACCATAAACGTCACTGACGGTTCGGAAATCGGAACAACGGCACAAATAAATTTTGAAAAGCATTGAATGCCTGACACGGAATATGACAAGTTATAACCTAGCATTAATTGATCAGAATTCAAATCGTCCCCCTGGAGTCCGGCCAGTAAACGAAACGACATGCCAACTGGAACCACCCGAGTATATTCGACCAAGCATTTCCGCTCGGAAGGAAAGTTAAAATAACATTGTCCAGTACTGATGGAAAACGTAACAAAAGAAAGACTCTAACCCTAAAGCACTTAGAATCTCCATCGAAGTACCTTTGATGAAAATTCGCGGGGTACTGAAAGGGCGGTCGGCAACAACCCTAAGCCCCGAAAGGTCAGTTGGGCCCAAGGCCCGTGATCTGAACCCAGATGACGCGGTGTCCGAATTCAACCAGGAATACCGGAATCAAAAACGATCCGAGTAACTGGTTATCCCAAATAAAGAAAAAGAAAATAAATCGGCTTCAAGGATACGCTAAGGCCAGGAACGACGGCTCATTTATTGACATATCTCCTGGATCCACCCCACCTCATGATCATTCCAGCATTTATGAGCAACCAGACAACAGTCGATCTACAGATTTTCCCTCTTAAATGCGGAGATACCATAGACACGCATCATTAATTGCTAGATTGGAGGGGGGAAGAGCAGCATTTAATGTCCCTCCCAAAAAAGGTCTAATTGAGGATTAATTAAGGAGATATCCAATTAATGCGATGAGACAGACAGGATCAGATCAGGTTTCCCCTTCTCAAGGATGATGATCGAGTGATGTCCCAATTAATAGATCTTTAGCCATCAATCCCCCCTTCAGGGGGGACACCTATAAATAAGACTGAACCGAAGCTGAAAAGGGGTACATTCTGACAATTCTCTCAAACAAACTTCCATATATTTTCTCTCTAAAACTAACTTGATCCTCGGAGCGGTCCCGGACCCCGATCTTCCTTGTTCTTGTTTTGCAGGTTCCGATCAATCGAGATTTGATAAATCAGACTGCGAAATACGTTCTTAACACATGGCTTTAAGGAATTAATAAGTAACTTCTTTGTCGGTTTGTACCAAGTGGCAAATAATTTACATGTCAACTAATAAAAAGTTAACGTGTACATTTCACTTCCACGCAAGTCATATATATTATTAAAATAAAATAAAAGCAAAAAACTTAAAAATATAAATAAAAAGTGAAATATAGATATATATATATATATAAATATTAAAAGAGAAATATTATTTATCATCTTAACACCACACACTAATATATGATTTATTATTTAAATACACATATTTACACAATGGGTACTGCTAACAGCTTCCCAGTAGTTACTGTTGAGTTGCCCAGTAGTGTATTTAAAATATTTTTTTTCTTTTTTCATTTTTTTTAATATCCATAATCATTAAGAAAAAAGATTAATTGTGTATTTTTAATAAAACATTTTTTTATTTCAAAAAATATTAAAAGTTATTAAAAAATACATGTAAGAAAAAAAGATTAATTATGACTAATGATAGCTCCCAAGGAGAATTGGGAGCGTTGGATGTAAGAATTAGGATCGTACTTTTAATTAAAAGGAATGCTACTTACTATCTCACATATTGAATAGTTCAACCTTCCCTCCAACTCAATGCCGAACAAATAGAAAATTAAAGAAGACTTCACCACGTCAAATGATCCTCTAGAAGACTTTGGAATGACTTAGATTTATTCCTTGGAATAATAATGTAAATTTGTTGTATTGTTGTCATTGGTTGTATTGAAATGGTTAGAGAATATTCTAACAAACTCTCCTAACATATTTGTATTCTAGCGCATAATAGGTGCTTGACGTTATGCACAGACCTATCTGTTATGGCTTCCATACTTCCTATACATTCATCACTGTATACACATTGTAATATACATTATAATTTAATGAAATCCAAACATTTATGGAGCATCCCTTCTTCAAATCCTATCATGGTATCAGAGAGATACCTTGACTAATGCCAATCCTCCCATGGTTGAAGAACACTCTTCCCCTTCCTTCTCCCTTCCCAAAGATAATCTTCTCATTCTCCAAATTCTAAGCAACTTCTCACATATCGTTTCCGTTAAACTCAGCAATGATAACTTTTTTCTCTGGCGTACTCAGATTATACCCTATCTCTATGGCCAAGATCTCTACTGCCCCACCTCCACCTCTGCTCTTGGCCTCTTCACCCTCCACATCTCATCGCTCTCATGTTCCAACCAACCCAGCCTACCTCAAATGGCGTCACACGGATAAATTATTTTTTAGTGCCCTCCTCTCCTCCCTCACTGAACCTATTCTTGCACAAGTAATTTCTTCCCACATGTCCAGAGAATTATGGGTCACTCTTGACTCCATATTCACTTCCCAATCTCAAGCCAAAATTTTCTAAATTTGTCATCAACTCATTAATATCAAAAAGGGTTCCCTCTCTGTCACTGATTTCCATCGGAAGGCTCGGCTTCTCTCAGACACGATGACCTCTGTAGGGGAACCTCTCCGAGACTCTGAAGTTGTCTCATATATCTTAAATGGACTTAATTTCAATGTTTTAAATATCGTACCGGTGGGCGTACCGGTCAAGGCACTGAAACGAAATATTTCGATATCAGTTTCGTTTCGTGTACCATTTTGGGATAATTTATATATAAATGAATTATATTTTAAAATAATAGTAAATATAAGAATAAATTATATATAAATATATATATATATGTAATTAGTTAAGTCTAAATTAAGGTAAATAAAAAATTAAAAAAAAGGTTTAATGGCCAAAACGCCGATATCGACTGGTACAAGCCGATATTCTGGCCGAAATATCGTGTACCGGCCAGTACGGACGATATTTCGGCCGAAACGAAATGATCCCTATATCTATACAGGAGAACCGGCCAGTACGGCACATTTCGACCTACCGGCCGGTACAATACGGTATTACTAACTTTGCTTAATTTTGAATTTTAGGCTTTTGTCATCTTTGTTTCTATGCGAGCCACACCCATTTCCTCCAATGAACTCTTCAATCTTCTTCTCACTTTTAAAAGCCACTTATCCCTCAACTCCACTTAACAAGGCCTACTTCCCACTCCCTCTATTAATCTTATCACATCAATTCTCAATCATGCTTCTCGTGGCAACTACCGTGGTGGTCGATTTGGTTTCTACGATGGTCGCAACAGAGGAGGTCATTTGCCATCTCTCTTTCAATCCTCCCCTCAACAACATTCCAAACCTACTTGTCAAGTGTGTAATAAAATCGGTCATGTTGCACTTCAATCCTATTATTGGTTTGATAATGCCTACTAGTATGCTCCTCTTGCTTCTCTGTCCACTAATTACACAACCTCTAAGGCTTCACTTGACAAGCAATGGTACTCGAACTCTGCTGCGACAAACCATATAACTCCCCTCGGCAACTCAAAGTTGGCGATCGAAGCTCTCTGCCGATAACTCATTTTGATGACTCACTTCTCTCTTCTTTTCAGTCTAAATTTCTTCGAAGAAATATTATGTGCGTTCCACAAATTACCAAAGACCTTGTCTCTGTTAATTGTTTCTGTTGTGATAATGCAATATACTTTGAATTTCATGATTCCTTTTTCTATGTGAAGGAAAAGATGAAGGGACAACTCTACTCTGAGGCCCAATGCGTAATGGACTATATCTTTTTCCTTCCACTTCCAGTCATCACTCTAATAATCTTGCTCTTATTGGGGAACGAACATCTTTTGATCAATGACACCATTGACTTAGTCATCCATCCCTTCAACTGGTCTATACTATTTTTTACACCAAATGCTTGTCCTTTGTTCTATCTCAACCGAATTTCTTCTGTAATAGTTGTCTTTTAGAAAAATGTAGACAATTAGCTTTCAAACACTCTGTAAATCAATCCCTTGGACCACTACATTTGTTGTTTGTAGACATTTTGGGTCCATCCTCTTACTTATCAAGAGATGGTTTTCGTTATCATATTTTTTTTATGGATGACTATAGTCGTTATACATGGTTTTACCCTCTTGCCTCTAAAGGCGATGATATAAACATATTTCTCCTTTTTCAAAACTACGTTGAAAGATTCTTAAATGTCAAAATTAAAATCATCCAAAGTAATTGGGGTGGTGAATTTCGTCTCCTCACTCACATCCTTAATCATCAAGGCATTATGCATCGTATTTCTTTCCCTCACACCCACCAACAAAATGGTATGGTGGAGCGCAAATATCATCATATTTTAGAGACCGAACTTGCCCTTTTAGCCATGGCATCTTTACCTTTTAAATATTAGGCAAATGCTTTTCAAACCGCTGCATATTTAATTAATCTTCTTCCCTCACTATCTCTTTAAAATCAATCTCCTCATTTTCTTCTTCATCATCTAGGACCCGATTACACTTTTCTCAAAGTATTTGAGTCTGAATGCTTTCCTAATCTTAGACCCTACAATTCCCACAAAATTCATTTTTGCTTTATCTCATGTCTTTTTCTGGGATATAGCCCTATGCATAAAGGCTACAAATGTCTTCACATTCCTTCTAATCGTATTTACATTTTCAGGGATGTATTTTTCAATGAAAAATCATTCTCATATGCTTCCATATCCACTTCAGACTCTAATTCAAATTCGTCGACATCCACCCCAACTCATACCACATTACCACTTAATCTCTCCAATAGTCCAGGCCCATTTTACTCCTTTTCACCACCAGCCAGCCCACACTCATCTCACACTGCAAGCCCAACTCCTCCTCTGGCTCAACCCTCTCCAAATAACCTAAATCCTATCCTCTCACCATCATCCGACATTTCTCTCGAACCTTCACAATCGACAAACTTTGGATCTTTCTCACCTCCATCCTTATCCTCTCATCAACCTCCAGCTTGATCCCCCATTGTAACTAGGTCCAAAACCAAGTCCTCACCCCCATCGTATACCCTTGCTTCTCGTTTTCCAGAATGGCGAGAAGATATGGAAAATGAGTTCAAGGCTCTTCTCCAAAGTCAAACTTGGAAACTTGTTCCCCCTCCCCCTTCCTTTAACATCGATGGTTGCAGGTCAATATTGCGCACAAAGTACAAATCGGACAGTTGCATTGAATGCTAGAAAGCAGGCTCATTGCAAAAGACTTCCATCAGCAGGAAGGTATCGATTACTCTGAAACCTTTAATCTTGTTGTTAAGCACACCACGATTAAGGTTGTTCTATCCTTAGTTGTTTCAAATGGTTGGCCACTTCATCAATTAGATATTCAAAATGCTTTTTATATGGTGACCTAACTGAAACTGTCCATATGACTCAACCCTTGGGATTCATTCACCCTGATTTTCTTAAGTACGTTTGTTGCTTGAAAAGGGCCATCTATGGCCTCAAATAAGCTCTACGAGCTATATTTGCTCAGTTAAACTCAAAATTATCTGAAATGATTTCATCTCCTCTAAATCTTATCCATCTCTGTTTGTCTATTCCATGCAATCTATTTTCATCTATGTCTTAGTCCATGTTGATGACATTGTCATCACTAGTTCTTATCTAGCACATATTGATTATCTTATAAGGTTTCTTGGATCTGCCTTTCATATTAAAGATTTAGGAAATTTATCTTACTTTCTTGGGCTTGAGAAAATTCCCCTCTCAAATCGAATTCATCTCTCACAAAGAAAATACATCCATGATTTACTTTTCGTGAACCAACATGCTCACTGCCAAAGGAGTCACATCTCCAATGGCAGCCTCTGCTCGACTCTCAATCTCATATACTCCTTCCTTTGCCAATTAGGAAGGAGTATATGAGATGAGAGTCGAGCAGAGGCTTGTAATACCTCTCTCTAACCTGTCTAGATATTGCCTTCACAATCAATAAAGTTTGTCAGTTCATGCACTCTTCAAAATAGACTCACTGACAGGATGTTAAGCGTCTTCTTAGATACCTCAAACAAACAATTAATTTTGGTCTAGTTCTCCAAAAATCCTCCACTTCTCAACTCCAAGCCTTCTCTGATGCCGACTAGGCAGGCTGCCCAGATGATAGGCGGTATACTAGTGCTTATTGCATCTTTTTTTTGTAAGAACTTAATCTCTTGGAGCTCTCATAAACAACATATTGTTGCTCGATCAAGTACCGAGGCTCAGTATAAATCCTTAGTCAATACCACAGTTGAGCTACTTTGGATTCAATCTCTTCTACGTGAACTTCATTTCTTTCTTCCACAAGCTCCTCTACTTTAGTGTGATAATTTAAGGGCTACCTACCTTTCAGCAAAACCTATCCTTCACTCTCACACTAAACACATGGAAATTGATTTCCATTTTGTTCGTGATCAGGTCGCAGCAAAATCACTTCAGGTTGCCTTCCATCCAAAGATCAGGTGGCTGACATTCTAACAAAGCCTCTCCTACCCTCTCGATTTCAAGCACTCAAAACGAGCCTCACAGTCATGGACACATTGCTCAGCTCATGAGGACGTATTGAACAGCTCAGCCTTCCCTCCAGCTCAATGCCTAACAAGCAAAAAATTAAAGAAAACTTCACCACGTCAGATAATCCTCTAGAAGACTTTGGAATAACTTAGATTTATCCCTTGGAATAATAATGTAAATTTGTTGTATTGTTGTGATTGATTATATTGAAATGGCCAAAAATATTCTAACAAACTCTCCGGACATATTTGTATGCTAGTGCACAATAGGTGCTCCACATTATGCGTAGACCAATCTGTTATGAGTGTTATACTTCCTATAAATTCATCATTGTATACACATTGTAATTTAATGAAATCCAAACATTTACAAAGCATCCCTTATTCAAATCCTATCATCACACCATACAATTTAGCAATTTATACATATAAATTGATCTAAGAATTTTTTGGATTTTTACTTTTTATTTTTTTATAGGGTTATTATTATTATTATTATTATTTCTTAATTCTTTTTCTCAAAATTTGACTTGATTTTTAGTTCTGGATTGGTTTCTTCGGAAATGTCTCGTTTTATTTTTACTTCTTTAGATTTTCTTTTAATTCTGAATGATAATATACTTACAACTTATTTTCAATCAACATTGCAAAATAGTTATAGAATAGTTGTAAACTGTGCTTTTTATTGTGAATTTCAATAATTTCTTTTAGTTTCTTTTATTTTTTCGTATTTTAAATAATTGTGTTTTTTTAACATTTTCTTTAAATAAATTTATCATATTATTTTATTACGTTTGAATAGAATGATTGTCGGGAATGTTAAGTGGCAATTAGAAAAGTTTAGGAATTTCTTGTGCTGAATACATAATTGATTTTAAGGTTTTATTTTATTATTTTTTTTCAGAAAAAAAAAAAACTAAAAGATCTTATCCATTGAGATTTTATTCCGTTAAATATCATTGTGAGCTTGAGAAGCCGATTTAAAGAAGCATGTTAAAGTAGTAGTTGTTTCAAAATTCAAAGCATTATCAAGATGTAATTATGAAAGGTAATGATGATACTGTCCCACTCCCGTTAACTGCTTAACTATGATGTCAATATTTTTTCCCAAATTTGAATAAAAAAATATTTTTTCCTAATCATAGTCAGGATCTTCCCACCTTGTGGTAGTCACTAGCCTTTTACCGTCGCTTGGCAAACTTTGGTACCACGGTTGGAAACCATGGAAAATTGTTCAGTGTTGTATTTCTTTTTTCTTTTTTAATACAAAGTAATATTATAGATAATAAAATAATTACAGGATATAACAATTAACAAGATGATTAGTTCCGATATACAATCCAAACCAACAAATACAACACATAACATAAAAACAAAAATAAATTATATGATCAAAAGCTTGATCAGCATCCGATTCTTGCTAAGGGAGATCGCTCAAAGCGATTTTAAAACAGTTTAATTAACGACGTGTTGAACTACAACTAAAAGTCGTGGATAAATTTGTGTTGCACTTTGCTAGTCTAGACTGGTTACAGGAGACTTCCACTATCTATTTCTCATGATCCTTAATTAGGAGAAGCGAAAACATAGGCAAATAGCAAGTAAGAAGGCTGCCAAGTCACCGAAGGACAATACTGGGCATCTGTGGTGGCGCTTGGGACCCACGCGCCACACTAGGGAAGAAGAAGATCGTCAGGTCTGAAGGAATCAAGGCCTCTAGATCCACTGGTGTGGGTCGTGACAACCGCAAATCAACCTCCATGCATTGGCGCGTGGATCTCAAAAGGGATGAGATCCACACGTGTGATACACATGCCACTTCGCTCGAAAGTATTCTCCTGTCGAGTGAAGGATCGGCAGCTAGGGATGCTTACGGTACCACGCATGTTGACCATAGAGCTCCAGTAGGCAGTAGATCGGCAACTCTCCTTGCTATGGATGAAAGACAACTGAAAAAACCAAGCCTACAAAACTTAAAAATAGTTGGGAGATATAAAAGGGAAGAGGGAAGGGGGAGCCGAAGCTCCACCCATCCTCTAGGAAGGAAAATGGGTTGAGGGGTCAGTCGAAAATCACCTTAGGCTGGGAGAGAATAAGAGAGAGTCTTAGCCAGGTTATGTTAGTTGCAATAATTTTTCTAACGAAGAGACTAGATTCTTCGTCTTTATGATCCTTAGTCTTATGTATTTAAGAATAGTTGACAATAATAAAAATATAGTCTTCAGAGTCTTCCTCCATCATTTTTCCTTCTTAATATCCTTTTTCTATTTTATTTTATTTTTTACATGGTATCAGAGACCAATATTAATATCTCTCATGGAGTCTTTTGTATGCGTACTCCATCTTTTTGTTAGCAAGTGTGTTCCTTCACTTTGTTATTTACATAGTTGGATTTGTAGAGGCTGGTTTGTGAATTGAGAAAAGTCTAGACAAAGAGTTTCCTTTTGGTTCGCGCAACAAGTTGCTTGTGAAGCGTGGACAAGCAGAAAGTTCACTCAAATCTCACTTGACAATCCACTCAAATGAATATCAGACATAAAGTTCATTCAAGACATGCTCTACACTATGCTCGAGCAAATAAAATCAAAATTTTGTTTTTAAGGTTTTCGTTGCTTGCTCTGCATGTGATATATGTTTTGAGTGGGATTGAGCAACATGATGTAGCGAGGAAAAAAAAAGAGGTAGCCTTTGTGTGTGAGAGAGAAAAAAAAGTGAGGGAGAGACATTGTATTGCTTCATAGTATTCTTATTATTCTCTAAATAAAATTTTCTATAGCTTTATAGAAAATTTTTCTTGTTGATTGTTTATAGCTTTCTGTCGTGTGATTGTTTATTTTTCTTGTTGCATGTTACTTGTCTATAGCATCATTGGTAAGAATTTGGGATGTTAATTTCACAACATCTGGTATGAACAATTCAAGTTCGAGTTTAAAGGGAGATTGATGGCAAGAGATGAAGTAAAGGCTGGAATGGCTAGAATCGATAAGTCTGACGACACAAATTTTGGATATTTGACTATGCTGATCAAGAATTATCTCTATGGGAAAATGATTCACTTTCTTTTGTTGGGAAAGAAGTCAGACAACATGGAGGATGCTAATTGAAACCTATTAGATCGACAATTCCTGGAGGTTATTCAGCTGACCCTATCGAGATCAATTGCACATAACTTTGCAAAAAAAATACCACAGTGAATCTTATGGCAAGTTTATCAGGTAGGTATGTAAAGTCATCAACAAATAACAAGGTGTATCTAATGAAGAAACTATTCAACCAGAAGATGGCAGATGGTACGTCAGTTGCCCAACTCTTAATGATTTCAACACTAACAATAATCAATAGCTGTCGATCAAGATTAAGTTTGATGATGTGATTCGGGCATTAATCCAATTAGCATCATTGTGAAATAATTAGGAAGCTATGAGAATGGTTGTAGTAATTCTGTTGGGAAGATGAAATTGAAATATGACTTCGAGATTTGATTCTTGCTAAGAAGGTGCGTAGAAAAGATTTTGGAGATCTCGGACTTTGATTTTTCCTTGGACGTTGACACTTGGGGTAAGAGACATGACAAGTCAGAGTTCAATAACTTCATATAATTCCACAAGATTTGGGATTGTGGAAAAACAGACCACATCAAAAGAGATTGTTGACCTGAAAAAAACTAAGCACGATGTTACAAATGCAGTTATCGGAGAAATACCATATGCTCTACTTCTTGCAGTGCACGGCCTAATTGACAATTGGGTATTGGATTCAAGGGTTTTGTTCCATACCACTTCACTTCGACATATCATACAACACTATGTTACTACTGATTTTGGTCGGGTGCATATGGGAGATGGAAAAGCACTGAATGTAGTGGCAGTGGGAGTGGGAGATATCCGCATCATACACTCAAACAAGAATATGTGGACTTTATAGAAAGTCATACAAACTCCTAAGTTGAAGAAAAACCTAATCTCTGTGGAAAAGTTTGACAGTAGCGCTCATTTGGTAGTCTTTTCAGGAGGTACGTGGATTGTCACATAAAGTGCGATGGTCTTGGGTTGTGGTCAGATAATAGATACTTTGTAGTTGACATCTAGATTTAGTAATGTGCAGAAAAATACATAATTGCAACAAAGCAAGATTGGTCACGTGAATCAATAGGGAAAAGAGTTTCTAAATGTAAACATGAGGAAGCAAAATGGAATCAGTTTTGTATTTCCTCATAAATATGTAAGTCTAAAAAAGGTTCATCAGACCTCGATGTAAGGCTGAGGTGTGAGAGATTAGGATAAAACATCTAGTGATTTAGGATCGTCTATACCTATAATTGCTGCTTGCGGGATACCAAGACAACCATACCTTCATAGTAGTATTCACCTAACTTGAACTATCTTCTACTGATTAATAGTTTTAAATCACAAATCTATCGTAAAATCTTGTGAGATGGGAGATTCATCAATCGGGTGTTAGCTATGAAGAAGCTTATTGGACTTCCAAAGAGGAAGCAAGCACTACAAAAAAGGTGGGCACATCGGCTAAAGATTAAACAACATGGTAGGAAAAGGAAGGATCAATTTCCCAAACCAAAGAAACGGGCCTCAGTTATAGGTTCTATGATGTGTCTGCGTTGGTACAAGACAAGGTATTCCTAGTGAAGTGGGAGTTGTGAGTTTCCTTGTAGATGCATGAGTTTAGTTAGTCTTCTAACCTAAAGATGGGAGCTGTGAACTGCAAAGTGTGAAGGGCTTGTACTAGAGGCAATGGCTAACAGTTGTGTTTGAATCAACCCCTAAGTGGGAGATTGTTAGGTTTGTGGAGCCTAATTTATGATCTGAGAAAATATCAGATAGAAATTTTGCTCAACATTTATATAATGGGTCGCTTAAACAAAAGTTAGGCAGAGAGTTTGCTCAAGGCTTAAGAGGGAAGTCGCTCGAGAGAAACACATGTAAAGAGTTTGTTCGAGACGTACTCAATAATCCGCTTGAGTGAATAACCCAAAATTTATTTTTTAAAGGTTTCTGGCACTTATTATATATCTGCATGTTATATGTGTTTTGAGTGGGATTTAGCAACATTAAATAGAGAGAAAAAGAGAGACAACCTTTGTGTGTGAAACATAAAAAAATTAAGGGAGATACAATGTGTTGCTCTAGTGTTCCTACTTTTCTCTAAGTAAAATTATTTGCAGCTATGTAGACATAGGCATATTGTCAAACTACATAAACCTTTTGTCATGTGATTGTGTGATTGTTTAGTTTTCTTATTGCATGCTACTTGTTTGTAGCATTGTTGATAAGAACCTGGGGTGTCAATTTTACAACATACACAACACAGTACATCCAATTTAACAGTTTTTTAGCACTTGATAGGTACAGTTCTTTACGCCTCAGTTATGTCCATTTTCAATATGGTTTATCTTATATCAAACGACCAACTGACTGTACGCGTTGTCATCGGCATTTTGGCATCAGAGCCACCAACTTCCTAGTGTCTCACATAATATTTTTTCCATTTATGATAAGTCTCATATTCAGAGTGCTATTTGGTATTCTTTTCCATTCATCACACGTCATTCTGAGGCTTCTTAACGAATCGTTGACGCTCCCTTTCATTATCAGTCTCATACATCAATTTGCCCACACTGATTTTCTAGTATTTTTCACAACGTTTTTTTCGTTGATGATAAATCTCCTATTAAACATATTATTTGGTATTTTTTTTTCCATTCACAACACATCCTCTTAGCTTCTTACTACATACTTACGAGTCACTGCCCTCCCTTTTGTCATCTCTTATACATCAGTTTGCCCACACCAATTTCCTAGTGTCACCCACAATGCTTTTTTTTCGTTCATAATAAGTGTCATATTAAATGTGTCATTTGGTGTTCTTTTCCATTCATTACGTACACATCTTCCAGAGGTTTTCTTAACATATTGCTGCCCCAACGCATTGCCTAAAGATTTTTTACTTGCCATCAAGTTAGGCCACTCCCCATAGAGACTTCTTTTGTCGGGTCGTTTGTCGAATTTCCCAGTCCCATCCACCTAGCTAGCAGCCTAGCAATATGATCTGATTTCTAAATTCGAGATAGCATCTTCATCACCATTCTGAATTTGAAGGGTTTTTTAGAATATTATGATACTTAATATAATATATATTCATAATATTCTAGCATATTTAAATTATTGTGTAAATCAACTAATATTATTGATTTATTGTATTTTCGTTCTTCTTATGGCCTGGGCCCCCATTCACCTATAAATGGAGACAATTGAGAATAGTAAAAATATAACCCTCAACTTCTCTCTCCCTCCTCTGTTCTCTATCTCTTTCTATTTTATTTTATTCTATTTTATTTTATTTTATACATAGATATGTAATCGGTAACATATGTAAATAGGTAGAAGCAAAAAAAAAAAGTTCGAATTGGGCTTCCCCAAGTTGACAATAGTCGGAATCATAATTGTGCCAACGCGTGGCTATCACGCTCTAGGGTGTTCGTTTTGGGCTAGGTTAGATCTAAGAATGTTGAATATAACCGGGTCAAATGGAGTTGACGCATATGTAGTGTTTTTTGCAATGATTTCCTAGCAGAGGGCAAATCAATAGCTGGGAACGCAACACAAGAAGAAGTCTCCTCCCTATTACTCTGTGTTGAGAGAGAGAGTGAGAGAGAAGGTCTCGATAAGGTATGTGAAAATTATTATTTTGAATATAAAAATATTTTTATTAGATTAATTAAAAGTCAATTTTAAAAAATATATTTTTATATAAATATTAAAAAATAAGTGTTATATTTGATCAAATATAATAATAAAATGTGTGAAAAAAGTTTAAAAAGTATATTTAGTAAATAGTAAAGTTAAAATTTTATCCAAAAAAGTTAAAATAATTGTATAGGGTTTTTGACAATTATTTTAGTTTTTTGACAATTGCTTTAATTTTACTATTTACTAAATGTACTTTTTAAACATTTTTTTATATATTTTATTATCATATTTAATCAACTATGATATTTATTTTTTGATATTTATATAAAAATATACTTTTTAGGAAATAGTTTTTTATCAATTCAATAAGAATGCTTTAAGGCCAAATGAAATAAGGATTGATCATTTTTATACCTAAGCAATTATATATTTATTGTATCTACATACATTTATGTGTGACCTAGTCTTACGTGTTTAGAACCTTTACATTTTCATACCAAATTTACAAAAAAAAAAAAAAATGTTATTTATCATCTTTTTATTATTCCTTAAAGCCTCGCTTGGATTTGGAGATAAGATGAGTTGAGATGAGTTTAGTTTATTTTTTAATATTATTATTATTTTGAGATTTGAAAAAAGCATATTAGAATTTAAAAAATGTGTATTAGGATTTGAAAAATGTGTATAGGAATTTGTATTTTATATAAAAAATTATAAAAATATAATGATGAAATAAAAGTGAGCTCAACTCACCTCCAAATCCAAACGGGGCCTTAATCATATAAGGTGACATAAAAAATCATTAAAAAAACAATAATGTTATCTGAAAGGAAGTGGATGATATTTCACATAAATGCTCCAAAGATTAGTCGTTTTCATGCCCGATTGATTGCATTGCATGACACACCAATTATGAACCATATCGTGCGACAAAAATTTCAGTTTTCACCAATAGACAGCCTTGAGGGTTATCCTCATCAATTACCTTTAGATTCATTTTATTTTTTTTTTCTTTATCAAGTATTTTATAAATAAACTAATATAGGATGCATTTGTAGGGTGGACAAATCACAAAGCCTACAGGCTACAAATGTACCCTAATTATCAGTACAACACAAGAAATAAAACTAAAGAAAAAAATGTAAACTAGCTAACAAACCTGTCTCTACTCATCTTTGACAAATAATTAATCAAGGAACGAACAATCCGGATAACAGTTTGTGATTTTCTTTCAATATGAAAGTACGGACGTTGATAAATAAATAAATATATATATATATATATGTATATATATGTACGTGTGGCAGTATGAGGAGCGCACAATTGCGCTACAAGAAGATCGTTCATTAGTCCAGCTACTTTTTATAAAATTAGTCTATTTTTATTATAAATAATTATTTTCATCCTAAATAACATATCACATATGTTCATTCTCTTGTAGTACATTAATAAGTACCGGATAAAATAAATATTCAATTTAGATATTGCAAATATAATTTTTTTTTTATAAGTAAAAATTTTATTAATCACCTAAGTAGGTAATGCCCAAATGCACAAAAGTATATAACAAAGAAGTCTAGTTACAATTTACGTACTACGAAAAGTAGCATAAAAGTCATTGCCCCGTTTAGATTTGGAGATGAAATGAGTTGAGATGAGTTGAGTTTATTTTTTAATATTATTATTATTTTGAGATTTGAAAAAAGTATATTGGGATTTGAAAAATGTGTATAGAAATTTGTGTTTTGTATAAAAAAATTATAAAAATATAATAATAAAATAAATATGAGTTAAGAAAAGTTCTCAATCCAAACCGGGCTAAGACTTACCCCATTTGATACGATAGATGAAACTCAAAGCAACAAAGTACAATATAAAAAAGCCCTAAAACCATCTGAAGAACATTTCTTATTTTCAAAACATTGAACATTTCTTTCAATCTATATTCATGAAATTAAACATAGTGGTACCATCTTCCACACAACAGCAATGTGACAATGACCTCTAATCCCTCCCCAACAAGACAATAAATCCAGCACTTTTTTAGGCATAACCCATGTGATACCAAGCCTAATAAAGATGTAGTCCCATAACATATTGACTACATCGCAATGCAAAAGTAGATAATTCACTAATTCTCTGTTATGTTTACACATGAAGCACCAATCTATTAAGTAGATAACATATTTTTTCACCTTGTCAATAATCAATATTTTTCTATGGGATGCCAACTAGCCCAAAAAAAAAAAAACTTTGAAAGGAGCCTTGTTCCTCCAAATGCTCTTCCAAAGGAAAGTATTGGAGGAGTGGACTGTCAAAATCTTGTAACATATATTTATTTTATTTATTATGCGAATAGTACACTAGTTATTAGATTTAATTTAATGTTTAAAAAATTCAATATATATAATTACTGCTCAATCGGCCAGAGCAAATATTGTTTCGAGCGAGCGATGATTGATCACCCTAGCATTTTGCTCACTTCGATCAATAAACGAAGGAAAAAAGAGCATGGGGAGTTAAGGGTGTAAAAAAAATTGAAAAATCATTCGAATCAAACTGAATCGAACTAGTGAGTTTGGTCGAGCCCTAAACTCGTTCATTACCGATTTTAATACTTTAAAATTTGATTTGAACCACGCAGACTAGTATATATATATATATATTAATTTTTTTTATATTATATGTATTTTTTATATTAGAATTCATATATATTATATGCTCAATTACTAATTAATATAATTTTAAATTTTAAATTTATTATTGAAGTCTACTAATCTTATAATATAAAATTAACACAACAATTTATATAAATTAGACACTACTTATACCATACTAGCATAATTCTACACTAATTATACTATTTTAAGCTTATTATATTTCAAGTCTATTTATCTCATTAATAAGTAGGACACTACTTACACTATACCACCATATTGGATACCAATGAATTAGTCATTTTTAATAACAAAATATTAAGTTCTAACAATTAAGTTTAGTGCTGAAAAAACTATAATACTAAGTTTAGTTCTAACAATTTCTTGGAATTTTAAAATTATCTTCTCTCTCTAAAATTATTTTTTTGATTGTCCATCTTTCATGTTGCATGCTCATGATAAAGATGGACAATCATCATGGTCTTGAGATGGTGAACTCTCACATAGCTTAAAAGGAGTAGTGAGGTCATTTGACACTGTTTAAATGGATGGTGAAGCGTGCCAAAACACAATGTCTAGGTGAAGTCTCTAGCGAAAAGCAACCTGAAAAAGAAAAGGGCATTCGGTTGTCAAAGAGTTCTTTCATGAATGTTCTAATGTAGGAGAGAATTCAAGACATCATTAATTGTTGCTAGAGAAGGAAATAAAGCTTAAACACAAAAAGACAAAAAAATAAAAACAAAAACAAATTAGGGTTACGATCCAACTGCCGCCCTAATGGCTACGACTATGAGAGATTTGATTCTTCACCAATTTGTATGGGGACTAGCAATCCATTAACACATCAAAGAAAGAAACAAAACTACTTTTCTTTGTTTAAAATAAGACCCAGACATGACTGCACTCCACCTTCAGTGGTGCTTTGCAATTCCCACTTTTTCAATAAGGGTTTTAGAAATATGTAGGGAAAATAAGAGAATGTGTACAGAATGTGTATGAATAATGATTCTACAGATTTCCATCCATTCAACAGTCTCAAATGAAAAAGAAAAAAAAAATAAAGTAAAAATGACTCCAACAAGTACACAAGCAAACAAGCTCTGAAGGAAAAAAACGATGATGAATCAGAACGAAAACTTAGCCGATTGCATTCGAAAGGAGAAAAAAAAAGGGGGGTTAAATTTAGGGTTTTTTATTTTTAAATTGGTTTTCTTTAAGGCATCTAGAGTACTGACTACCAACACGAAATCTTTGGCCCCCCCATCTTAGTGAACACCCTAATATCATGATGTGTGTGATATTTATATATATAGAGAGAGAGAGAGAGAGAGAGAGAGGAAGCCAATAATCAAATATATGATGTTGCTTTGCATTTGATTTTGAGGCAACACAGCAACATAGAGGTCAGGGAAGTGCTTTGCACTGGTAAGAGAGACTATTATGTTTGAATAAAATTCACTAAAAAGAAAAATTGTGGCGAAGGAAAACCAAGTCCCTTCATCACTAGCTAGAAATTACCACCCAAAACTTTCATTTTCTCGAACATCCTGTTAGTGTTATTTAGGGAATCTTTGATTAAGCAATATTTGTCGTATGTGTCGATTAGTGGAACTTGGTCCAAAGGCCTAAAGAAAAAGGTTAACTTTCTTTCTTTTGGTAATCAGAACTAATCACTTTTTATGTTTTAGCATTCATACCGTGAGTTCTTTAATGCCTTTTGCACGTAATTACCCACTTAAAACAAAACCCCAAAATTCCAACAAGCTGACTGGGCACGGCATTTTTCACTTCTAAAAAACTTTTCATCTTATATTATCTCCTCTAATCTCAAAAAATATATATTTAAAAAATATATTCTAATAATATTTTATTCAACTTTTCACTTTAATCTCAATTCATCTTATCTAATCTGCAAAAACAAACAAGTTGGTATTTGTTATAGCTTGTGCAGCTAATGCTTAGAGTTCGAGTCCATGAAAATTTTAGCATCAAACCTATCATGAACCATAGAGAATGTACGTGTTTTAAGCAAGGAAGGAGTTTAACACAGGTAGGAGTTTAACACAAACTACTGCAAGGAAACATTCACTTCGTAATAGCAAAGGATTCAAGCCAAGACCCGATCATATTTTTTGTGCCACCACGGATTGTTCGTTGCGGCAATATATAGAAAAAAGAAACAAAAAATCTTTCACTTCCAAAATATTCTAGTTTAAACGAAGTATCTGATAGCTTTTGACATTTTTGTGCATCATCTTTAGGTGGAGGGTCTTTGTTTACACATGGACGGCTATATCTAAAAGCTTCCGATTTGTAACTTTGATGCCAATGAGAAGATAAGGAATCTTCTTATGTCAAAAGTGTTGGTGCACCCACCCCTTGTATGGTCAAAAATCAGTGAGAACCTATATAACATGTAGTAACTAAAAATGGAGTAATTGGCAGGGATCTGTACAAGGAAGAAACCAAGCTTTACCACAAAATCAACCAAGAATGGAAAAAGTTCGTTAAAACTTACACACTAGAATGTATTATTAAAATACCCTTCAAAAGTTCATATGGTAATTCTGACCATCAATGGATAGCAGTGATCTTTTTCGTAGCTCGGCCAAGAATCTTTCCCTTCCATGAATGCCTGATGACGCTCCCAAACTCTTGTGTCATAGATCTCTGTTACGCTAAAACAAAGGCCATTTTGTTTAATTGTCTCAAGAAACTTTTCCAATGAATTGCCTCTTTTAGGACTAAAAAATAAAGCTTCAGATGGCCCTGCTTTCTTCAGCAAAAGCTTGATGATCCGAGCAAGGCCATTGTGGAATTCCTTAAAGAAGGTGCTGTCAAAATGACATCAAATCAAGAAGTATTAAAAAAGATAAAGTCCAAATTAAGATGAGAAGAGATCATCGGCGTGTGGTTGCATGTGTAAAAGGGTTCATGCATTACATACTAGTGCCTTTTTTTGTCAACCAGTGAAGAAAACTTAGCTATCTAGACTTCTCCGGATCATCAGAAATGCAAACAACCAAAAGCGGAAGGAAAGAGTAATCCACCAGATTGGTGCAAGGCCGAATGAGTGTCATGTACTCATCAAAAGTAAATGGCCATTACCCGTGCCAGAAATTCAATGGGCAGCAAAAATTTTCAAACCCTTTGTATAGCCAATAGGCACTAGAAAGCACTTGGATACACTTTACACCAATATATATAATCGATCACCTCATTTACATTTAATAATTCTCCTCACTGTCTAAAATGATGGAGGTAAGAAATGATGCAAATCTAACTTAAATGCTTAGCAGTATTAAACTTTACCAGTCACTTGCAATAATGACATCAAAAGCATCAGATATATCTGATAGTTCTTCTTGGTCCCAATGCAATGTCATAGAGGCTGTTCTTGTAGCACCAAATGCTCCAGAATTGGCATCTATGTTACGCTGAATATCTGGATGTCAAGGAACATGCAATCTGAATCCTAAAGAAAGAAAGGAAAAAGAGGGCAAGAAGAAGAGAGGGGTTGTTTGTTGCTACAAATATTGTTACACAATGCAGGTTGTCAAATGAGAAGGAAAAAAACAAAAAACCAGAATGGAATGGATGGTACCAACAACAGCTTGATAAGAGAGTATAAAAATATAGAGAATTTGAGAGAAATGCAAGGATTTAGTAATAACATCTAAAATTATATAGGACAAACTGAGTAGGGAGTAGTTGTGGGTTGAAACCGCCCGTGCCCACCCACATACCAACTCTTAAGAAGGCCTTCAACTCTATTTTAGGTCTACTATTTAAAAGTAGGCCCAAACAACTTAAGGGTTCATAGTCCAGGAAATTCGTCAATCATATCTCTACCAATAACCCACAGAATGGGGCACAATGAAGACAAAATATTTCTCATACAAAAGTCTGTCATATGTCACTATCAAAAGTTCCCACGTTTTATACGACAAGAACCCTCCATGTGTCTCACCAAGTTTTTCGACCCCTAATTATCCCATCTGTCTAGGCATTTTGAACAGAGAAATTTTATTTGCAATCCCTACTTGGAGATTGCATGTGCAGACCCTTTATTAAATAAAAGAAAAAATACTATTTTGATAAGGATATTATTGTAATTTTAAAAAAAATTAAGACAAAATTACCTAAGTATGCATGAGCAGTCCCCAAATGTGGACCGTACGTAGCATTACTCGAATAAGTATTCCACAAATAAGACAAAAATTGAGAAAATCATCTAGACTGCGACAACAATGCATTCATGGATAGATAACATGACACATCAACCTACACATACCTTATGCCATTAGTATATAAAACTTGGTCGTAGATATTTCCCTCGCACAGTAACCAGTACAGGACTAGAATTTGTAAATTGACTAGTCCATAGCAAGGATGCCCCATCTCCAAACAAAACAAATAAATAAAGGATACAATCAACTACCTGTGGATTTCCATCGGTTATAACAACTTCTGATGCCTCACTAACGGCTGCAGTAACTAAACCAGCTAAGCCATAACCTGATCCAAGCTCAATAACTCTTTTATAGCTGGAAAAATTACAGAAAATCCAAATCAGTTGGAAGGAAAATAAATATTCAAAAGAAGTGGAAGCAACAAATACAAAATGTGTACAGATTCATCAGTCACACACACGTCTTGTTATCGTCTATATGTGACAACAACAAAGCTAAAAGACGATGTCATATCCTTATACAAACCTGAACATGTCTGCGTGTGACAAGCAAAAAAAAGCAAGGATATCCTCTGAAGGCCAATGACCTGTGCAAGAAATGTCGAAATATTAGTACAAACTGAAAATAACAGCAATAAAAATTCAATAACCAAGTGTATTGGTGGAAACGATATGGCCAAGGTGTATGTTGGCAGATCAAGTACCCAGAGTTGTGGTGTTAAAAAAAAAAAATCAAAGCTAGGAAAGTTTTCAAGGTCAAAATTATGCTATGGTTATTTTTGCCTTGATGGAATTTCCTGCCTTGAAAATTCCTCTGCAACAAAAGTATTGAGATCTTAATTTTATGGTTTTTTTTTTTTGTCACTTTTCTTTAGTCTCAAATGGTAAAGAAAAGTATGCACCTTATTGGCTGGACCTAATTGACTGGAAAACAGCATTATTGTGTTTATTTGAAATGTTCACTACAAACAAAGTTGGGTTCAACTTTCTATGATATACCAGTCTTGCGCCCATGCATCATTAATAACTATATTTGTTTATCTTAATTGTCAAGTTTCCTAAACATGTCATTTAGATATTTAATATAAAGGAAACAAGACGAAGTATGGAAAAGAATATAAAGTGCTTCAGACTCTTAAATTTCAAACTATTTAATATTTATTGATATGGCATTTCAAATTATTTAGAACTAAAATGGTTTATGGTCATTTAATACAGGACTGGATAACGTGGCTTAACAGGAGCAAACCTACTGCTTCAAAAATTATATATATTATAGATTATAGATAGGTTCTAACTTCTTTGCAGTTTCTGACTTCCTGCAAGCAAAGCATTTAAACAATCTGCAATTAATGCTTTAGCAATAGTATACTTCACTGGAACCTAACAACCATTTCTCAACAAGTCATAACAGAAAAGTGGTTCCTTTACTATTTTAACCAACAATCAAGCTCTTTTTTTCTTCTTAATGATCTTTAGAAGCCTCCAAATTCTTCTTGCATTATGAGAGAGAGGGAGAGTTTTTTTCTATTATGAGAACCATTCTGATCTGGCCTCCTCAAATAAGGTTGGTAGGCTAACATCTCATTTTAGACAAGTCTCCCAAACTTGTTCTGTGTTTTCTAAAAATTGGACCGACCGACCAGAAAAACATTATTTAAAAAAAAAAACAAAACAAAAAGGTGCCATCATCAGATCCGTGTTCTGAGTTACAATTTTCTTGAATACTGAGAACAGATAACACCTATGTAAACATTCTTTTATGTTTTCACGGGTTAACTTTTATTAAGTGAATATTAATAATAATAATGAAAAAAACAGAAAGCTGTTTTTTGAGAAGCATTCTAATCTGGCCACAAATAATATCTCAAGTCGGCTATTCCAAACCACGAAAAAGAGTACAAACTTTCTTATAATTAAACAGAGAACCAGAGATATAATTCACCCCTTCGTGGTTGATAATATGAGCATTGAAAACTGATAACGTCACTAGTCAATTTATACAATAAAAATAAAAATTGTCCAAAAGGCCTTGCTTTTTTGATAAAGAAAGGAACGCTCATGTCAAATGAAGAGAAACTTACATACAAGCCCAGTGTTGTCAACATTGTATTTATTGCAAATTCTCAAAATCACTGAGGTCAGCATATTCGTCCACTCTCTGCCTGCATAGAGAACCATCTCAAAGTCAAAACATGGAAAGCACATTATTGATAAGTTCCCAATCATTCTATTGATGGAAATTCAGGGAAAAAATAAAGAGAAAAACAGCAACGAAATAAATACACAGATTTCTTTTAAGGGATCAACATCCAAATGCCCTCAGCATTGTGTGTTTTCTTCTCTAAATTTCTTTGTCAGAAATTTTCTTCTTTAATGTATTAGCTATATGGCATCTACATGCTTACATAGGAGAAAATGAAACGCAATATCAAAATAATATTAGGAAGTAAATGCAGAGCCCAATATTTTAAAAAAAAATTATGGGAAGAAATTACTGGCAGTAAATTGGGCTCCCAACATCCCACTGCCCTTTAAAACTTTGCCCTCGAGGTTGATTATCAATGAAATCTAGAAATCTATACTTCTTCCACAAGCTACTGCATTTCCAAAATAAAGATGTTATAAATTTCCACGTAAAATAAGCATTCCTTGCCCGAATGTATTTATTGCATTTCTGTTGGTAGTTTTGCCTCAATGGATAAAACAGGCAATCTCTTTGAAATAACCTCAAGGGATTATATATCCACCCTATTTGAAGAGAACTTTTTTCAATAAGCAAAACTCTTATTGATAGGAGTAGGCAAAAGCCCAAGCATGCAAGACGTATAAAAGAGGAAACACCTAGTTAGAAAGAAGGGGAAGAGGTATATACAAGGAACTTGTGAACATAATGCCCCGTTTGGTTTCACAAATGGTCTCAAACCATATCATATCTCTCAACATCCAAACACCCTTTAAACACAAATACATTTTTTTTTTATATGTAAGAGATAAGTATTATTAATGTGAATGAAATAGACGTAGTCCAAATACATAGGAAGTATACAAAAAAGCACCTAAATACATTCTAGGAATTAGAAATTAAAGACAAGAAATCATAAACATTGTTCTCATTTAATACAATAGCTGAAAACCATAGCAATAGAGTGTGAATAAAGGATCCTACAGCTCTGCTAGTGTACGCTCCTTGTTTTCAAAACAACGATAGTTCATTTCCATCCAAATACACCACATAATGCACAACGGAACCATCTTCCACACTGCTGCCACTTGAAAACAGCCTTACATTTTCCTTCAACACCCCAACAATCCACCACCCTCGCTAGCATAACCCAAGCAATATCAACCCTTCGAAAGATCTCATCTCACAACACCCTTACAACCTCATAATGCGATAAGAGATGGTCCACTTATTCCTCATGCTTTTTGCACATGTAACATCAATCTAACACGACACAAGCCCTCTTCTTCAAGTTGTCCGTAATCAAAATCTTACCAAGAGTGGCCGTCCATACAAAAAAGGCTACTTTAGAAGTCACACAAGATCTCCAAATGTTCTTCCACGAGAAAACAGCATATTCTTGTGTTGCTAAAATTTTTTAGTATGCCTTAATTGTGCACTTCTTATGATTATTGGACTTCCACTTCAATCTATCTCCTTGTGCCATAGGAGTCCCCACAGACAGGGGTGGACCTATAGCTAAAGTAGCCCCCCAAATTTTTTCAAAAAATTAATTTACTATATAAATATATATATAATCATTTTTATATATAATTAAAAATACCCTCTCAAATTATCAAAAAATTAAATAAATTGCCCCCCAATACTCACCTAATCCCACTCTAATTGTTCACTTCAATAACACCTAAATCTTCAACTTACTAATAAACCTTGCAGATTATTTGCTAGTTTATATTGAAAATAAAATTGTCAAAAATTTTACTTCAAAGATGATAATATATGAATTTTATTCCATGAAAGATCGTCGTCGAACTTAACTTGAAGGAAAAATCCAGAGTTTATATTTCATTTTCTTTTGTAATGGTCTCTAGCAAATTACGGAATCCTAAAGAAAAATATGTTATAAGATGATTTATAGACATTTTTTGTATACGGTTGTATGAAGTATGATTATTGGTTTTTTTTTTTTTTGTTCTTTCCGATTCAAAGAAAAAAATTATTATTATTTTTATATAGTCACGTGCAAAAAATATATATACTCACACATACCACATACTTTGTCAATTGCCCCCCCTCCCCCCCCTACCAAACCCTAATTCCACCCCTGCCCATAGAGTATGGTACTATGAAAAAATATGCTACAATGGGTAATTCTCAATCATGAAAATTCTAATAAAAGAGAATATTCCATTGATGAGAACTATTATAATAGTCGAATATCCGCAAATGAAGCCTCCCTATTAGCTGCAATGCGATATAAAACTGGAAATGCTCTATCCAAAGCAGCATCACCACACCACACATCCTGCCAAAAGCTGATTTTATTATCCTCTCTAGCCACATAGCGAATGTGATTTTCAAAACTTAGTCAACCCTTCCTAATAAACTTCTATAGGCCCACACCATATCCCTCCTGACATCGTTAGAACACCAACCCCTACAAATTCCTCCATATCTAGAGTCAATAATCTCTTTCAACAAAGACCCCCTTCATATGATGTCTCTATAACCATTTTCCCAACAAGGCTTTATTAAAAATTCTCAACTTATACACACCCAAGCCTCCATATGAAATTGGGGAACAAACTGTCTTCCAATTAACCAAGTGGAACTTCTCCTCCTCTCCCATGCCCTCCCATAAGAAAGCTATGAAAAATTTTTCAATTCTAGTTGCCACCCTTGTAGGCATAGGAAACAAAGAAAGAAAATACGTAAGGAGATTGGTAAGGGTGCTCTTGACAAGGGTGAGTCGACCCCCTTTTGAGAAGTACACACGTTTTCACCCAGTCAACCTTCTTTCGATCTTCTCCACAATCTCATCCCAAATGGCTCTAACCTTAAACGTTGCTCCCAACGAAAAGCACAAATACTTCATTGGCAAAGAAGACACCATACAATCCAAGAGGCTTGCTAACTTAATAATATATAGAACTGCACCCACTACAATGATCTCGGACTTACCAAGATTCACCTTGACTCCCGATACTGCTTCAAAGCAAAGTAACAGTGCTCGTAAACTTTGGATTTGGCTAGTAACCGCTTTACAAAAGAGTAGGGAATCATCTGCAAATAAAATGTGTAAGATATTAACAAAACTACTATTGTCATTACCTACCTGGAAGCTAGAAATGAAACCACCCCCAATAGCAGCCGTCATCATACAACTAAGTGCCTCCTTAACTATAACAAATAGAACTGGAGAAAGAGGGTCTCCTTATCACAAACCCCGGGAGCTCTCAAAAAATCCAACAGGTGTGACGTTAGCTAGAACCGAAAACCAAATAGTGGAGATACAATGTCGCATTCTGGAGATCCACCAATCCCCAAACACACACCTCCCAAGCAAGTATAAAAAAAATTCTCAATTCACATTATCATAAGCCTTTTCCATATCAAGCTTACAAAGGATGCCTACACTCTTCCCACAATTTATAATCCAAGCATTCATTTGTAATAAGAACCGAATCAAGAATTTGTCTTCCACGAATGAAAGCATTATAAGGCTTAAACACAAATACTTTTCAATTTCAACTTTTCAACATTTTCATTTAATCATTACCTAATCATTATAACTTTCCCAAACTTCCAAAAAAAAATCAACTTTTTCAAATCTTTAAAAATTTATATTAAAAAATTATATTCTAACAATATTTTAACTTCATTATATTTTGATTCTTCAACTTTTTCTCTCTCCCAAAATCCCATAAAACATCTTAAGTCAAACTATTTCAATACTATTCACAAACTATCTCACTACTATTTATAAATTTCTCATCTCTTCTCATCTGTATAACCAAACGAGTCCTACGACCATTTAAATCTATAGCTTTTGTCCAAAGAAATAATGTCCAGAAATAAAGGCTTCTAAGCTACTCCACCGAACATTCTTCACCTTTGAATGTTTGGTCATTTCATCCCCTTCCAAACACACCATAGAAGACACATGGGGACCATCCTCCAAATTGATGCAATTTGCAAAACACCATAGAGACTCCTCCTAGCTGTCAAGAAGAGAAAACACCATCCCCGGCCCACCTTGTTGAACAAAGCATCCCAAAAGGCCCTAGCAACCTCACAGTAAAAAAGCAATGACTGACCGTTGTATCACTTTTCTTCCACATAAAACGCCAACCAATTACAATAATTTGCCTTTTCATAGGTTGCCCATGGTCAAGATCTTCCCCAATGAGGCTATTCATTCAATGATGTCGCCTTTAGAGGGCCTACTCTTCTATTCCTCCAAGGGAAAAAATTTCTTTATTGATTGGCAATGGTCTTGTAGAAATAGGGAACAGAAAATTTAGCTTTTCTAGAGAGGATCCATGGCAAATTATCAACCTCTTTATTTTTAAAAGTGAACTTGATACTACCTTTATAGCATCCTCTGGTTGACCTCCATAATTGGGATCACAAACCTTGATAATACTATTCATACATACAAACAAACAACTTATCAACCAAACACTTCTTATTCTAGTAAGCAAACAAGCTAGAACGGTCACAAACCTTGACAATACAATTCTTACAACCAAAAGATCCTTTTCCTCTTAACAAGAACTCACGTCATTGCTGTTTCCCTTCTCCACTCATGTTACTCACATCACCACTTAAGGATCACCAACCTGTGATAACCACCTCTGCTCCAGCTACCACTACTTTCCCTGACAATGGTTACTTACAGGCAAACAGCTCTGTTGCTTGTTCAACCAAAAACATATCCTTTCAAAGAGTTTGAGTATGGTGACCTTTGTTTTAATGGGTTCCAAACATAAATAGAAAAGAAAAAAAAAAGTGATCGGAAAGACTTGCTCTGATATCAAATCCAAGGGTTCTATCAATGAAAATCAGAGAAAAGTAAAGAAAAAGGAGATAAACTGATCTCTTTGAAGGGATCAACCTCCAGATGCCCTACGGCATCCACATGCTTAAAAGATAGATCCTACTTGTTTGTCATCATGTCACATCTTCTCTATTATATAATGAGGTAATAAATTATGATTGAAGTTGGAAATAATTTATTCAAAAGCAAATTTCTTTGAAAAAATGGATTGCAAAGAGGTGTTTGGGCAAAATTAAGTTCGCTATCTAAAGGCATTGCTTATTTCATCCGTTGCAAACAGCCAACAGAATTATTGCTCTACAAGACCTTGCATAATAAATTCATTCAGCAAAGAATTTTATTCTTTCCCCTGAAGCACTTAGATAAAAGGTTTTAATGCCTTATTTGGAAGAAATTAGATCATTTTTAAGCTTGGTGGGATGTTAGGAGGCCAATTATTGCGACTGATTTCTTTCAATAACTTATCTCCCTGTGGGTTTTCAGTTTTCCTTTCAATATTCTTGTATATGAGAACCTACTCACGGAGAAGGAGATTTGGAGACCTAACCTTGATGGCCTAAACTTCGATACCATAGACACACATGATGCTATTTGGCTGGAGCAGGCATTCGAGGAAGATGAGGTGGTCAAAGTCATCCATAAAATGGTTAAAGATAAAGCGCCAGGGCCAGATGGATTTTCCATGGGATTTTCCAAGATTGTTGAGAGGTGATCAAAGAAGATCTTATGAAGGTTTTTCAGGAATTGTTCACTGTCCGGAAATTTGAAAAAAGTCTCAACAACACCTTCCTTGCTCTAATCCCCAAAAGGTTAGAGTTATGGAGATTAAGGACTTTCGGCCTATCAGTCTAGTGAGTGGGGTTTACAAGATTATTTCTAAAGTGCTAGCTAATCGCCTAAGTACAATTATTGGGAAGATTATCACCAAGCTGCAGAATGCCTTTGTAAAAGGCAGGCAAATCCTAGATGCGGTTCTGATAGCAAATGAGTGTATTGACAGCAAGATAAAAGCAGGAAATTCAGACATCTTATGCAAGAAAGATATGAAAAAAACATATGAACATGTCAATTGGGATTTCCTTCTATACTTACTTGGCATGTGTGGTTTTGGAGAAAGGTGGAGGTCATGGATTAGGTGATGTATAACAACCGCAAGATTCTCGATGCTAATCAACAGTAGTCCTTAAGGATTCTTTCCAAGTTCTTGTGGTCTGAGACAAGGGGACCCGTTGTCTCCACTCTTGTTTGTTCTCTTCATGGAAGCGCCAAGTAGGATGCTCTCAGCTTTAGTGGATAATGGTGTTATTTGCGAGTTCCCAATGGGTGCGATGGGAACCCCCGCACAAGGATTTACTAACGTATCTCATTTGTTGTTTGCAAATGATACGCTTATCCTTTGTGAAGCTGATCGACACAGGTGCGAGCATTGAAGGCTTTATTTCTATGCTTTGAAGCTGTGTCGGGATTAAAAGTGAATTATGACAAGTCTAAGATGGTGCCGATTGGGGAAGTTGATAATTTGCGTGCATTAGCCGGAAACCTCAGGTGTAGGATAAATTCCCTTCTTATATCTTATTTGGGACTTCCTTTGGGATCTACCTCAAGAGCGGTTGCGATTTGGGACACAAAGGTTGAAAAAGTGGAAAGGAAACTTGCAAGATGGAAGATGATGTATTTATCCAAGGGGGTCGTGTCACCCTAATCAAAAGCACCATTTCCAATCTACCTACACACTTCCTCCCCCTTTTTCCTATACCGGCAAGTGTGGCAAGAAGCCTAGAGAAGTTGTAATAAGATTTTCTATAGGGTGGCCTGGGTAAGGAATTTAAGTACCATCTAGTTAAATGGGAGAAGGTCTGTAGTCCTATTTCAAATGGTGGGCTGGGTATTCGAAACTTGAGGAGGTTCAATCGTGTGCTACTTGGCAAGTGGTTATGGAGATACCATCAAGAACCTAAGGCTCTATGGAAGGTGATGATTGGTGATGATTGAGCACAAATATGGCGAAATGTGGGGGGATGGAGCACTAATGAAGAAAGGGGGACTGGTGGAATAGGGGTATGGAAAAATATTAGATGTGGGTGGGGGACTTTCTAGTGGCACAGAAGACTCCTTCTAGGCGATAGAAACAAAATTAGATTTTGGAAGGACGTCTGGAGCAGAGACAAGGCACTCAAGGATTTATTTCCCTCTATCTATCAAATTGCAAGAGACAAGGACACCACTGTGGCGGAGTTGGTGGATTTTGAAGGGGGCGGATTTTGTGGAACATTAATTTCATCAGAGCGGCGCAAGACTGGGAAGTAAACATATTTGTAGATTACTACAGCCTCATCTATACTCAAAGACCTAACATCCGAACCACAGATGGATTGTGGTGGACCCCTGTGAGGAGAGGGTCTTTCACAGTCCATTCTTTTTATAAGGCCCTTTCTAATATATCTGAAATCCAATTTCCCTAGAGGAAAATATGGAGTCATAGGCACCCCTGAAAGCAACTTTTTTCGTGTGGACAGTTGCGTTAGGTAAGATCCTCACAACGGATAACCTAAGAAGAAAGGGGATTATCATGGCAAATTAGTGTTGTATGTGCTATAGCGGGGGTGAGTCGACAAACCATCTTCTCCTACATTGTGAGATTGCGAAGATACTATGGAATGAGGTTTTTGTCAGATTGAATCTTGCATGAGTTATGCCAAAAACCGTGAAAGCAACAATGGCAAGCTGGACATCTATTTGAGGCACGAGACAGATAAAAGTTATCTAGAAAATGATCCCCATTTGCATTATGTGGTATCTTTGAAAGGAGCACAATGAACGGACATTTGAAGACGAGGAAAGATCACTAGAGGAGCTGACTGCATTATTTTTTAGTACTCGTTGTACATGATCCATTGTTGTGTTTAATAACATGGACCATCATGTTTTTCTAGCTTCAAATGTACCAAGTGGATAGACAAATTTTTGTAACTGCTATTGCCCATTCTTTGATTACTAATACAATTTTACTTATCAAAAAAAATATATTCTTGTATATAACAATATTTCCATACCACATGTAATTTTCTCCTATTTAAGCATTTAGACACCGTTTGGACAAATCTTTCTAAGAAGAAAAACACTTTCTAGAGCATTTGGAGGTTGATCCCTCCAGGAGATCATATTTACATTCTCTTTCTAGCTCTCCCTTTATTTTTGTTTTCTGATTTTCAATTGACTGAGTCACTGACCCGTGTGTGCCTATGATGCACCCAAAAAAACTTGCAACCAACTCATTTTGGAGACGGAAAGTTTTCGTCAAAAAAACATATCATTTTCCTATACCAAAATTTACGAACAGCAGAAAAGGATTGGGGAAACATGTAAAACTATAAAGCGCTCACGTGAGAAAAAGCCTGGGAGCTCTTTCGACAGGCAACGTGTAGCATACTCGAGCCTCTCTGGCGTGACTGGAGCTCTTCAAAGAACCGGAAGCTAAAGCGCCGTCGTAGTCCTCATCCACCACGTGACGGGGAATCAAGTTAAAGCCAGGCCAGGCCTTCCTTGAAATGCGCTTAATGCGCGTTTCAGATCGATCTTCTTCTTCTTCTTCTTCTTCCTTCTCTGCAAGCAACTCGATTAACTCATAAAAAGCAAGGAAAATAATAAAGCAATTAATTGATTATCGTGGAAGTACCGGTGGTTAATGGAGGAGGGTGACGGAGTAGGGCTTGGCGAAGAATTTGCCATCTCAGGGACGATGCCTTTACGGCGGTTTTCGACGCCGCATCCATGATTGCAAAGCTCTTCCTCGTCTTTTTAAATGTAATTATCAATTATTTGACGACGGAGGGAAGCGGTAGTTAACGGGATGACCAGACCAGGCTCCGTGGATTGGTTGCATAGGAGTAGTCATTTCGTCGTAATAAATCTGCAGACTACAGTTGGGATAAAAAGAATTATTATTTTAGGCGAAAGAGAAATTTCAAAAAGGAAAATGATATAAACACAATATAAATACACAATATATTTTATAATAAATATTAAATGAGAGGTAATTTTATAAAGTGATGTATTTATATAAAGTGTTTTACACGATTACCTCTCATTTAATATATATTGTGAAATGTGTTGTGTATGTATTACTTCCCTTTCAAAAAACTCTCTGCTCATCTCAATTTATATATAAGAAATAACTTTATTGATGTGAATATAAATAAGCATAGGGACTTTCCTTTTCTCCTGCCCAAAGACTTTTCTTTAGCTTTGTCGTCGAACTTCCGCACAATCCTCTATAGCTCTTTTAGTTTATTTCCTCCTAGTTTTTCTAGTTATTTTTCATGTTTTTATGGTGTTTTATCCATAATCCAAAATTTTTTTAATCTATGAAGCCTACGGCTGCCGATTTATGAGCGGAGAGGAGAGAAGCACTCAGACGTGCATAGCATTGCTCTCACGTGGCTTGGGGGTGTCCACGCGCCGCCGCATTTGGAAGACCCATTTGCCACCATGCGCAGCACATTTGGAGTCAGCGGCTTTCGATCTTCTAATTTGTCCTTCTACTACAGCACATGCTCCTCACGTGCCGCCACAGTCGACGATGGTCCTAATCTAGTGTATCGATTTTTCTTTGGTTTGCTATTTTCCATTTTTCCTAACCTAAGATCTTGGCGAAGTAGACGTGGGAATCTCCTTCAAACAAATCGACCCAATAGAATGCAGCGCACATTTTCTCACTTTGACTTTTTGTCGCAGTTCAATAGTCTATTTACAGACTATTTCAAAATCGCTTTAGGCGGCATTCTTTCAATGGGATTAATGGAAGTCACACTTATGACTTTAAAACTATTTTTTATTTTTTGGTGTTTGCTGTGTCTTTATTGTGTTGAAATAATTATTGAAAATTCCCTCTTCACTAAACTTTAGATCCTTATAACAATTTAGTTCATCTATATAATGCTTGCTTTCAAAGAAAAAAAAAACATATATAGGCATAACCCAATTATGTAGGGAGTATACAAAAGAAAATGCTTAAATACATTCAAGAAATATGCCTTATGACTCGAAGATTATCTTCTGAATCCATCTCCCAAATAGAAAATATAAAAATAAAAATTACTTAACAATTAAGAAAATGTTTTTAAATAATATTATTAATTTTTAAAATAAATAAAATCTTTAAATGCTAAAAAAATGAATGAAAAAAATCTGAAAAAATAGAAAAAAGAATAATTATTCGATACAAACCCGTGCTACATCTCTCGGCTCATGCATTTTAAGATTTCTAAATTTTTTTGAAACACTAAGATTTCTAAGTTAAAAATAATAAATCATGCACATTACTTTCATGAGATACGACTAAGAACCATAATATTAAAGTAAGAAGGAAAAAATTCTGAAGCTCCGTCATTGTTCACTCTCTATCTTCAAATTATTGTGCATTATTTTTCGATCAAATACACCACATAATGCATAATATGATCATATTCCATACTGCTATCACCTGTAGACAGCTTTGGATGCCCTTCCAATAAGCAAGCAGATCAACGACCAACGATGACATAACCCAAGCAACATCTACTCAACTAAATATCTCATTCTATAATGCTCGTGTCACTTCACAATGCAATAAAAAATGGTCCATTAATTCTTTGTGATTATTGCACAAATATCATCAATCCATTACAAAGAGTCTCATCTTCCTTAAGTTGTCCATGGTTAGAATATTCCCAATAGCAACAATCCACACAAAGAATATCACTTTAAAAGGTATGCAAAATTGCCAAATACGCTTCCACGAGAAAGTTACATTATCTTGTGAAATCAAAATTTCATAATAAGCCTTGACTGAAAACTTTTTGCATTTAAAATGGACCGCCATTGAATCCTGTCACCATGTGTCATTATACTTTCTAAGGAGTATAATAAACTGAAAAATTTTGAAATTATAGGCAATTCCCGGTAGTGATTATACTTAGTGAATACGATATTCCATTGGGGAACCATGAACATAAGCCAATAAATCCACCATTGAAACTTCCTTGTTAACTGCAATGCTATAAAGAACTGGAAAGAGTCTCCAAGGAATGCTCTTCACACCAAACGTCCTGCCAAAATCTAATTATAGTGTCATCACCAATCACAAAGCAAAGATTGTTCTCAAAACACTGCCAACCCTCCTAATATACTTCCACAATCCCACACAATACATTCCTCACTACATTAGTACATCAAGCAACTCCATGTCTAGAATCAATCATTTCCTTCCACAACAACTCACATTCTAAGTGATATCTCCATAACCATTTTTCCAGTAGCGCATTATTGAAGATGTTCATATCACGCATCCTTAATCCTCCACTTGAGATTGGGGAACAAACTTTATTCCAATTAACAAAAGGGAATTTTTTTTTCCTCTCCCAAGCCCCCATAAGAATGCACGAAATAACTTTTCAATCTTATTTGTCATCCCCATAGGCAATGGGATTAGAGATAAAAAAAAAATAGGTCGGAAGATTAGATTAAGTGCTCTTGATCAATGTAAGTTGCCCTCTTTGATAGATACAATCGTTGACACCTAGCCAACCTTTACTCCACTTTCTCAATTACTCCATCCCAAATAACTCTAGTTTTGAAAGTTGCCCTCAACGGAAGGTCCAAGTATTTTATATGTAGAGAAGACACTTTGCAACCCAAGAAATCAGCTAGGCTATCAATAATAGGCACCACACCCACCACGACCATCTCACATTTACTAAGATTTATCTTAAGCCCCAAAATACCTTTGAAAATAACAAGTGTGCTTGTAAAGTTTAGATTTGCCCCTGATCCGGTTCACAAAATATAAGTGTATAATATGTAAATAAAATGTGTGAAATCATGATTGAGTCATTTGTACCATTATCCATTGAAAATCCAGCTAAAAGCCTGCATCAACAATTGTTTTCATCATATGACCAAGCGCTTTTATAACAATGAAGAAAAAAAATGAGATATTGAGTCCCCTTGTCGCAATCTATGAGAACTGTTAAAGAAACCCACATGAGTGCCATTAACTAACACTAAGAAGTGGACCGTAGTGACACAATGTCATATCCATGAAATCCACCTATTACCAATTCCACATCTCCCAAGCAAATAGTAAAGAAAAGTCTGGTTCATATAGTCATAAGCTTTCTCCATGTCAAACTTAAAAAGAATACTAGGTATGCCCTCTTTTAGCCTATGACCCAAGTACCCATTAGCAATAAACATGACCGAATCAAGTATATGCATACTAGAGTTCGTTTAGATAGTAAAAGTATTTTGTCTCATCTTATCATTATAATTTTTTTAAAGTCATATGTAAAATAGAATAAATAACTTAACTTTTTTAATTATCAAAATATTAATATATCAAAAATAATATTCTAATCATATTTCATTCAATTTTTTATTTTTTATCTCAATTCACCATCTAATTGGCACCTTATTTCTATATGTAAACATCGCTAAGTTAGTCTATAACTAATTTTTAAATTAATTCTGAAAATTATTATGTAGATTTGAACATTTTCAAATCTATCCTAGTCTTTTTTTCAAATTAAATCACAATTTACATAATTAATTGCTCTATAATAGAAATTGAATACATTGGAGAGTTTCCTCCATGTTCACAATACAATCTGATATGTGTAATGCATTCTTGCCTAGTGTGTGTACAATTACATTTCTTTCTCTATTGATATGTCTAATGTTACAGTCTTCAAAATATAGAATCTTAGATCTAATATGTGAAATAAGCTTCCCAAAGTATCTCACATTTTGCACTTGACCTCGAGCAGCCAATCATCACTATTTTTTGGTGTCTCCCTCTAGAACGGTCTTTTGCATTCCCAGTTCAATACCAAAGATTATTGTTTCGAGTATTGCATATGCTTATGCTATTAGAGGTTCAAGGAATAAGTGTTGTTTCTTCCTCATAATAGCCAAAATGTTACCATCTTCATCTATAACAACAACATCAACACATCTTACAATGGATCTTATCAATTGCTATATCCTAGTTGATCTTGCAAAAGCCTGGTGGTGGATTTTTTATATGATATTTCTTATATTATTGGTGGAGAGATTAATGGATACCCTTATTTCAGATAGGGTAAGTTCTTGTAGCATATGGTTGGCCTTGTGTAGCACAAGTTTGGGAGCTATGAAAATATTTTTAAAATATATGCATTCCTTTTCCATCATAAGTTCCAAAGGATCACTGATAATTCTACCATCTCATTTTTATCTAATTTCTTGAACATTTCTTCCAAAATATCCTTTATGAGTTGTGTGAGACTTTACTTTTTTGAATTTTTTTTAGCATTGTCCCAATACAATAGTTGTTGTAGCATACTCCTATAATATATGT
This sequence comes from Platycarya longipes, assembly GCA_036559045.1. Classification (NCBI taxonomy): domain Eukaryota; kingdom Viridiplantae; phylum Streptophyta; class Magnoliopsida; order Fagales; family Juglandaceae; genus Platycarya; species Platycarya longipes. The sequence goes on from CM071795.1 coordinate 9,492,205, forward strand.
TCAGTGGTTTCTGGTTTCTATAAGCAAAAAAGGCATGTGGGGTCTTCTAGTATTTTCTTCTTGCACAAATTGAGCTTAGTAGGTAAGATGTTAAGACAAGCTTCATAGGAAATTCTTGATTGTAAGAGAGAAAGATAATTTCCATATTTCGGTCCAAACTTCTCTGCCTTGGTTATTAGCAATATACATTCTAGTTTTTCAAAGTCTCAAAATATTCAGAATACTCTAGAATAAGTTTGTTATTCTGTTATTTGTATTACATTTATACCCTTGTAACTAATTTAATTCCTTTGTAATGTGTATAAATATACACGCCTACTACACAATAATACAATTTGAAATTCAGAAATTCAGTGTGTCTAACATGGTATCAGAGCTGCTCGACTAGCAATCTCGTTGATCCATGGCTAGCCCATCTTCTCCCCCTCTTCCCACCCATCCTCCTCCATCATTTTCTTCCTTCTCTCATGTGATAACAACAAAACTTACCACTAAGAATTACCTTCGATGGAAGGTCTAGATCTCTGCATACCTTAGAGGACAAGACTTCTTGGGTTATGTAGATGGATCAATCCCCTATCCAGATAAATTTCTTGCCCTTAGAGTAGTCAAGATCTCCTCTACTACTGATTTTGAACCCAAGATGAATTTCTTACCTGGACAAGAACTGATCAACTTGTCATTAATATCATTTTCTCCTCTATCTTTGATTCCATTATTGGACATGTACTCAGATCAGCTACCTCTCAAGCTCTCTGGGATTCTATCTATAAGCTCTTTGCCTCAAACACTCAAGCAAAGGAATTCCAACTATGTTTCCAACTCACCCATTTCTCTCGAGGAGATTAACCTATTTCGGATTATTTCAGCAAGGTCCAAAGCATCTCAAACACCTTAGCTGCTATTGGCAACCCCCTCTTAGACAAAGAAATAGTCTCTCATCTACTTGCAGGCTTTAGACCAGCCTATGAGGGCTTTGTCACCTCAATTACCACCAGACGAGATCCTATCACTCTTGATGAACTATATCAATTACTTTTAGTTCATGAGAGTCATATGGCTCATTCTCTTAAATCTCTTTTTGTTAATTCTATGAACTACTCCTCTTATGGAGGACGAGATCAGCGTGGTCGTGGCTCTTCTCGTGGTGGAAGATAAGGTCGTGGACGGGGTCGATTTAATGGGCGAAGTGGTCATGCTCTCACTGGGTCATTTTCTCAAGCATCTGGCGCTCAACGCCTAATCTGTTAGGTTTGCCAAAAGCAAGGTCATGTAGCCTTTCAATGTCGTCATCAATTCGACCATGCCTATCACCCTCATCATCCTTCCCTGCTCCCCAAACCTTCTCCCAACCCCAATCTTACCCCACTCAATATCCAGCTCCCACCACGTATACTGACCAAACATGGTATCCTGATTTCGGAGCCACTCACCACCTTACCCATGACTTCGCCAACCTCAACATGTCTAGTGAACCCTACTCTGGTCATGATACAGTACGCATTGGTGACAAATCATGCCTTCCCATCCAGAACACTGGTGCTTCCTCTTTAATCCCTAGCTCCTCTGTTTTTCACTTATGCAATATGCTTCATGTGCCAAATATTTCTAAGAATCTAGTCTCTGTTCGTCAATTTTATCTTCATAATTCCTGTTTCTTTAAGTTTCATGCCACCCATTTCACTGTGAAGGACAATCGGACTAAGAGATGCCTCTTCACTTGACTAACCCATAATGGGCTCTACGTCTTTCCTTCAGCTATAACGCCGTCGTCGTCGCCGTCGCCATCTCCACTCATGTCAGCAAACGATCCTCTCTTTCTCAATGACATCAATGCTGGGTCACCCATCGCCTGAAGTCGTCTCCAAGGTTGTGTGCACAAATTGTTTGTCTATTCACCCGTGAGACTCTTCCTTTAAATGTCAAATGCGTCCTCTTGCCAAATGCTACCAGCTTCCTTATGTTTCAGTTGGGCCTTTCTCTACTCGACCCTTAGAGATAATCAGTGCAAGTTTATGAGGCCCATCTCTTATAATTTCTAATAGTGGTTATCATTACTATGTTTCCTTTATAGATCATTTTACTCGCTATACATGATTTTTTCCATTTAAATTTGAAGTGTGATATTCAACAAGTTTTCTCTTCCTTTCTTCCTTTTATTGAACATCTCTTTAATAAAAAATTACTTACGCTTCAAACCGACAATGGGACCGAATTCAAATCCATCACATCTCAATGCTCCATATTAGGCATTCATCATCGTTTTTCGTGTCCATATGCCCATCAACAAAACGGGCTAGTAGAGCATAAGCACCGATATATTGTTGAGACTGGGCTTACTCTACTAGCCCAATCATCTCAACCACTCTCATTTTGGGTCGAGGCTTTTCAAAGATCTGTTTACTTAATGAATTTACTTCCCTAAAAAATACTTCATGATAAATCACCTCATTTCATAATTTACAATAAACAACTCAATTACAAAATTCTTAAAATTTTCGACCATCAATGTAGGCCCAATCTTCATCTTTTTAATAAACACAAACTCGATTATCGGTCCATTTCTTGCATTTCTCTGAGCTACAACCCATCTCATAAGGGATACAAGTGCTTTGAGCCCATATCCAAACGAACTTACATCCCCAGGGACGTCTTTTTTAATGAGGCTTTCTTTCATTATACAACTATCAAGCCCACAAATCCACCGGTCACTCACACTTCGCCTCAAGTCTCACTTCCACTCTTTCCACAATCCATATTAGGTACTGGCCCAAGCCCATCCACTCAGCCTTCTAACATAATACAGTCAAACTCTCGGACTCATCTTTACCATCCCATTCTCATTCAATATCTCTCATTTCTACAAACCCTAACCCTCCTCCTCCCACCGCTCCTTCCCTTAGTTCTATTGGTCTCTTTTTTTCTCAACGGAAATATAAAAGACTTGCTGGTCCATAGCAATATGATTGATGCCAAACCAATGTCGTCTCCTATAGCAGCTTCCCTTAAGCAGTCAAAATTTGATGCTCCTGATTTCAAAGATCCCATTCTGTTTCGAAGTATTGTAGAAGGTCTTCAATATCTCTCCCTGATCCGACCTGAATAGCCTTCTCTGTGAATAAAGTCTGTCAGTTTATGCATTGTCCCAAGGATCCTCATTGATCTGCTATTAAAATGATTCTTCGGTATCTCAAGTTGACTCTTACTCACGACTTATTCTTTAGTTTTTGCTCCAAGTTCACACTTCAAGCCTATACTAATGCAGATTGGGCTAGTTGTCCAAATGATAGAAAGTCGACTGGTGATTTTTGTATCTTTCTTGGTTGGCATCTCATTTCTTGAAGCTCTAAGAAGCAAAAAACAGTGGCTCGCTCCAGTACTGAAGCAGAGTACAAGTCCCTGTCCTCCACTACTATTGAACTAATTTGGATTCAAACTATGATCCAAGAACTTGGCATCTCCCTATCTCAGCCAAAAACTCTTTGGTGTGACAATATAGGAGAGACTTATCTCTCGGCTAATCCAGTATTTCATTCAAAACGAAACACATGAATATTGATTTTCACATTATTCGTGATAGAGTTGCTGCCAATACTTTCAAAGTATCCTTCTGCTCTTCCAAGTATCAATTGGCTGATGTTCTAACAAAGCCTTTAGTCTCAGACAAATTTCTTCATCTCAAGATGAGTCTCGATGTTGTTGATACCCCACTAGACTCAAGGGGGCGTATTAGCAATATACCTTCTGGTTTTTCAAAGTCTCAGAATATTCTAGAATAAGTTTGTTATTCTATTATTTGTATTACATTTATACCCTTGTAACTAATTTGATTCATTTGTAATGTGTATAAATATACACGCCTACTACATTGTAATACAACTTGAAATTCAAAAATTCAATGTGTCTAAGATTGGTTACTTTGTGAACATTAGCCTAATAACTTCTATAATTTCACCTTATAAATGATAAGCACTCCTACTATGAAAACTCCATTAGACGATAATTAGAAGTGCTACTCCACACCAATTGGTATGGCCTATTATAATGTCTTATTGGAATTTGACTAATGATATTAGCTTCTCCTTTGGAGAAAACTTCTTTAAATAAGTTTAGATTCCAAACCATTGTTTTTGCATTTATAAGTTCCTCGATTCTAGCTTTTGTCCCCAGGATGTTAATTCTACTTTGAGGTTTGAATGAAGTAGGTTGTGGCAACCATTTTCTTGACCCAACATTAACTGACTTATCATTGCCAATCCTCTATATGATCCATTCTTGAAGTAGTAGTCAAGTAGATAGAATACTCGTCCAAATATAGGAGGATTGATGAAGTCAGTGCTTAGAAAATATTTATACTTTAATACTTCGGTAACAAGGGAGTTTGGATACTATATAATCTTCCAACCTTACTTTGCTAGCATTCCTAGGTTGAAGTTTTCAAAGTTTCTAAATCCTAACCCTTATAGCTTTAGATTTCTCCATTTGATGTCAATTCATCCAATGTACTTATCTTCTTTGATCTATTTGTCCTCGCCAATATCCTTTTATCAATTTATTTAGTTCTTGCAGCAGGCCTTTAGGTAGATAGCTTGTATCACTCACTAACTTGAGAAGTATTTATTTTTCTGCTTGTGACATCAATTTTAGTTTCCAATTACTAAGTCTATCCTTTACTTTGTCTAGGATTCCTTTAAAAACATTAACCCTGGATCTGCCTCCTAATGCTGGTAATCCTAGATAATTCTCATAGAAAGTTCTCGTTCTTATCCCTGCAATACTAATGATGATATCCATTGTAAATGATTTTGTGTTCTTACTAAAGAATATGGAGGATTTTTCTTTATTCAACCTCTGGCCTAATGATGTTTCATCGATTCCCAGCAAGTGTAGCAACTCGCTTCATTCCAAAGAAAAAAAAGAAGCCTGACAAAACAAAAAGCTATTATTTATAAATAAAAAAAAATAGATAATTGATGTGTACTTGACCTCTTATCACGAGAATACTAGTAAGTAGCCATGAATCTTTTGCCTTGTTAAGTAATTGATTGAGAATTTGAGAGATTTTGAGCATAATATAAATAGATAGGTGATAGAGGATCATCCTGTCTAATCTCTCTTGAGGGTTTAAAAGTTGGTCGTGGAATCCTATTTAGTAATGGGGAGTAAGAAGCTGTGTTGATACAAGTGATAATAAGATCAATCCACCTTCTAGCAAAATTCATTATCTCTTTCATTACTTCAATAAAACTCCACTCTAGAATGTAGTAACTTTATAAGTTTTACTCATATCCAGCTTTAATGTCATATAACAAGCTAGCTCTCTCAGTCTACATTGCATAGAATGTAATGTTTCAAAAGCAACTATTATATTATTAACAATTAATCTTTATAGTACAAAAGTACTTTGAGTGAGAGAAATAATCTTTTGCTAGATTGTTTTTAATCTGCTGGCTAGTATCTTGGTAATGACCTTGTAAATAACATTACACAAACTTATCAGTCTGAATTTAAAAACTTGTCTAAGATGTTTGGTTTTGGGGATGAGTACAATGAAAGTCTCATTTATATTGCTATCCTAATTGTTAGTATTTAAAGCTGACAACACTGCATCACACGTCTTGGCCTACAATATTCTAGTGTTGTTGAAAAAATCCTACTGAGAAGGCATATGGGCTTAAAGAATTCAGAGGATTCATGTTGAAAACAACTTCTTCCACGCTAGAGTTTGGGAATTCTTTGAGCAAAATTTTATTCATATCCTCCAAAACCGTTGGTTACATAGCCTCTAAACATTCTATTTGGCCTGATGGGTTTGAAGTAGTAAACAAATTGGTATAAAAATTATAGAAAGTCTGATTGACTCTTTTTAGAGAGGTGTGTATGAAGTAATATTACATACAAGCAATATTATGTACCTATACGCACACATATTACTTTCATATATATATATATATCAATGTTAAGGTGAAAATATGAATTTAATAAAATACTTGAAGTAATATTACATACAAGCAATATTATATACCTATACGCACACATATTACTTTCATATATATATTTTAAATTCAAGTGTTTTATTAAATTCATATTTTCACCTTAACATTGATATATATATATGTGTGTGTGTGTGTCCAATATTACTTATATTTAGAGTTTTCTAGTGTGTGTGACCCCCTCCCATCACAAATGTTGCTGAGATGTTTTATTTAACTCCTTTGGACAGTATATGTGTGTAGAAATTTTGTGTTTCTATCTCTCTCTTCGAACTATCTTTACTGTACTCTTTATTTCTACTTCAAATCCTCTTCCCCCAGTCTCATACACATATCACCGAATCTGCCATTCGTCAATTCCAAGCACAAAATGGCATCAAATTTGGCAAATTAGTGTCGGGCGGACAGCGACTGGACAACCACCACATATGTTTTTTTTTTAAATGAGATTTAATTAGTTTAGATTTTAATGAATGTAACCTAATGTGTGTTTATTTTATCATTAGTCAAAATGCATGGGTGTACCGTTTAAACTAGAGGGTGTACACCGTTTGGAGTTAAATCCATTGTATATTAAGTTATAAAATAATTATAAAAATAAAAATTCTATTTGTTGTCCTTATTTAGAAACTGTATATGCAATCCTTTATAAAATAAGAAAAATTATTATTTTGATAAATAATAATTATAATTTTAAAAGATTTTAAAAATAAAATTATATAAGCTTACATAAACGGTTCTGATTTAGAAATTACACGTAATATTACTCATTTTTTATTATCATTCTCATGTAAACATATAATATATAATAAAATGATAATAAAACTATTTATCTTCGTTTTATTTATATTTTTTTAATGATTGGATGCAAAATAAAGAAAGAGATCATGATAATTTCTTATTTTTCTATTTTTTTTAAAGGAAGAGAGAATGATAATTGAGAAAACGTTAACAAATATTATAATTATTTTCCGGTATTAGTTATTTCACCGTCCGCACGACGAGCAAAAAGATAAACGATAATAGATGGTGCCATTTCTCTTCCAACTCATATTACTATTTTGGTCTGTAATTCTGAACAAGCAGCACGTAGAGCCGTCAGCGAAAGGAAGAAAAGCAGGGGAAAAGAGAATATGGGGGAAGCCATATTTGGATTCTTAGCTTTCGTTTCATATGCCATCCCACTTACGTCTGCCACCGTTTTTCTCAGTCCCTTGCACACCTCTTTCCCCGACCTTCCTGCTAAATATGGTAACTATCTTTTTCCTCTTTCCCTTTCGTGCTTGTTTGGCTGCTGAGAAAAAATGGGTAACTTGGCGAAAACAAATTGACGACTCTTTACCTACAATGGGTTGTTGGGTGTTCTTATTACCCATTAGTAGGCAAGAAACAAAACTGACTTAACTCTAGCATTTGCCCAAATTCCACTCCACTATTCGCTTCAATTTAGGCCATTTAAGAATTTCCGCGAGAAAGCCGCTTCAGAAAAGAAGACGGAGGCTGCTATGGACATATTTAATTGAGCGAGCTTTGTCTCAAATCACATGTCATATCTAGCGTTACTTTGTTTAAGATTTATAAAAATTTATTTGTTTTTTTAGAAAATTTACAACATTAAGTGGTTTATTCTTTTTAGCTGTCGCTATCAGTAGCTCTGGTGTATGTGGAGCATTGCACATAGCAGATCCTCCGAACGCTTGCTCGGCACTACAATTTGGTTTTCGATCCAATGAAACTGAAGAAACGAGATTGGCTTTGATAATTAGGGGTGGATGCGCGTTCGAGGATAAGGTTCGAAACGCTCAAAATGCCGGCTTTCGTGCTGCGATTGTCTATGATGATCGAGACAAGGGAAATTTGGTGTATAGTGAGTCTTGTTGTCCCTTGAATCCTCTCTTTGTTGCTTTTTGTTTATAACGGACCGAATTGATGTACTACTGAATTGATTGAAATTTCCTTTTATCAATATATTACTTTTATGTTTCTAAAATGCACAGGCATATGGTTTCATACAATTATTGTTTCTAGGCAAATGTTTCTTTTGAATATTAATCTCTAATGTTTAAACTTTTTTTGTTTTCTTCTTGGAGAAATGAATTGAATAGACACCATAAAGTCCCCCCTTTTTGATCGGCAAATGATAAGATGGAGGCTTAAAATCTTAGGAGATATAGGCATGCAACTGATTCCACTTGAACAAATGGTGAAGTTTGAGCTATTTTGGATGTCTGGCTGTCTCTTGTTTGCAGTGATGATAAACCCTGGAAACATTACAGTGCATGCAGTTTTTGTTTCAAAGGCAACTGGTGAAATGCTAAAGAAGTATGCTCAAAGGGAAAAATGCGAGTGTTGCATCTTTCCATCGCATTATGAATCAGCATGGACGGTGTTGACAATATCTTTGATCTCTTTTACTGTCATATGTGCTATTGTGGTGTTAGTCTTCTATACACCCAGACGCTTATTATATTCGCAAACAATGTATCGTTGCTCCCAAAGTGTGGATAATGAGACTGTGGAAGCTCTACCCTGCTTCACATTTGGCTCTGCACATCCCAGTGATTGCCATGCTAATGAAACTTGTGCCATTTGCCTGGAGGATTACAAAGATGGGGAAATTCTTAAAGTTCTGCCCTGCCGACATGGTAGGACTCTAGCCACTTGATTTAGATTATGAGCAATTACGGTTGAGTTTTATTGCCAGTCTAGCATCATACGGTGGCATACTTTTTCTTTCTTTTCTTTTCTTTTTTTCTTTTCTGGAAATCTATGGAGTTCATAGGCTACCGTGGCATGTCAATGCTCTTGGGAATGCTACTATCCAAAACTAGATTACCAAGCGTAATGTTGCATACTTTTTTACCTAATGATCTTGTACGTCATGAGCTGTTGCTCTCGTAAGTCACTTCAATCTTAAGATGGTTTAGAGAGGAAGAACTAGAAGAAGCTTTCTGATGGAAGAAGGATTGAACCATTGAGCTTGTCATTAAATCACCACCACCATTTACAATACAGAATCTCATATAGTTAGAAATATTATGCACTTGCAAACGTTTAGATGTAAATCTTTTTCTGTTTATCATATGCTGCCATAGTCTTTTGTTGGTTATGATTTTACGAAACAGAGACAGTTCACATTTGGTACATCATTCCATCCAAACTGAGAAGTACATTTTTTATAAGTCATCTTTCTAGACATCCATAGTTTTTAGATGCCGCTAATTAACTCGAACTCTTGTTACAGAATTTCATTCAAGCTGTGTGAATTCATGGTTGACTAAGTCGGGGACATTCTGTCCAGTGTGCAAGCATGATTTAGCAACCAAAAGTGCATATCTGAGGTAAGTTAAGTTGTACTTTTAGTTTTAATGGAGCAATGTTGATTTTGTTTATTGAATATTTCAGGCAGAATGAAAATCATACATTTTCTCTCTATTTGGATCATAATCTGTTGCTAATCTTACCGATTAAAAAACCATTTTGTTATTAATAGTACGTTACATTTATGGTGTGGATGGTCTGAGTCTGCTACCCAAAAAAGTCTGCAATACAAGTCATTCAAATTGGACATGGAAAAGGCTTCTGTTTCTTACAAGAATAGGTGATACATGTAGGACCCAAGCAATGGTTTATATACCGTCTTGGCCTTGTGGATCTATTAGGACGGTAGCTCTTAGATAGTAAACAACGCTGGTAATACTTCTTAGCTTTTAGGCAGACAAAGTAGCATAATCTTTGTATATATTTGTGTGTGTGTATGTTTTTATTGGCACCAAGAGTGTCCAGGAACAAATTCTCCACCAATCCCAGGGGTGCACAGGCCCTCAGCAAAAAGTTTTCATAAGTGCACCTTAGGTAATTCAAAGGGAAGTTGCCCCTAGTCCGATGGCCCTTAGAAATTGTAACACCCGAGAGGATCCGAATCTCAGACCTGGAGGGAGCATACTACCAAAACCAAGGCCTTTACCACTTGACCCAGCCCCTATGGGTTATTGTAATCTGTCTATATTTCCTTACATATTACTGAATGAACGGTGATTTGTTCCTAGATTCTCTCTCCTGCTTTGGGACAAATTGGTATGGCATTGTACGTGATGACCTTAGGGAAATTTAGCCATTTCTTCTTGCAGGTGAATAAAGTAATTTGAATACCAAATCAACAAGGGAAATGAAGATTAGTCTAGTTTTGACATCAGGTATGTGGCTCATCTCTTCCTTTTACGTTAAATTTAGGCCGTTTTACTCTAAAAGATGGAAACGTGTAAGGTTTTGGCCATTCAATTCAATTAGTAATGTCACTTCCCCAAACCCATTTTTTCTTGTTTGTTTGCTTGTGTTTTCTTGAAAGATTTTCTGTTTGCCTTTCCAGGATGTTCGCTGTTCAGCAAGATGATCCTATGAACTCTATTGGAAGTTTCTTGAGAGAACTCTGGATGATTTCCTCGAGTACTTCAATTTTTTATATGTGAACAACAACCAATATGTTATCATAGGATGTTAGCAATCAATATGTACATTAGTGTTTGTGATATATAAATTAAAGAACATAGCAAAATCGACCATTACATATCTAATGTAACTTTCAGTTTCTATCATACTCTCGATGGCGGATGATAATATTGCTCTCTGACATAAAAAAACCATTAGTGGTTAGTTAATCAGCCAGTAATGGTCAATATTAGTAGCCTGATCATGGTGGTGATGAACTAATCATGGATGATTTTATATCAGCATAGCGGGGGATAAAGTTTCAAAAAATATGATCAATTCATTCTAGCAGCTTCAGACTTGTTATTGACATGGATGCCAGAAGCTTCCTACCTGCTTCAAGCTCAAATACAGGTGCTTTTCTTGTCATTCTCAGATTTAAGAAACTTCAGTGCTTTTATTCTTTGGATGGTTAGCCTGCTTATTTGAAAGGATTGATATTTTTTTCAGTAATGCTAGATACAGTTCTAGGGTGTGCAAGCTTCAGCAGTCCTTTGGAAAAAAGCATGGTCCACTATGAATGAGTTTTTTCATGTGGGTTCTCCATGTCTCACATTTTTTGAAAAGGACTTCGCACTTGCAATTCTAGGACTCTACAAATTATTTTCTCATTTCTTATGCCCCACCCCACCATGTTTGATTTATCTTTTCTGTTATGAAGTATTTGCAAATTGCGAGCTTGTCGCAATTGACTCCACTATGTGGATACTGCTTCTGGCTTTCACTTGAATTACAGGATTCATAATTTGACATTCTTTTAAGAGAGTATCCAGACAGATAATGCAAGATTTTTGTCAGAAGGTATGAATGGATTGCACGGGATGCAACAAGCTCATTTTAAGGAGATACAAATCTAAACACGGTTATATTTATATTGGAACAATGCTGCTTCGAACATAACATGGCTTCATCAAAAGACATGGCCTTGGACATACATATAGAAACTAAAATAGTTTTGCAAGCTGGGAATTCTGAGCTAATTGCTTATTAAAAGAAAAAGAAAACAAGTAACTGCCTAATTGCAAACATGCCTCGTAAGTTATGCGTAAGGTTGTCAAAGAAGGTCAGATCTCTGTATGCAACTGCTGATCTTCTTACCACTGCAAGTTTATTACAACCAAGTTAATCACATATTTTCATCAAGTCAACAAGTTGGTCGGATTTCATATCTTCATATATATATGGCTTGTATCTTGTATGCCTAATTTGTTTTTGCAGATGAGATGAGTCGAGATTAAAGTTAAAAGTTTAATAAAATATTGTTAGAATTTTTTTTTTAATATTATTTTTGTTTTAAGATTTGAAAAAATTTGAATTGTTTATTTTATTTTGTGTGAAAATTTTTAAAAATTGTAATGATTAGATGAGATGAGTTGAGAGATATTGTGAAAATAATCTAGGCCTTAATAGACATTGTTTTGGAATTTCTAGATCTTTGCAATCTATCAGCCTTCTTTAATTTTAAACAATTTGAGAGATTGATCTATAAAGGAATATAGAAACTAATTGTTATAAAAAAATTTACAAGGTTTTAAGCATGTGACCAACATGGGAGGGAGGGGGTTGTCCTGCCTGGGTGGAGAATAATTTTCCTGTGGAGAAACCAGAGGCTGAGCTCTAGTTGCATGTTTAACCTCTATTTGTAGTCTCCAATATTTTTATTTAGGGGAATTAGTACTCCATTTATTAATAACGAACATTATAAATAAAGTTGAGACATACATTACAAGTTAACTAAACGATAATCTGTAGCTCCCTAATATATTAAAAGTGACTGACATTTTCTACCTTTACTTGCCAAACTCTCCAAAAAAAATTTTGAGAGACAGTCCTAACTCTGTTCTAAGACAGAGTGACAACTAACCAAAGATCAAACCCCACTTCTGTATTAAAACGAACTAAGGAGCAAACTCTAAGGACTACAAGTCTTAGAGACTAATATTTTTTATTTTTATTTAAACTAATATACTAGAATTAAAACTAAAACTGGAAAAATTAGATCTAATGATCCGTTTTTGACCTTGGAAGAATATCAAATACAAAACAACAAACAAAACAAGAGATTGCTGCAGATAGTGATGCGTAGTCTCCATGCGCTGTTGGAGAGTTGCGGAACAACCAGCTTGCGAAAGCCGAAACCCTAGACCCAAAAGGCCCCGTGCATGGCTGTGAAGGACCCATCCAAAGGTGGTGCACGGAGAGCAAACGTCCATTAGGAATGACGCGTGTGAAACATGCGTCTCTCCAATCAGCGTGAATCCGCCGCAGCAGGTAGATCGGCGCTTAGGAGGATCACGGTGAGGCGCTTGTGAGGATCAACATGCCGGAAACTATCGCATTTGACGACTTCCGAAAGCTAACCCCTCCCAAGACGCGGTCCCTGCAAAAACAAAAACAAAAAAAGGCAGCTCAGCAATAGGAGATAGAAGAAGAGATGGAGAAGAAGGAGATGAGGGTTGGACGAAGTAGAGGATGACGAGAAAAACGATGGTGGAACACAGAAAGGAAAACCAAGGATAGAAGAAAAGGATGGGAGAGAAAAGGAGAGGGGAGATGAAGAAAAGGAAAGAAGAGGGGGGGTGGAGGCACAGCTCACACCCCCTTGGCGGCGCCAATGGAATTGTGAGACTTAGGGTTTTCTCGAGAGAGAAAACGCAGAAGAGTTGTGATTGATGAAATAACCTGGCGTCTTTGATTTTTTTGTAGTCTCCTGTATTAGAAAATGGTTGGGAGAAGTTTTAAACGTATTCACATCACTAAGCAAAAGACAATTTGGTCTGTAATTAATTTAGTTTTTTCATGTGGCTAAATAATAATTCTTCACAAACTTTTTTGCAATGTGTTGCATATCTAAATATAGCTGGAAAAAAAATGCATAATGGAAGAGAGACAATGTGCAGAGAAAAATACTATTATTTGTCTTAAATTTTATCATTTCCAATCACATTCATTAATATGACACATTTTAAGTGATTGTTTTTTTTTAAGGAAACTTGCATCATTCATTCATCAGAGAAATTTATATTCATGATCAGATATATTATGGGATACATAATATCATAAATCAAAATAATGTATTTAAAACTCCACCAATACACCATTTTCTTTTATGACTGGTCTAATCTTTATTATTGTTAATACTCACTACAGATAACGTCCAAAAGATAATATTATGTATCTAAATAAAGATTTTAACCTCATCTTTTATAAAAAGAGAAGACTCAACCTCTATAAACAAATACATGAGAGACAAACACTTTTTTTTTAATTAATAATGAGGAAATTATAAAGGAAAATAATAAGATAAATGCAAAAAAAAAAAAAAAAAAATTACGATCTGGATCAATTCTAATAGAATTTTTTTACAAAGGCCAAATCTAAAAAGTCTAATGATGGTGAGATTGGTGATTTGATGTGTATGTTGAGAAGAGTTATTGGAAGGAGTGGTGTGTGGAACCGCATACGGTATTTTTATAAAATCATCACTTTTTTTTTATGAACAATTCTTGACTTGTGAATATACTTATATTGTAAGTGTCTCGATAATTATTGAAAGGCCGTTTGAGATTGAAGTTGGCATTTTAAATCTCCAACTGGGCGAGGTATGAACTTTCTAGTGGTTTTGGAGGAAGTGCTTTTTACGTGGAAAGCAAGCCCAAAACGTCAAAATGAGAGTGCAACTTTTTGTTTTGTGATTATTATTGAAATATAAATATTTTTGTTATAAAGGATTTTTACATGATTAAATCTATAAATTAACATGATTTAATATATCACATAAAATTATATTAATTTATAAATTTAATTTTATAAAATCTTTTTTACAACTTTAGTATTTCTTTTTTTTTATAAGAAGATGAAGGGTTTCAATCCAGATTTTTCATTTAAATTAGATTATATGTCATAAGACCCTCAATCACTTGACAACTGCTAGCATTTCTTTCCTAGAATTATGGAGCAAGAAAGCTCTTGTTAAGGTTTGTTGTTGCATAAAAAGATCTTTGAGGAACGTATTCAGCTTGGAACGGTGGGGGCAGCTAGGGTTTGTTGCTACGAAGGAATTTCTTTTATAGAAATATTTTAATAAAAAAGAGATTTTAAAAAAAATTATAAAATTATTTTTATAATAAAATAAATTTTTATAATTTATTTTTATAAAATTAAATTTAATATATACCATAAAAATTTAAAATTATATCAATTTATAAATTTCTATTTTTATAAAATTATTTATGTCTATAATAATACTCTCTTTTGTTAAAAAGTTATAAATAATTGATGTAACAGTAACATGTGGCACCACTACGTCACTACCTAATAAGATCACTCTCATTAGATTGGTCATTGCTATAATATAATTTTAGTCAATGTGACTCAAATTTTGATTTTTGGTCATTTCATTTACTTAAGTCTCACATTAGAATGATTATTTTTTCAAATTATAACAATAAAATAATATAACTAATATTTGTTTTGGTTATTTATATCAAATTTTTATATTGGATTATTTATTTATGAAAATACATAATAATTAATAATTAAAAAATATTTAATTATTTATAATTATTAAATTAATTAATTTTATCATATTTAACTGTTATATTTATTATATGTTAATTAATAATTATATTTTAATTAAATTATGAGTTTAAAGAAAAAGAATAAAAGAATTTGGCCATAGGGAGAGAGGTATATAAAAGGTAAATAATAAAATAAAGGATTAGACTATTTTTAGATAACCGGCCAAATTTGACATTTGGTATAACTTTAGGATTCACAAAAGCTAAATAATTTGGTATTTGGACAACTCAACGTAGATTTAAAATGATCTTGAACGTTCAAATTCTTTTTAGATTTGACTTTTAGTCGATCTAATAAAAATGCTGTAATAAAAGAAGAAGTGGGTACAATGTAGATAATTTATTAATTATAACGCGGCTGTACCAAAACAAAGTAAATTCATACCTAATCCAATAAATGCATGACTTCCCCTCCCGAACGCAAAGGCCAAAAACTAATTTCAGCAAAAAGGTTCCAAGTTGCAACATTTTTTTTGTCTGTTCAGTTGTCGTGATTAACGTTGTAACTTGTAATACTCTATATAATGGTAGGTTATGTAGTATGGTGCAATCATTTAAAAAATATATAGAATTTAGTATTAAAATAATTTTTTTATAGATCTCATACTTATTTATTTATTTTTAATAAAATTACGTAACACATTCTATAATTATAAATATTATTTTTTAACATTTAATAATATTTAAATCAATTATGATTAAAAAAACTATGTCAATATTAAACACTGCCACATCAACCAAAAACAAAACATTCAGAGAAAAAAAATTTAAAATAAAAATAAAAAATAGTAGTATGAATAATAATAAAATGAATAATTGAAATAAGTTAAATAAATTAATAAATAATTGAGATAAGTTAGATGTACGAAATAAATTATAAATAATAAAAATAAAATTTGAAAACAAACCGACTTACTTTTTAGCATCGCCTTTAGCAATACTTTCTTTTTATGTAGGCAATTGACGGTAGAGTTTGAGTAATACAACTTAAAATATGTTTTTTTTTGAAAGAATATAATATGTTTGATATTCTCAAAATTGATAATCCGGAGATATGGCGCATTGAGTTATATTTTGTTTCAAGGAAGTTTGTGTATTATATATATATATATATATATATTTTTTTTTTAAAGGAAAAGAAAAAACAGAATCGGTGCAGATTTGCAAAGCACTGTTATGAATCTAGGCAAAATATATAAAGAAATAAAGTCCTTTCGGCTTTCGTTCTTTTACAAGTGATTCTGATAGACTTTTCATGGGAAGTCGGAAAGGGTGAAAGACATAGGCACGTTGACAGTTGCAAACACACATTGCATGGTCGTGAGTGATATCATTTATGGGGCCCATGATGCCCAACTGCCTCATGACACCCCATTAACGAGTTCTTAAATTCTTTATTGATACGGTCTCGGATTTTGGCACAGCAAAGCCCACCAAACCCAATTTTTACCATTAACTGCCGGCGATGAGCTCTGCATTCAGTAGACGACTGAGTCTATCATCTTTTTTTGTCTTGTCGAAGCTTTCGAATATCAGACACCCGCAAGGAACACTGGTTCAGGGTTCTTGGGTTTGAGCTAGAAATGGAAGCAGAGATGAAGGACGGACGATCCTTGTCTGAAACCCCCACCTGGGCTGTTGCAACCGTCATCACTATCATGGTTGTTTTTGGGTTCTTCTTTCATAGCTTTTTGAAACGCTGTGGAAAGGTGCATTGCCCACCTCTCTCTCTCTCTCTCTCTCTCTCTCAAATCTTGAACTTCGTTTGGATGTTTTACATGCTGCTTTGTTTACTTTCAAACGTGTTTCAGTAGGATATTTGGTATTCCTTTACTTTCAAATGTGTTTCATTAGGATATTTGGCATTCCTCTACCTCACCCCCATTCTCTATCTAGCAGTGGTTAAATAAAACCAAGAGAAAACCTCTACTTGCTGCCCTGGAGAAGATCAAGGAAGGTCAGTATTTGAGTCTTTTAAGATTGGTTTTGTTTGATCTCTTCAATATTCAATGAAGCTTTTGAAATTTTGGTTTTACCATTTGGTTGTTTTCTGCAAGCAGAGCTAATGCTTTTCGGGCTTCTGTCACTGTTGATGGGTCATTGGATTGTTTTTGTGGCTAAGATTTGTGTGAAATCGTCTGTCTTGAGCAGCCGATTTTATCCGTGTGCATTGGAGGATGATTTCCGAAAAGTAGAGCACATTCTTGTTTCAGGTTCAGAATATTTGAATCACTCCTTTGTCAGAGAGCAGGTGAAAAGTGGGCTGCATGATCATTGTCCTGAGGTCGTTTCCACCCAGCACATTTTGAATTTTGGATGCTTAGATAAATACTGTTTTTAATTAATCGGTAGCTTGTTCTTTAAGTATCTAGTTATGCAATTAACCTGAAAATTTGTTTTTCCTTGTCTTCAATTGATAACATCCTCTACAAATGGAATTGCTATTTATTTTCCAGGGTCATGAATCATTTGCTTCTCATGAAAGTCTTGAGCAGCTTCATCGTCTTGTATTTGTTCTTGGCATTACCCATGTTTCTTACAGCGTTTTTGCCATTGCGTTGGCCATGATTAAGGTTGACATAGCTCCTCATCACATTGCTTTCTTTAGTTCTCCTTTGGGGCTCAATCTCCATTAAATGCACAATAATGACTATGATTCAATTCATCTAGATATACAGCTGGAGGCCGTGGGAACATGAAGCCAAGTCTATGGCTATTCAGAGTGTACGAGGTGCAAAATTTTCTGCCTGCGATTATAATGACCTTAATTGTCCATCATTTTATAGCTGAATGATAGGGTGGGAGGCCTTACACAGATTGGTATTTTGTACAATAATGTCTTGAATTCTAGATACTCCATTAGCCACACCAGACAATACAAGAATGAGGCGACTATCTACTTTCATTTTTCACCGCACATCTCATCCATGGAGCCAGCACAGAGTTCTTGTTTGGCTGGTATTGTCTATCTCTCTCTCCCCTTGCCTAATTTAAAAGCTACGTGGTGATCTTATTTTTCTTAGTTTTCTTGGAACCCGTATGCATCTGCATTTTCTCAAGTGAGTTTAGACCCAAATTACCTAATTTTGCAGCTTTGTTTCAGCCGTCAGTTCTGGAGTTCTATAAATCGAGCTGACTACATGGCCTTGCGTTTAGGCTTCATTACAGTATGTTTTCTCTGGTCTAAATGGAATGCCTTGATCTATATCTTTCAATCAAGGAGATCTTTTAAATATGCAGTACCTTTGTTCTTCTATATGCTTGTTAGTCATTAATTCGATTGAAAAAGGAAGTCAGTAATTCTATGTTTTTCATTACAGTTCCATTTTGGCTATACCAACATTATTCTCCAAGTTCAAAAAGTCAAAATGCAGAAAATATTCGCCTTCTCTTTATACCATTTTTATCACAAGAAAATACAAACTTCCTTACAATGTTCATTGGATAATTTAGAAACCATTGATTTGAGAATTGATGCATATTCTTTGAATGTCATTGCCTTAATAATTCCTGCTTGGTCAATCCACATTATTTTTCTGGGGCAGAGGGATTAGCACCTAAGAGGTCAGAGGATTGTAAAGAAAATGAATAATATCATGTTCTCTTGCCATATTTGCACTTATTCGGTCATTGTTCTGCGTTCTTTATTTCATCTTCATTTCTTTTATTGAAAAAAAAAAAGACTCGGGCAGTAAAATGGTCATGAGAGCAAGTTTGCTCCTTTAACTTTCTTGTCCTTATTTCTTCCTTTGTAGACTCATCAACTTCCCCTATCATATGATTTCCATAATTATATGCTTCGAAGCATGGAGGAGGAGTTTCGTGATATTGTTGGAATCAAGTATGACCTGCTCACCCTGCTTTCAATTTGGAGTTTTGTTTGGATTAATCCACAGATTAAGTTCTACTACTTTAATCAATTCCATGATCTTTTAAAATTTACACAAATCATGGAAATGCTGTATATGCAGGGGATGCATAACTTCATGCTCATAGATAATTTCTCTAGTTACCGATGTAGGTTTTTCTGTTGTTTTATTATTTTCTCCACTTCAGAGAGACAGCCTGGTGAATTTTTTAGCAATATAAAGTGAATCTTTATGTCCTGTGTACTTGCTGATGAATTAATTAGAACTTCAAAAAGCATCAAGTGAAGTTGATTTACATATATATGGGAGTTCAAGCTGTTCATAACTTTTGGCCAAGGAATCTAAACCAGATGCTGTCTTCCCATTGTGTCATTGAAAACTATGAGAAGACATATAAGACAATCTATGTAAAGTTCATCGGCAAACATCTTATGCCTGAATAGTGTAATGAATAATTTAATACAGTTTATTATTGACACAAACTATTATGAATGTTCATAGGCGTGTTCTAGTTGCCCCATAGAAAAGAAATTAAATTTTGTTTGCTGTCCAATTGATACGTGTTGAAAAAAACACCAGTTGCACGATACATGTTCAACTGATGCAGGTGCAAATTTACTGGTGTATGCACTGACCACATTAAATTCATAACTAATGTACCAAGAATTTATCTGTGTTGTAATCATTTAGAAATTACAGACATCATGAAAGTACAATGTTCAAGCGATTTTCAGATGTGCTTTGGACAGAAAACTAATAATTTTTACTATAGTGGCAAAGTTGTTATGAATTGGATTGTTCTCTCTGCAAATTGACCTGATTACTTCTTTGAGTTCCTTTTGCAGTGTGCCTCTCTGGATATACGCAATATGTTGCCTTTTTCTAGATTTTCATGGTAATTTCTGTGAGTCTTGATTTGCTTTGAACTGTAAAATGTGGAAATGGTCTCAAGCAACTAAAGTCAACAAAATTTAACATTTTTAGTTGAACTGTCCTGGCATATGAACGGTGTTTTTGTAAGAACATTTAAGTTGCTAGAATGCCGCATTTAGTTTACCATGGCTATTAGCTACAGGAAGCTAAGAACATATTTTGGAATTGGCACGTGCATAAATATACACTTTTTCTTGGAGCAGTTTGATCTCATCTGTGTTGAAATTCTGTAGTTGAGATGACTTGTTCTAGGGCAGTTGGCTCCATCTTTGGAATTATGGAATTTTAGGAAATGGGAAAATTGTTGATATGCATGAGACTCTGAGTTCGGGCCTTCCATAAAGATGCTTCTGCAACTTTCTATTAAGCATGTGATAGAAGCTGTCATATACTTTAAGAGGGATTTTATTCATCATCCAACACCACACTATATATTTTGATATTATTTTTTTTTATTTTTTTATTTTTTACTTTATTTTATTCTTGTTAAACTAATTGAGTTGTTCTACTTATCATCCATATACTACATATTTGTTATAAAAAAAAATAAAATAAAAAATTAAAATAGGTGTGGTGTGTGATGATGATAAGTAGAATTATTCGTACTTAATGGCTCTGGAATAATGGATGTTTCAAGAATTAATTGCCTATATAATTTTCAAAGCAATGCCTTTTTGTTCTATTGTGCCACATCAACATTTTTTTAATTAATTTTATCATAAATATTCAAATAATTTTATTTCTTACAGACATGCTTTGTTTGTCACTTAATTTTTATTTAAATGGCCCTTCAGAATACAAAAGACCCTTTATTTAAATGGCCCTTCAATACGCAAAAGACCATTTGGTTCCTAGTTTCCACTTTCCAAAATAACTATTGATAAATTGAAATAATTTTAAAGGACCTGGTCATAGAGTTTTGAAGGTAGAAAACACCTCTTTTGTTTGTAACATTTTGTCTTCTTTATATGCATTTCATTAAAATTAATAATCGAGAACAAAATCATGTTTGAGCAACTTCACACAGTCAAATTATAAACAAAATTAAAATTATGCCAGAATTAAAAACTTAAAAACTTTTCCTCCACATTGCACAGGTGCCTGACTAATTTATATATAAAATATAAAACACAAATCTAACAACTAAAATGGACATTCACAATACTCCTTGCTTTGAGTGATAATTATTCCTCGGAATTTTTTCTCTGTATTTAGTAATGGAGTTGGCCTCCTGAGCATGAATATGTGACTTCTATTCAGGAAGCAATATTTACTTCTGGCTTTCCTTCCTTCCTGCCATCGTAAGTCCCCATCATCAATCTCCCTTTTCTTCTCAATGCTCGTTTTAACCAACTGTAACAGTCTATTATGTTACATCTCTCTTCTTTATTGGCATATATGTTAGTTGATCCTCGTAATGGGCACAAAACTTCACCGGGTGGTAGTTAAGTTGGCTGTTGAAATCATGGATAAATGCCCATTAGAGGGATTCCATCAGTTTCGTCTGAGGGATGAGCTCTTTTGGTTTGGGAAGCCCAAGCTTCTGTTATGGTTAATACATCTCATATCCTTCCAGGTTCGTATTTTGAAAGCATGGACATTTGCTTCTGAAATGTTATAGTGGAACTGAATTCTAATACACTATGGGCATTTTTTTTTTCAGAATGCGTTTGAAGTGGCAACATTCTTTTGGTCCCTGGTAAGAACTTGGATATGGTGATTGTTCTGAACCAGCACCTGTAATTTAAGGTTCTCTTCAATCGTATGAATTCCAATTATTATTATTATTATTATTTGGCAGCATTTCAGTTTAATCTTATATGACAATCTTAATAATCCAATCGTCACTAACTTCCCTATATTCAATCTTATATTAATCCTGTTGTCGATGACGTTTTCTTTATTTTCTGCTACCAAGTTCCCACCACTTTATTAGAACATGGCATGGGCTGAACGCTGCATTGTATCAATTCCACCACCCTTTATGTCATTGCTAAAAAATTCATTTCGTCAACAATGTCCTGATGCTTATTTTGGAAATTGGTGGATAGATTCTCTTTCTGAAGTGTTGTTTTCCATTATCGAGAACATCTTTTGTGAAATTGTTAACTTTTTGGGTTTAAGAATATGGCTTTGTCAAGTCAGCTCACAAGGAACATGGTAGTATATGACATGGTTGATTTTTCTATTGCCACATATGTGATTTCCTGAGTCATTCCTGATGCTAACGTTAAATTTTTTCTTCCAGTGGGAAATTAAAGATCCTTCTTGTTTCATGGATAACCGTACATTCCTTGTGATCCGGTTGTCATTTGGGTAATATAAAATTATTTCAATTTTACAACAAATGTATGAGCTAGCAACTCATCTCTTTATTCTCCTAGGATTGTGATGTAGCTTCATTTTCGATTCCATCAATAATTTGGTTGTATAAAAGACTCATGTTTTTGTAAATCACTTGTTACTGCAGAGTCATCTCCCAATTCTGGTGTAGCTTTATTACATTCCCACTCTATGTTATCATTACACAGGTCTGGCTCTTCTTCATCTTCATCTCTCTCTCTCTCTCTCTCACTTATTATTGGTTGTGTTTGTAGATGGGTTCGAAGTTCAGGAAGTCTGTGATTTCTGAAAATGTGAGAAACTCACTAACTGGATGGCAGAGGAGAGTAAAGGCCAAGCATGGTTCCACTGTTGCACTCTTGAATGAGACAACTACATTCTCAGATTCACCGGCACATGAGATCGTCAGACTTGATGAATTTGCCATAAACAGCATGGAAGGCAGTTCCTCAAGAGATCGGGGCACATTTTCCTCGCGTCAGCAGGACTCAATTTCAGTTTCTGTTCCACTATACAGAAGTTATAGCAATGATGATGGTGATCATGAAGACCATGATGATGGTGATGATAGAGGTAATTATCACAAAGATGACGTCAAAGACAATTCCTGTCTCCTTCCACCACCTTAAGCTTTCTACGATTTCATCTTGATCAATAGTAGCATCAGATTGTGCTTGTCGGATAGATTGTATATTATAATCTTTCTAACGAATAGTTACCTGTTAAATATTATATACCTTCTTAATAGAGTGGTAATGGTTCATGCAGTTTCTTATTCGTCCAAAAGGAAGAAAAACGCTGGAAAATGGTATATCTTTTTCTTTTCGATAAGTTAAAAACTTTATTGATTGAATGAAACTAGGTTCAGCCCATATATAAAAAATACAATTAATTACATTATAGAAAGTTGAAAAGAAAGCAAAAACTTATTAGCATTCCCCTTTAGTATAATATCAGTAAACCGTTGAACTAATATAGTTACAAAATAAATCTAGATTCCCCCTCACATCTCTCTTATTGTTATTGAAGCGCCTCTCATTTCGTTCCATTCATCTACGCCACAATAAACACAAAGGAACCATCCTCCACGACATTGCCAATTGAGGACTATGATGCGACTAGTACCAACATGCTAGAAGTTCCTCCACACTCTTTGGCATGACCCAAGAATGCCCAGCTCTCCTAAGAATGCCTTCCAAAAGCTCCCTTGCTGCCTCATAGTAAAGAAAATGGTTCTCAATCGATTCACTATTGTTTTTGCACATGTAGCACTACTCCATTTCGATCATCCCATGTTTCTTTAAATTATCCACCATTAAAATCTTTCTTAAAGCTATTGTCCAAGTAAAAAAGTAACTTTAAGAGGTATGGGAATTCTCCAAATGCCCTTCCAAGGAAAAAAAAAAAAAAGGTGTGTGAACTGCTGGCAAAATTGTAAAAGGGGTAACTGACAACTTATTGTCCCTGAGTGCTTCCACATCATTATATTTTCCCATTTCTTTATATCGACTTGGAGTAGAAAAAACTGTAAAAAATTGTGGTTTCATCAACTTCCCAATCATGTGTATTTTTTAAAATGATCATTTTTCAGTACACGTTACCATTAACTCAGCACATCACGTTTGAAATAGCGGCTTGCTGATTTTTTGCCAATCTAAAAATACCTAGATATACATGAACTAGAGCTGTCTCGCCACACCAAATATCCAAACCAAAAGCTGACTCTTGTGCCCTCTCCCACCGCAAAGATAATGTGTTTTACAAACACTTCCCACCTATTTTTAATAAATTTCCAAATGCTCATTCCATAAGTCTCATTCCCCTCCTTAGAACACCAACCTCCCAATCACATCCATACTTCCAATCTATAGCCATTCTTTACAATGAATCTCCTTTCATTTGGAATCTCTACAACTACTTTCCTAGAAGAACTTTATTAAAATTTCTATTGTCATGCTTCAACTTGAGTACTTGGTCTAAACTCTTTTCTCTCAACCCTTTCTAAACAAACGAGCAGCAACCTCTCCAGGAGGGGGGTAAGAGCTTTGGCTTTTCCCTTCTTACCTCTTCTCCTCCCTCTCTTCCTCTCCTCTTCCCCATTTCCTGCGTTTTTTATTTTGTTTTTATGTTTTTTAGGCCAATTTTGGGAGAAATGAAGTTGAGACTGTTTCCAGTGGTTTTCAACCACCATGCACCCCACCATGAAATTCGCTAGCCGTCGATCTATTAGACTAGTGAAGGGCATGCCAAGAATAGCAGTGTGTGGCCCTCATGCATGGGTAGAAGAGTGTGTGTGGTCTTCACGCGCCACATCAATGGATTTTTAGCCACCACGCGCAGTATGTTTGAGCTCACCGGCATCGAAAGTTGATGGGTTGAAGTGCTGGCCTCTGCCAGGGTGGTGCGTGTCCCTCACGCATCACGTCAGCCTCATTTTCGGTGTTTTCGTTTCTCCAGTGTATTTCTCTATTGGTTTTTATTTCCTCTAATGTTGAAAGTCGAAACTATATCTTTTTAGATGTCTTTCGATTTTCCCATTTTGTTGGTTTCTGTTTTTGTTTTTATTTTATTTTAGTTTTTTAGGTTTAATAAATGTGGAATTGGATATTTTTCGGGCTACCCTCTACTCTTCTGGAGGATGTAGGTAAGCTAGCGTTCTCATCATTTTAAAAGGAAATGGGTGGGTTTTCCCCTCTCTCCTCTTTTGGAGGATGAGGTTGTTCTACTCCCTTTCTTTCGTGGAAAGAGGTTTGTAAATTTTCAGACAAACTTCTGCTTTATCTATATAGAATTTCTAAAAATTTAGACACTATTTGTCATAAAGAAATTTGTGTGCGGAGGTTCTCGTAATAGTCTAGCAGTTTGGCTTGTAATCAAAGTTCTTATTTTTATGGGTCACAGAAGTAGCTTCAATTTCATGAATAAAATGAATCATTTTTCATAAATAAAAAAAAAGAGCGTTATTAAAAAAGAGCAAGTTGCGACCATCCCCAAGTCTCTAAACTCTTTTGGACGATATATTTTTTGTCAACTTCCTTGATGAAATTTATACTTCTCACCCATACCACCCCACAAGAATGCCCTAAACAGTTTTTCAATTTGATTGGCCACTCCCACCGTGACAGGAATAAGGAATGAGAATAAGTAGAGAGATTAGAAATACTACTTTTAATGAGTGTTAGTCTCCTCCTTAGTCTTTTGGATAAATAAAGCTGTTTCTATTTCGTCAATCTTTTTTCCACCTTCTCGACAATTCCATCACATATGTTTGTTGCTTTGAAAGAGGCTCCTAATTGGAGACCAAGGTATTTCATAGGAAGAGAAGCCATTTTACACCCCAACAAAACTGCTAATTGATTTATGTTTGCCACCTCCCCTACTGATACCAATTCTGACTTTTCCAAATTCACCTTAAGGCCCTAAACAAGTTCAAAGCAAAGAAGAACTGCCCTTAAGGCCTGAGTCTGTCCTCTATATGCATCACAAAAAATTAAGATGTCATCGACTTATTATAAGTGGGAAATGGATAAGCTGTCCATAGAAAAACCAGCAATGAATCCGCCCCTTACCATTGCCTCTACTATACGACTCAAAGCCTCCATTATTATCACAAAGAGAAAAGGAGATAGTGAGTCCTCTTGTCTCAAACCCCTCGAGTTTGGGAAAAAGCCACATGATTCCCCATACATGCATTTTCCTAGTATATCTAGATAGAAATGACCAATGAAAGTGACCTAGCTCCTTTGAACTAGATGAGATCTCACTGGTTTTAAGCATTATTTTTGTGAAATATTTTTGTGAACCTAGCACTTATCTTTCTTTTTTTTAATCTAAGAATTGCTTATTCTAGGAACATGAGAAAGTTTAGAAAAATAATTACACAAGCCTTCTATTGGGAATGGTATCTTCATTTGCACACATACAACCAGAGTTTTGTTATGAGTATCACCTTGAAACATAGGATGCCCAAGAAATCGTGTCTACTATGAAGGGTTTATCCATGCAATCTTCAATGACAATCTCGAACAAACAGGCATGTGCAGGGCAACACTTGTCTATCTAAGGTTCCAAACAAGGAACATGTTTACGATTGAAAGATGGAGTTTGAACAAAATTGCACAGAAATGGTTTTGGCCAATACACCAAACTAGTGTATTGTGTAATCATTATATAAACAATACAAGTCAATGAAAAATCAAAAGATACAATTTTGAGAGATACATTTTATTTTCTGTACAAGGTAGTAAAAGATACCATTAACATGAATAAGATTGATTTGATGAATCCATGGGGTTACAGAATTATATAGCAGATATTGTAGGATCCATGATTGTTGCAAAGGCTTCCCTTAAGTGTGAGCTTCCATATTTGTAAGGCTTGTTGTCATGATCTTGAAGAGGTGCTCTTGACATATTGGTAATGATACCACTTGGACATTCATTATGTGCATGATGAGCTGGACTTTTAGGGGTATGATGTGGTTGCACTAGATATTTAACATCCTCCCTTAAGCGAATGAGAAGAGATTAAACCAAGAGTTTGAACTTTGAAAAGAGAGAATATACTAGAGAAGAGGTCCTCAGTGAAAATATAAGACAATTGATCATTAGTTGAAATAAACTTTAAAACAATGTCACCATTCAATACTTTTTTACGGATAAAGTGATAGTCGATTTTTATGTGTTTAGTGCAAGCATTAGAGAAGTTAATTAACTTTAAGGAGTTTCTAAATTCGTCTAATAGCTGTTTATTATTATTAAACACCTCTGTTACATGATACATTTTTTAGAGGTTGTAAGAGCATTAGTAATTGTCTAGTCAAAGTCAAAATTTATCTAATACTACATGTTTGGCCTAAAGCCAAAGCCATTCAATATATAACCCTACATTGAATTATCCATATGTTAGCCAAAGTACTAGTATTGTTGGTAGTCGGTAAATCTCACGATCAAGTTGTGTCCAAATGGGTGATGAAGTTATTTATTAACTTTCACTACTACCACAACTTTATGGAATTTAATTAACTTTCAAGTGTGATAACTTTTAAATAAGAGCCTCCTTACATTAAATGTAGTATGTGAAAAAGTCTAGTAAAAGATAAAAGCTCTTCTCTCTCTCTTTATTTTCCTAGAGAAATAATCTAGATCTCTTGATCTTGAAGCGTGAAATTTTTTAATAGACTCTAGTAGCCTCTTAAGCGACATAGAAGTGCAAATAACAAAGTAACGTAGACTGTAAGATAAGTAAATATCCAACATTATGGAAATTTTGTTCCTTGAGTTAATTTGATTTAGTCTTATTTAACATTAGTATTAGAGCCTATGTTGCTTATTTTCACCCTTATGAATATGATTACATGTTGTTTATTACTTTGGAATGAGTTTAAAAGCATGAAATTGATGAAATGTCATGATTGTTTGTGTTTCAAGTTTTTCATTAGATGCTACCGAATGAATGATTAAAAATAGGTGGTCGAAATTGAAAAAAAAATTCAAGAAATCTAGGTTGAGGAAAAAGACGATTAACAACATTTTTTAACCAGTCTTAATATTGATAAAAGAGTGTGTTTACCCTTCCACTTGGCACCATT
This sequence comes from Platycarya longipes, assembly GCA_036559045.1. NCBI lineage: Eukaryota > Viridiplantae > Streptophyta > Magnoliopsida > Fagales > Juglandaceae > Platycarya > Platycarya longipes. The sequence goes on from CM071795.1 coordinate 9,520,001, forward strand.
ATCATTCACTTTACTGACATACATATACATTAAGATGAATGAATTTTGTGTTTAGAAATCTGAAAACACCATGAGTGAAGAAGGTGATATACACCTTCCGTTGTGGCAAGTGAAGTAGAGGCAAGACAGCCTCTAGAGCCAAAATGAAGCCTATACGCGTAGGCGGGGCGTGGGGGCACATGCATAGGCTTCCGTCTCTATTTTTTGGCGCATGCGACACCTATAATTATGTGTTGGTGTTTAAAGTTGTTGCATATATGTTTTTGGCTGAAATAGAGAGTCGAAAAAATATTTTTATTTTTTTTTAAAGTAAATAAATTTAAGAGCTTTGTCATACTTCCTTAAGTCCAATTTACCATTGTGATACAATCTTTGCTCAAGTCAACGTGGGGAAAATGAGACTTGTTTTGACACTCAATAAGAATATTAGAATTTTTACTGATATATCTCACCATTTGGAGTTAGAGGTGGAGTGCATAGATGCGCACTGTAATACTCTTCTTGTTGCTCAAGCTAGAAAGCGTAAGAAATAGGGAAGATCTGCTAGAATAGCAAATAGTTCCGGGCCAATGAATGAAAAAATAGCAAAGTGCCGCAGATGCAAGCATGCTGGCAAGGACAAATTGAAATTGAAGTGCTATAATTGTATAAAATAGGACCCTTTGTTCGTGAGTGCTAAGACAAAGAATGTATCCACCAAACACAACTCTCTTATTATGTATATTTGTTCACGTATATTTATTGCCCATTCAATCCCTGAATGAATTGTACACACAGGAGCAACCAAACATGTAGCCTGAGACCGAGTTGGGTTAATGAATTATAAAATAATATCAGTTGGTGGACAATACATTATATTGGATAACAAGACTAGGGAGGAAGTGTTTAGAGTTGGCACCTACCAGCTCATGATCCGTCTAGGGCGCTTGTTACTTCTTCATAATGTGCTATATACATCTGATGTTCAATGTAATCTATCTTTAGTTATTTCTATGTTGGGACTTAGTTTTACTTTTTACTTTGATGGCTCTTAATTGGATTTTTATTTGGATAGGACTTTGTATGAATATAGTTTTCTTTCAAATGGTTTCTTTATGTTGGATTTAGATAATTTCTTATTTTCTTTTATGACATCAAATGATGATGTTGTTTCTAATTCATTGAAATGACAAGTAGAATCAATACAAAATCGTATAATTTTTCATGACCCACGGCCACGACATGGTTATGGGTGGAATAAATGTTATGTACTTTGTGTTCTTTATATATTTCATTGAATCTATATATTGTGTTGGTGGATCTATGGATTGTAGGCTTAGCTTTGGAGGGTATTTTTTTTTTATCTAAAAATAATTTGAAGGATTAATGGACAATGAGCTTGAAAATTTGCAAACTTGATAGTTGAACGAGGCCACTCGCATATGTGAGACAAGGCCATGGGAAAAGGGGATCCCAACCCAGGTAAGGGTGGGATGCATGCCTTATTGAGCCTGATAAACAAGATCAAGAATTTTTTGCTATAATATTTGCATGGTTTTTCAAAACTTTACATAGAAACTTTTCATTCCAATCCATACATTTTTTTTTAAATCTTAAAAAATCTCTATTTTTTTAGACTTTTTGTCTTAATAATTGTTTGTGAGTGATGATACATATCACACTACTATGCAACTTCCATCTCACTATGTAAAGTGTGACACATTTATCACTATTAAAAGATAAATGTGATAAATGTATTACATCTTACATAATAAGATAAAAGAGAAATGATAGTGCAGTGTCTATAGTTTTTATTTGTTTATATATATGTGAAAAATAATACACAAAAGTAAAATTTTTAAACAAAAAAAAAAAGAAAAATTAGATTCAAACAACTTTTCAAAATCTACTTACCTACTCTTACAAACCCTAATTCAAAACATATTTTATAGAAACTTATATCTAATTATTTCTAATGACTTCAATAGAACCCAATAAAAAAACACCCCCCAAAACTTTTCTAAAAATTTCTCAAGCATTCTCAACATTCTCTTTACTCAAACATATCTTTAGATCTTCAGAATAAGAGTGCTATTCTCCACTTAAATTTGCCAGTAGCCACCCTCCCTGATTCCACTCCCACCATCATGACATGCCTTAAATGAGTGATTGAGTTGCTTAGCACACTATCCAAATACAATCAATGCAAAAAGCCACATATTTGAAACTACAAAGTTATGCGATTAATACAATGGATCAAAGACTCGATGCAACGCATTGAGATCCACGACTGTATCATAATTCTTTGGGCCTCAAAGATAACACATCAAAGACCTGTGACGGTTGTGGGTATTGGTGCCAGAAGAATAAGATATGAAAAAAAGAAAAAAAAGGTTGCCAAGTGGTCCATCTGTTATTATAGGAACAACAACCATCCAATTAAAAGCCGCTACCTCAAAAATCTCACTAATCTCACTCTTAGCTCACGCGCATGGGATAGGAAAACACTCATGCTAGACTCCCAAAATTTCGACCCGCTTCAGCTCTTCATCTCTCACCCATTTTCTTTCCAAACCGTAGCCCCCAAAATGACTTTAGAAGCAAAGGTCTGGTTGAATACAATTTGCTCTAAATTTTTTCTTTTACTTCTTTCTTTTCAAATTGTTGGGAAATAGCCAAAGAAACAAACAACAAAGATATGAAATAAACCGCAGCGGATGCAACAATGAGAGAAATAAAACAGTAAACACAGAAAGAACACAGCGATTTAAGTGGTTCAGCTCAAAATGAGCTTACATCCACTGTGGGGTTGGTTTCAAAACTTCACTAGATCAAATGGAGGTTATAGAGAAAGAATCAAAAGATTCTTACAACAGAGAACACTCACCTCACGTGTATACACTCAATCCTCACAAGTTTTACTCAGAATAGTGGAGAAATGGAGAAGAAATGATCTAGGAGGAAGCTGAGCTCGTCGGCGCCAAAAATAGAGGTCTGCGATCTATGCGTCGTCCGCTGCGCGAAATGCCTTCGCGATATTTATATTATGCAATCTCACTCGAGCGAGATTTAAACTCGCTCGACCGAGGACTTCTAGGTCAGATTCGCTCAACTAGAAAACGGACACCTGGCAACACGTGGCATCTCGCTCGAACGCGAGGTCAAGCGAGGGTCGAGCGAAGTCACTGCCTGATCCTCGCTCGAGCTGGAGGTCGAGCGAGGGTCGAGCGAAGTCTCGGGTTGGAAAGTCTGGAAGTCTGGAAGTCTCGCTCGAGCGAGGGTCGAGCGAGACAGGTCTGAGGCGTGTATTCACAAGCCATACTCAAAAAATCTCCACCTTGACTTGAATACCTAAAAGCCTCATAAAATCCAGATTAACCCAAGAATGTAAAATGCAGCAACTGAGAAAACCAACCCCATCTGAGTTCCCTAAGGAACCTGGAAACCCCGAACCCCTATCAAGTCCAAACAAAATTTGAACTTGAATACTGCAACTGGCTTGGTCATTATATCTGCTGGATTCTCGGAAGTAGCGATCTTCTGAATACTAACTGCACCATCTGACACTATTCCTCTGATAAAATGATACCTGACGTCAATGTGCTTCATCCTCTCATGATACATTTGATTTTTAGTCAAATGTATAGCACTCTGGCTATCACAAAACACTGTCATCTCTGTCTGCTGAAGACCCAGGTCACTGATTAGCCCCTTCACCCAAATGGCCTCCTTAACAGCCTCAGCTGCTGCCATGTATTCTGCCTCTGTAGTTGATAAAGCAACAGTTGATTGAAGTGTTGCTTTCCAACTAATAGTAGAACCACACAATGTGAAAATGTAGCCTGTCAATGATCTTCTCTTGTCTAAATCCCCAGCATAGTCAGAATCAACAAAACCAACAACATCAGAATTGAGATCTACATCTCTATCAAATATCAAGCCCACATGCGAGGTTCCCTTCAAGTACCTCAAAATCCATTTCACGGCCTGCCAGTGAGTTCTACCAGGCTTAGCCATATATCTGCTAACCACACTCACTATCTGTGAAATATCTGGACGGGTACACACCATAGCATACATAATGCTATCTACAACATTAGAGTAAGGAACATTTGCCATGGACTGTTCCTCCTCATCTGTCTGGGAAGATAAGGAAGCTGAAAGTTTAAAATGCGACGCCAGCGGCGTGCTGACAGGTTTGGAGTTAGACATTCCAAACCTGTCTAGAACCTTCTCTATATACTTTCCTTGGGACAAGTATAACTTCCCAGCTTTTCTATCCCTGTGGATATCCATCCCCAGTATTTTCTTAGCATCACCTAAATCTTTCATCTCAAACTCATCTTTAAGTTGAGTTTTCAACAAATCAACATCAACCATGCTTTTAGCAGTTATAAGCATGTCATCAACATAAAGTAATAAGTGAATGAAAGACTTATCAGGCAATTGTTTATGATATACACAACAGTCATAATTACTTCTCAAATAATCATGATCATTCATAAACAAATCAAAGCATTTATACTATTGCCTAGGTGACTACTTCAACCCATACAAAGACCTCTTCAGTCTGCATACACGGTCTTCTTTACCTTCAACTGTGAATCCCTCTGGCTGACGCATATAGATAGTCTCTTCAAACTCACCATGTAAGAACGATGTCTTCACATCAAGCTGCTGAAGCTCCAGATCATACAAAGCCGTGATGGCTAGTAAAACTCGGATTGAACTGTGCTTTACTACTTGAGAGAACACTTAAGTGAAGTCGATCCCTTCTCTTTGACTGTAGCCTTTAGCAACTAGACGAGCTTTGTATCTTGCATCAGACTGGATTCCCTCTTTTCTCTTGAAAACCCACTTGCAGCCCACAACTCTGGTCTTCGCTGGTAACTTAACCAAATCCCAGGTTTGGTTTTTGTGAAGAGACTCAATCTCTTCAGTCATCGCTGAACACCACTATGCAGACTCAGTACTCTTCACAGCCTCTGAGTAACTGGAAGGCTCCTGTCCCACAATTTCTTCTGTTGTAGCGAGTGCATAACTGATCATATCTACATGAGCATATCTCTGAGGTGGTCTGATCTGCCTCCTCTGTCTACCAGCAGCTATACTGTATTGCTCCTCAGCTGGTGTCTCAGTCTCTGACTCAGAATCATGCTCATCAGCTATGGCATGATCCTGAGTTACAGGTGGTGTCTAAAGTGAAGCCTGCAACTCCATCTTCTTCCCTGTAGACACGGGAATCTGGTTTGTCGGATTAAACATGGATTTCTCATCAAATACTACATCCCTGCTTATCACAAACTTGGGTGACTTGGGATCAGTACACCACAATCTATATCCCTTCACCCCAGAAGCATATCCCATAAAAATACACTTCTTTGCCCTAGGTTCTAGCTTACCATCATTCACATGAAAATAAGCAGGACAACCAAATATCTTCAAGTTCAAATAATCAGTAGGTTCATCAGACCATACCTGATTAGGTGTCTTCAACTTAATAACTGTGGCTGGAGAGCGGTTCATCAGAAAACAGGCTGTATTGACTGCTTCCGCCCAGAAGTCCTTAGACAAGCCGGCATTGGAGAGCATACTGCGTGCTCATTCTAAGAGGGTCCGGTTCATACGTTCAGCCACTCCATTTTGCTGTGGAGTGTACCTGACTGTACGGTGTCTGGCAATTCCTTCGTTCTTGTAGAACTCATCGAAGTCATTGCTGCAAAATTCCATCCCGTTGTCAGTCCGAAGCCGTTTCACCTTCTTACCGGTCTGATTCTCTATCAGAACTTTCCACTGCTTGAAGTTCTTGAAGACATCACTTTTCTGTTTCAAAAAATAAACACTTTCCATGAGTAATCATCAATGAATGTAAGCAAGTAATTAGCTCCACCTTTTGATGGAACTGAAGACGGACCCCAAAGGTCGGAATGAATGTAGTCCACTGTACCTTTTGTTTTGTGGACCCCAGTTGCAAACTGAACCCTGCTCTGCTTGCCAAATACACAGTGCTCGCACAGGTCTAGCTTGCCCAAATTCTGATTCCCTAACAACCCTTGCTTACTGAGGATAGACATCCCATTCTCACTCATATGACCCAATCTCATGTGCCATAGACGAGTAACATCTGACTCTGACTGATCAGATACTGAAACTGCAGCTTCACCGCTGATAGTACTACCCTGGAGGAAATAGAAATCATCTTTCAGGTCTCCCTTCATAATGATCATGGAGCCTTTGCTGACCTTCAGAACTCTACCTTATCCCGTGTACTTCAAACCCAAAGAATCAAGGGCCCCCATGGAGATAAGATTCTTTTTCAAGTCTGGAATGTGCCGGACGTTAGTCAATGTCCTAACCATCCCATCAAACATCTTGATCTTCACAGAACCCATTCCCACAATCTTGCAAGCTGTGTCGTTCCCCAACAAAACAGAACCACTGTTGACTGATTCATAAGACATGAACCAGTCCCTTCTGGGACACATATGGAACGTGCAAGCTGAGTCCATCACCCACTTATCACTGAACCGACTGTTCGAATCACTGATTGCAAGAACTACATCAGAGCCATCAGATTCATCAGCAGCACTGACGGCATTAGAGGAACTTGTAGATTCCTCATTCTTCTTCAGCTTTGTACACTCACTCTTATAGTGTTCAAACTTCTGACAATAATAGCATTTTACATTCTTCTTGTTGGACTTGGACTTTGATTTCTCCCAGGACTTTCCTCTGCCCTTCTCTGAACCCTTTTGACTGGATTTTCCTCTGTCGGAGGTATCTTTGACAAACAAACCACTGGCCTGTGCTTCACCACCCTTATCATACTTACTCCTCAACTCCTTCGAGTTCAAAGCTGACTTCACATCTGCTAAGGAGATAGTATCTCTACCATACAGCATAGAATTTACAAAATTCTCAAATGAGGCAGGTAATGAACACAACACAATTAGAGCTTGATCTTCCTCATCAAGCTTGATGTCAACATTTCTAAGATCCATAACAATCTTGTTAAACTCATCTAGGTGTTCAGTAACTGACGAACCCTAATTCATTTTGAGTGTATATAACCGTTGTTTTAAATATAACCGGTTTGTGAGAGACTTCTTAACATACAAGCTCTCAAGCTTGTTCCAGAGACCCTCAGCGGTCTCCTCCTCCGCCACCTCTCTCAACACTCCATCAGACAATGACAATAAAATAGTACTATGTACCTTTTCTTCATCGTCCTTAGACGGTACAAGAGAATCTGCCGTCCTTTCCTCTAGAACTTTGAATAACCCCTGCTGGCGCAACAATGCCCTCATCTTCAGGCGCCACAAGCTGAAACTGTTCTGACCGTCAAATTTTTCAACTTCAAATCTTGCTGTAGCTATCCCTTCAAATATTCACAGAGCCTGAAAACGCTCTGATACCAGTTTGTTGGGAAATAGCCAAAGAAACAAACAACAAAGATATGAAATAAACCGCAGCGGATGCAACAATGAGAAATAAAACAATAAATACAGAAAGAACACAACGATTTAAGTGGTTCAGCTCAAAATGAGCTTACATCCACTGTAGGGTTGGTTTCAAAGCTTCACTAGATCAAATGGAGGTTATAGAGAGAGAATCAAAAGATTCTTATAACAGAGAACACTCACCTCACGTGTATACACTCAATCCTCACAAGTTTCACTCAGAATAGTGGAGAGATGGAGAAGAAATGATCTAGGAGGAAGCTGAGCTCGTTGGCGCCAAAAACAGAGGTCTGCGATCTATGCGTCGTCCGCTGCGCGAAATGCCTTCGCGATATTTATATTTTGCAATCTCGCTCGAGCGAGATTTAAACTCGTTTGAGCGAGGACTTCTAGGTCAGATTCGCTCAACTAGAAAACGGACACCTGGCAACACGTGGCATCTCGCTCGAGCGGGAGGTCGAGCGAGGGTCGAGCGAAGTTATTGCTTGATCCTCGCTTGAGCTGGAGGTCGAGCGAGGATCGAGCGAAGTCTCGAGTTGGAAAGTCTGGAAGTCTGGAAGTCTCGCTCGAGCGAGGGTCGAGCGAGACAGGTCTGAGGCGTGTATTCACAAGTCATACTCAACACAAATTTTCTTTTTCTACTCTTGCTGCTTTTATCAAGTTTTCATGTTATCAATTCAAAGAGATAGAAAATTTAAGCCTTTTGTTTTTGTTTTTGTTTTTGTTTTTGTTTTTTTTATCTCTTGTCAGAAAAAACCTTCATGAATTAGCAAAAATAAATTATATCCTAAGTAGCGCTATGTTCACAATAGAAATTTCCGATTGATACTATGTTTGGTTGTCGAGAAAAACTTAGGAAAAAAAGGAGCCCAAATTTTTGTTGTCGTCGTGAGAGCAGCTTTCAACCGTCATTTCATTGGCACCAACACAAGATGGTGCGGCTCTAGCTTTGGCGACCGACAAGATTTCTATGATGGGAGAGGGGTGAGAGGGGTCGGGGTCAAAGGTTCAGTGACGGAAAAGGGACGAGAGGGGTCTAGGTTTTGTGCGCGAGATTTGAGCGGATGAATTATTATGTGATACGTACGTGGTGGTTGGATATTAGGGTCTGTTTATTAGACAATATACGCTGGACCAACCCACAATTTTTCTCGAAAAAGAAAGAAGAAGAGAGATAGACAAGTTAAAAATTTGGGTTCTTTTATAGCCTATTTGTTTGAAAAATCTAAAGATTCAATTTAACTAACAATTCTTTTGAAAAAAATATATTTAGCCTAGGAAAGATTCAATGTAAATTTGAAATTAAAAGATTAAAAAAAATAATTTCAAGGCGGCTTTGAGCCACCCGGCAGCTTCCAAATTTGGTCACAAGTTGGCTCCCATCCACCATGTGACTAGCCATAGAAAACGGGATAAAATGAGATAAGATGAACTTATGAATAGTAATAAAATGAGTGGTTGAGATAAGTTGAAATTTAAAATGAGTGATTGAAATAAGTTGAAAGTACGAAATAAATTGTAAATAGTAAAACTAAATTTCCTAAACAAACCGGCCTCTTCATAACATATAACCAAGATATGAAGGGATTGGAGGCTCCTCCCCCTACCACCCATAGAGGATGAGAAATGGGAACTCCCCCTACCACCCATAGAGGATGAGAAATGGGAACTTTCGCCTCTTCAACCTTTCTTTTTAATTAATTTATTTTAATTTCTAATTTTAATTTTTATTTTTAATAAATTAAGTTGATTACAACCGCGTGCTGTCTACCAATTGACATCTTATTCCATTAATTTACTAACAAAGTTTTAAAATCTTAAATATAAATATTGAGAAAATCGAGGTAATAAATTGAGATATTAAATTTATAATTATGTATAATTTAAATAATAAAATTAGATAATTTTAGATAAAAATTAAATAAAATATTATTAAAATATTATTTTAAAATATTTTTATTATTTTAAAATTTTTAAAAAATTAAATGATTTATTATTAAATATAAAAATTTCAAAAACTATAATAATAAAATAAGATAAAACGCTCTTATTTCAGACATGACCTTAACCTAATAGTTTTACCATAAAGACCACCAAATGGCTCACAAGTTTTACTAATAGTAAAATAATAAATAATGAATAATAAGTGATAATAAAATAATAAATAATAATAGATTATTCTAAATTTTTAACTACCCAAACTATCCCTAAAATTTCCTGTAATTCCCATTTCCAGCAATAGCACTACTAGCAAAGCTATTAGCCCCCTCTGCAAGTAAGCCCCAGTTCTCTTCCTGTATCTCACGCCACGCCTTCTCAAACGTACTCTGTAAACTCTCTCTATCTCTCCCTCCCTCTCTCCCACTGAGATCCCCCTCTGAGATTCCTTCGTTTTACTTTCCAATCTCCACGCCATGGTGCTCGAGGTAATAACTCCGATTTGGTTTTTTCCGTTCTTTTTTCCCCAAAACCCTAATTTCAACCTCAATCCCTCACCTCTGGGGTGCCAAAACTCGGGGAATTTCGTTATATTTCTCTCTCATTTTTTCGCGCTATCAGGGTTTTCTTTTCGATAATTGAGAGTTTTATTTGCTTTGATTGTTCTTAATAGGCAACGATGATCTGCATCGACAACTCCGAGTGGATGCGAAACGGCGATTACTCTCCATCGAGATTTCAAGCTCAGGCTGATGCTGTCAATCTCATTTGCGGGGCTAAAACACAGGTTTTTAAGATTTTTCTTCTTTTTTCTTCTCTTCATTTTTTTTTTCATAATTTCTCCTTTCGTTGCTGAAAAAATTGAGCAAAAGAAAAGAAAACTTGGAACGTCTAATCATTCTCATTTTTTTACTACTCTTTTCACCTTCTATAAGCAATGTTCTGTGGTTTGGATTAGAGTTGCATTTTAGACCTACTTGGATTTTAATTAATTTTGCTACATTGATAGTTCGAGTCCTTATGTTTGAGAATTGTTTATACATGTTTTCTGGATGCAGTCTTGTATATGAGAGAAGAAAATCCTTTTAGGTTTACCTTTTGCTTGTAGTTTGGGGCATATGTTTGTTCACGATTCAAAATTTTGAATGGATGTGATGGGTTGTGTGTACAGTCTAATCCAGAGAATACAGTGGGAGTTCTCACAATGGCAGGAAAAGGGCTTCGCGTTTTGGTCACTCCTACCAGTGATCTTGGCAAGATTCTGGCTTGTATGCACGGTCAGTGCTTTTTCCATTTTCCCCTTTTAATTCATTCTTTCTATTTATGAAGTTCTGGATTTTTTCAATTGTGGTGTTTGTGAATTTTTTGATACTTGGCATGACCTGGTGATAGTGATACTGTACTCTAACCATGGTTGCCAACATTGGTCTCACTAAGACCTGAATATACTTTGTTCATACCTATAAATAATGTGTTTGGCAATCTGATTTATATCTTGATGTAGGTCTAGAAATTGGTGGGGATATGAACCTGGCTGCTGGCATTCAGGTGGCACAACTGGCCCTTAAGCATCGCCAGAATAAAAAACAACATCAACGGATTATTGTCTTTTCTGGAAGGTCGATTATGGCTCTTTATGCTTTGCATCTATTTTCTGTTTTGTATATATATTATATAATGTGCTTTCAGTCCTTTGATATTAATATTAATTTTACCTATAAAAAAATCATGTCCTTTCAGTCCTATCAAACATGAAAAAAAGTTGTTGGAGATGATTGGAAGAAAGTTAAAAAAGAACAGTGTGGCATTAGATATTGTCAATTTTGGTGAAGAAGATGATGGGAAGACAGAGAAGCTGGAAGCACTTCTTACTGCTGTGAACAATAATGATACTAGCCACATTGTCCATGTTCCAGCTGGCCCGAGTGCCCTTTCCGATGTACTTATAAGGTTGTTTTAACTTGATTTAATACATATGTACAAATTCAAAATTTAGCTTTAACATTGTTCTCATAATTGTGTTACATGTTACCTTTCTCCCATGACAGTACGCCCATCTTCACAGGAGATGGGGAGGGTGGAAGTGGTTTTGCAGCAGCGGCGGCAGCGGCGGCAGCCGGTGGTCTTTCTGGTTTTGAGTTTGGTGTGGATCCTAACCTGGACCCAGAATTGGCTCTTGCGCTGAGAGTTTCAATGGAAGAAGAGAGGGCGAGACAAGAAGCGGCTGCGAAAAAGGCCGCGGATGAAGCTGCTAAACAGGAAAAAGGAGACGGCCAGCCATCTGGCTCACAGGATGCAGCAATGACTGAGAATGTTGATCCTGCAACTTCTGAAGCTGACAATAAGGCAAATGATCTAATGGTTGGTGTCTCTTTGTGCTTTCAACGTCGCATGTTGCCCCTTTTAATTTGATGGGTTGTGTTGAATCCTTTTTTTTTTTTTTTTATTAATATTAAAACATATTTCCTTTCCATTTTTTGTTTTTTTCGTTCCTCTCTCCATTCTTCTTTTGTCTGAAAAAAAGGGCAAGGTTGAGGTGGGGTGGGTTGAGATGGATATAGATTAATACAAACTTACCCCTATACATATAGCAAGTTGGCATGAACCTTTTACCACTTATCTTAGAGTTATTTATTTATTTATTTTTGTAAGTAAGAAACTTTATTGATCGAACAAAACTAGGCACAACCCATGTACACATAAAGTATACAAAAGAGACACCTAATTACATTCTCTCCTTGTTGTTGAAGCACCTCTTATTACGTTCCATCCATATACACCACAATAAGCACAAAGGAGCCTTCCTCCACGTCACTGCTGGTTGAGAGCTATATTGATGCCTATTCCAACATTCTAGAAGTTCCATCTCACTCTTAGGCATGACCCAAGACAATCCAGCTCTACTAAAAATACCCGCCTATAACTCCCTTGCCGTCTCACAATGTTAAAAAAGGTGCTCAATCGATTCACTGTTGTTTTTACACATGTAACCAAGGTTTTGAATTTTCCATTTCGTTCCTGCTGGAACGGCCAGAATTTTCCGTTCCGGTGCCTCAACCGGTGCACTATACCTCATTGTTCCGTTTCGGTCCAAATTCCAGCCCATTCCAGTCGAATTCCGGCTGTTCCGGTCCAAATTCCGGCCACTTCGGTCCCTATTCCGGTTTAGACTATTTTTGTAATTTTTTTTTTCGTGTTTGAATGATATGTTTTTTAAAATTTTAAATTCAGATAGTATTTAATTAATTCTAGAATGTAAAATATATTTATATACTTCGTAATTTTAAATACATCTTTTTTTTAAATATAATTATTTTTTAATATTTTATCTATTCTTTTAATTTATATTTATTTATTTTTGTATCTCAACTTAAGTTTGTATCTTTTTAACTTATATTCATTTTATAAATCTTCAATTCTTCCAATATGTACACATATACATGATACACACTTACATGTATATGTATTTATTTTATTAGTTGTTAGTTTATATATATATATAAATATTTATTCTAATATATTATTAATCTCGAAACGGCACACCGAAACGAACCGGTACCGAAATATTCCGTTTTAGTGTCTTAACCGGAACGGTCACCGAAACGGAATTCAAAACTTTGCATGTAACACCACTCCATCACGATCATCCCATGTTTCCTTAGAGTTAGTTAAAAGCAATGCCACTGTACCAATTGTACATTTGCTATGCATAAAACTCTTGGTGTTGAGTTGTGTGTTGACCATGCACGCATGTATATAGAAGTGTCTACACAATTAAACCCTTTGTCTAACTCAGATTGACTACTAGAGCTAGGTAATCTATTGAATGATGACTACATGTGGTTGCTATGGGAACTTGCATTTCTTTGTTCACCAAATAAAAGAAAATTCTGCTCCTTTTCAAGGCTCGAAAAATTGAATCAGACTTGGAATTGCGTAAGGACCAGTTCCATGAATCAGGCGATTTAGGTTTGAATCTCATTGGCTGCAAACAAGCTCTAACAGTCATCGGACACGAGGATTTTTCAGTTGAATTACTTGAGGTGCACTTGTGAGAAACTCCTTGCCGATGGTCTGGACACCCCTGGGACTAGTCGTGACGCTATTTCTGGACACCCGGTGCCAATGAAAAAAATGAATCAGACAATTGATTCATGACAAACTTGATTTGGGTATTTCAGCAGTAAGAGAAAAATATAAAAAAACATATACAATGTAATCCAAGAGTTTAAAAAATACCCTAAAATTGGTTTGGTTATTAACTGATCCAAATTGTATCTGCTTAATTGGTCTAAATTGAACTGTTTTTTGAGACATGCTTCTTTCTTGCTCGTATGTGACATTCTATTTTAATATTCTACTGGCAGTATAATTTCCATAAAACATGTTCTTCTAATTTCTGTACCCTCCATAGTTCTTTGGTTTAGAATTGACCACACTCCATTGATTGTTGATCTCATGTTTACAATAGGATGATCAGAATGCTCTGCTACAGAAGGCCCTTGCAATGTCAATGGATGATCCTGCCTTTAGCCATGAAGTGCGAGACACTGATATGTCAGATTCAGTTGCAGATGATCCAGAGTTGGCACTAGGTGAGCCCTTATCCATGTGGTTAACTTGTTGGTGTAATGCTTGACAATTGTTTGGGAGTTTTTTAATCAAGACTGGGAGGATTCTCAGAAGTGGTATATAATTCATTCATGGCAGTATCTATCTTCTTTGTTGGTGGTCCTCTTCAATTTTTCAAGTGACATAACAACTCATTTTTGTCAAGTGCACATTGTTTCTCTTGTCTCTGTTTTAGTGCCCTGAACCATTAAATAGGATTGTTGTTTGGATTGGAAACCATGTAACAGTAATTGCTGAGACCGCAGCGGCAATTTCTGTTCTGTGGCAGCATGTATGGATATTTACATCCTCTAATCATATTTCAAAACTTACCGATGTCCAATTATTATTCTTCATCTGTATTTGCTGTTTTGATTCCATGTCCTTTGATTGTTACAGCTCTTCAATTGTCTGTTCAAGACAGTACAAAGGATGTGTCAAGTCAATCAGATATGAGCAAGTTGTTGGCTGACCAGTCCTTTGTGTCTTCCATCCTGTCATCAGTATGTGTGCCACTACATGCACTTTTTATTTGTTTCTTTTATTTCCTCCCCGCAGTGGGAAAATGATTGCATAAAATGCTCCTGTAGCTGTTAATGCCATAACAAGTTATTGTTGCTGCAGCTTCCAGGGGTTGATCCAAATGACCAATCAGTTAAAGATTTGCTTGCTTCGATGCAAAGCCAGAGTGAGGTGAGTGCCTCAAATTTATCAGTAGGGTCACTAATATAAATTGAGAAGTTATTCACAACCAGGATATGCTGAAGTTTTATTTACTTGGGATAGATTTGAAATTCACGCCCCGCCCCCCCTTTCCCCCAACCTTTTTTTCCCCTTCAATGGTAGGTCTGTCATGATAACCTTCTTATTCTGGCCCAAGACTTTTTTAATATTTATGGTGGTAGTGAGCAATGACCACTAAATCACCAATCTGTAAATTGGTCAATTGGTGTCTAAGATGTTATAATTGTTCGGAAGTGCCTTGTATGACACTTGAAATTGGCATCATGAAATGGGTAATGGGATTTGAGGAATCCAGTTATAATAAATTTGCATCTCTCTAAAAAATGCTTCTCGTCTGCTTCTATTTTAATGTGTGTCTAAATTTTTGTACATGTAAAAGAAGCAAGGTAAAGTAAGTATAGGTAAGCTCTAAGTCTTTTATAAGTAGGTAAGTTCTAAGTCTAATCAAAATGTAAAAAAAGTTATATTTTACATGGAGGGGGAAGGACTTCCATAGCAGTTGAAGGTATTATTAGAAACTGTTCACATGTTCAATTATTTGGAGGGTCTGGCTAGCTTATTGGGGTGCATGGTATCCTCTTTGCCTATGAAGTATTTTGGCCTTCCTTTAGGAGCCTTTTTCAAGGTTGAGTCTATTTGGGATGGTGTAATCAAGAAGATTGAACATTGATTGCCTGGTTGGAAGAGGATGTATTTGTCTAAAGATGTAGGACCATCTTGATTAACGGTATCCTCTCTAATTTGCTTACATATTTCTTGTCCACGTTTCCCTTTCCCACTAGTGTCACCAACCGAATAGAGAAATTACAATGAGACTTTCCATTGAGTAGACTAGGTGAAGCATACAAATTTCACTTAGTAAATGGGCCAAAGTGTGCTCTCTGATTTGCTAATGAGGCTTGGGAGTTCAGAACTTGTTTTTATTCAAACAAAAACTACTCTTAAAATAATATTGAAACATTTTTTTCAACTCTACCTATCCACTTTCACAAACCCAAATACAAGACTTATTTTCAATAAAATTTTAAAAATTTTACTAAAATTTTTCTCTCATTTCCCAAAACCTGATAAACAATCTCAAAAAATTTCTCAAACATCCTGAGAATTTTCCATAACCAAACATACCCTAGTCTCTTGTACTCTACTATTTTATGTCTTGGAGGAAACATCATATCAATATGATAAATACATGACTTGTGTTGCATGCACAAAACAAAGGGGAATTGTAGACCACCTTTTGCTCTATTGTGAGATTTTTAAACCCTTGTTGAATGACTTTTATGGTAGAAATGAGGTTAGCTTGGGTTCTGCCTAAAAGGATAGTAGGCCTTCTTGCCAATTGTAGCGGGTTTTAATGGCAGCTCATAAATTGCAGCAGTGTGAAGATTTTTTTTTTTGATAAGTAGCAGTGTGAAGATTGCCCTACTTGACTAGTAGGTTACATTTGGAGGGAGAAGGATGACCGGATTTTTTTTTTTTTATATAAGGAAGAGAGAAATATTATTGATATGAATGAAAAAAGCATAGCTCATGTACACAGGAAGTATACAAAAGAACACCTAAATACATTCTAAGGGCGATAAATTAAAGACAAGAAGTCATGGGCATTGTCCCCATTTAGTACAATAGCTGAAAACTAAAGCAATAAAGTGTAGAGGAAAAAATGCTTCATCTTCTTCATTGTATGTTCTTTGTCTTCAAAACAACGAGTGTTCCTTTCTGACCAAAAGTACCACATGAGATATAATGTAATCATCTTCCATACTGCCGCCACTTGAGGGTAGCCTTGCATCTTCCTCCAACAACCCAACAAGTCCACCACCCTCAAAGGCATGACCCAAGCAACATCGGCCATTTGAAATATCTCATCCCACAACACCCTTGTTACCTCACAGTGTAGTAAAAGGTGATCCACGGATTCTCCATCTTTTTTCCTCGAATAACACCAATCCAACACTACATAACTCCTCTTCCAAGTTGTCTGTGGTCAAAATCTTCTCAAGGGAAGCATTCCACACAAAAAAGGCTACTTTAAAGGGCACACAAGACCTCCAAATGCTCTTCCAAGGGAACGTTGTATGTCTTGTGGTTGACGACATTCTATAATATGCCTTGATAGTACATTTCTTGTGGTTATCAGACCTTCATTTCAATCTGTCGTGCTGTGACAAGGTATTCCCCATGGAGTAGAGTAAGCTGAAAAAATTGGATACGATAGAAAGTTCCCAATCATGGAAATCCCTATTAAGGCATATTATAGAATGCTGATCTCCACACCACACATCCTGCCAAAAACTGATTCAATTGCCCTCACAGCCACAAAACGGATATGTTTTTCAAAGCAAGACCACCCTCTCCTTATACACTTCCAAAGACCCACCCCATACCTCCCACTTCGTTGGAGCACCAACCGCCCCAAGCAACTCCATATCTAGCATCAATAATTTCTTTCCACAAAGCTCTAGCTTTCAAGTGATATTTCCATAGCCATTTTCCCAAAAGAGGTTTGTTAAAAGTTTTCAAGTTACACACTCCCAACCCCCCATACATAACAGGATCACAAACTGTCTTCTATCTAATCAAGTGAAACTTCTTCTCCTCACCCATACACCCCCCCTCCCCCTCTCCCCCCCCCCCCCCAAACAACCAACAAAAGGAATGCCTTAAAAAGTTTCTCAATTCTGTTTACCACTTCTGTAGGCATAGGAGATAAAGATAAAAAATAAGCGGGTAGGTTAGATAGATTGCTCTTGACAAGGGTTAGGTGACCCCTTTCGAGAGATAAATTCGTTTCCAACCTGCCAACCGTTTCTCTATCTTCTCCACCACCCCATCCCAAATGACTCTTGCTTTGAATGTTGCACCAAATGTAAGGCCCAAATATTTCATTGGTAAAGAGAACACCTTGCAATTCAAAAAGCTTGCTAAGCTGAGGATGTTTGGTACCTCACCCATCGGGACCATCTCGGATTTTCCAAGATTCATTTTGAGCCCTGAGACTGCTTCAAAGCATAATAACAATGCTTGTAGAGATTGAATTTGGCCAATGTCAGCTTCACAAAAGAGTAGTGTATCATCTGCAAATAAGAGATGTAAGATGATAACGGAGCTACTAGTGCCATTACCCACTAAAAGATAGATAGGAATCTTCCATCAACAGCAGCCTTCACCATACGACTAAGGACTTCCGCACTTTGCCTCTCACCCTCTTTCTCCTTCTATCTCTAGCATTTCACACATCTTCTTCGTGGAGTCTCCTTCCATTTGTAGAGTGAAGGTCAAGTTGAGGTTGATTTCACACATCTTTGTACTCTTCTCTTTCAAATTTTCAAATCTACAACAAATAAGGAACTCCATCACATAGGGGTTACATTCAAGCCCAACACGAGACACGGACATCTGATCCTAATCGAATCCCCCCCCTTTCACAATATGATTATAGGTCGGAAACCCCTCAAGCTCGATTTTCATCAGGATATATTTCATTGTCTGAGCCCTAATCGTTCATTTGCAGTTTATGGAACAATTAGAGCTTTATTAATGAGTTTCCCATGATGTTTAGGATTTATGGGATTTCAGATTAGCGATGTGGGTTTTAAGCAGTTTATCTGTTGCTGTTAACTCTGTAAAGTTGTAACATTTCGAGGTTATGGATATTTCTGAATATTAGGATTTGGGATTGAAGCAGATTGCGACTTTTATGTATAAACCGATAGCTATTCCGCCATTGAAAAAGGTGGAAAACTTAAGTGCAGGGATGTTGAGAAGATCAAAACCATGAGAGAGAGGGAAGGGAGATAATTAGGGTGAGGGTTCAAGTGAGCAGTAGTTCGAGAGGCGTAATAAAAAATCCTCTACTTCCCACCCCACTTTACATTTCTCATTAATCCTACATGGCATCTTGTTATTGGCTTCCGAGAAATGCCATTTAAAAGTGTCACCTGTTATAAGATTTTCTTAACAAATAAAAGGGGAGATAAAGGGTCTCTTTGTTGTAGGCCCTGAGTGCTATGAAAAAACCAACTGGAGTGTCGTTCACTAAAATTGAAAACTGAGTGGTGGAGATACAATGACGCATCCAAGAAATACAATGATCACCAAAACAACACCTCCAAGTAGGTATAATAAGAAATCCCAGTTTACATGGTCATAGGCCTTCTCCATGTCAAGTTTGCACAGAATACCTAATCTTCTCTCTCGCATTCTATGATCCAAGTACTCATTAACTATGAGCCCCAAGTCAAGAAATTGTCTCCCACGAATAAATGCATTTTGTGGTTTGGATATAATATGTTCCAACACAGAGCTTAACCAATTGGCTAGGACCTTCGAAATAATTTTATAAACGCTACTCACCATGCTTATAGGGAGAAAATCCTCGATAATTGAAGCCCCATGTTTCTTGGGAAAGAGCAATGAATGTTGCATTAAGGGGTTTTTCAAATTTTGAAAGGAATGCAATTCTTGAAAGACCAGCATTACATCACCTTTCACAATGTTCTAGCAAGCTTGAAAAAATTCCATTGAAAAGCCATTCGGCCTTGGTGCTTTATTCTTGGCCATACCGGCAATGACCTTGTGAACCTCATCTTCACCAAAAGGTCTTTCCAAGACTTGCACTTTCATAATCAATTGCCTCAAAAGGCAAAGCATCAAGTTTTGGCCTCCAAGAGACCAATTATGAGAGAAGGGTCTCATAATACTGTACAATATGGTTTTGTAGGTCTAGAGGAGAAGAAAGCACTTGAGTACCATTGTGTGACATCTCAACATTGTTGCTGCGACGATGTGAGTTGGCCACTTTGTGAAAATTTTTTGTACATTTATCCCCTTCTTTCAACCAAAGAACCCTGGATTTTGTCGCCATGAAGAGAGGAAGATCCATAAGGTCAAGCTCTAAAATGAACTTTGAGAATTCCATCATGGCCGCTGAATTCTAATAATGCCTTGATCGTTTACTAGGAAATCGGGTAATATTAAAATCAACCCCATGCACCACGGCACTTTCGAAAGGGAAGATAAACCTGCCAACTCCTCCCACAACCGTCTCCTCTCCTTGTCCATATTAGGTCCATAAATGCCTACATATGCCCATTCCCAACCGTCCACTATGTTTTTGAAACGAGTAGCTATCGAGAATTCACCAATGCACTCCTCAACCACTTTAACAACTCTTTTCTCCCACATAATTAACACCCCACCTGAAGCTCCCGAAGAGGCTAAGTATGACCATCCCACATACGAACACTCCCATAAGCCCCTTACTAGTCTTTTGTCAATGAAACTCAATTTTGTTTCTTGGAGACACACCACGTTGCCCTTCCTCATCCACAATAAAGATTTTATATGAAGGATCTTAAGGCCCCGCACATTCCAATAAAGATTTGAATATTATTGTTAGAATATTATTGTTGACAATTGAAGAGTTTAAGGTGCGGTTTGGATAGTGAGATAAGATGAGATGATTTTAGATGAAAGTTAAAATAAAATATTGTTAGAATATTATTTTTTAATGTCGTTATTGTTTTGGGATTGGAAAAAGTTGAATTGTTTATTATATTTAGTATAAATATTTGGAAAAGTTGTAATGATGAGAAAAAATCGGAGAAAACATAGTAGAGCATTATCTAGACTATACGGACAGGAGGGTGGGATGAAGCTCCAGCCACCCTCTGGATAGAGAAGGTAAGGTTTTGTTTTTTCCTCTAGAGAGCGTTTCCTCTGAAGAGAAACAAGAGAAAACTTTACTTACATGGGCAGTGAGATCTGGTTGATTGGCTGGGAAAGGTATAGCGGGGTGAGAGAGCATCTCCAAAATTGAAATAAACCCAATTATCATGTCCCCGCATAGATATTTAGGACTATGGCTATTTCAAATTTATAAAAGCTCCTGGAAGTGGCTCCTTTGCAACAGAGGACACGAGTTGTGCTTTTTAGTGGGGTAATTCAAGGAGGGTTTGGTTTTGATTGCTATATTGCGATCAGCATGTTTTGTTCGTAAACGATCACGTTGTAGAGTTGCGATCTCTTGAGCTCTTTTATTATTATTATTATTATTTTTACTCGTCTCTTATGCCCAGTAGTTTCTCATTATTTTATTAATGCTTTCAGTCCCAGCAGAAGGAAGAAGAGAAGGAACCAAAGGATGAGGAGAAAAAAGGATGATGATCTGGAGTTGCTTTTCCATGCTAGGTAGGGTATTATTATATTTGCGCTTGGATCGATTTTTCTGTACTTTGCATTTCCATGATATGTGTCTGCAAAGATGATTCTAGATTAGAAGCCATGTAACTCTTTTAACTTTTTTTCAAAAGCTCTCTGCTACTGCTTGAATGACATCACATTTGGATCAACGTTCATCATGCACAGGTCCAAAGCTCTCTGCCTGGTGCGCCATAAGCGAGTATCATAATGGTGCATATTGATGATTATGAAGTATCTTGAGAGGGCTTTTAGAGGAGAAGACTTTTTTTTTTTTTTTTTTAATTTTTATTTTATGTCAGAATGTGCAACATTAAAAAGTATTTCGTCAATCTTTCAATTTCACCTTATGTTACTTCAAATTAAGCCCCCCCGTTTCACTCTGTTATTTAGTTTTCTTTTTTAAAGAAAATATTTTCTTAAAACGCAGTTATGAATTTGTTCTTGGTGCGTTGCAACTAGATGCTTCGTGTAATGCAAAATCAAGTCTTGACTTTGGTTTTTTTCCTTTCCAGAAAATGATAAAAAATGATATCTTCTATAATTGAATAAATAGGAGTAAAAAATTGCGCTGCTGTCGGAGAAATATTGTGGGAAAGAGGCTTGTAAATCTGCAGGTAAAACCCTAATGATGATAGGGCCTATCTGTAGTTCAACATCAAATTGCATAATAATGCTCCCCGATTTACGAGATTTTGTTCATGCCCCCTGCATCATTTTGTGTTGTATTTCCATTTGACTCCATTTTACTGTTCATGCACGTGCAGTAATTTATGTTCTTTGCTCACACGAGCCACATTATTTGCTTCCCTACAAGCATGTTTGCAAATCTTGATCTACTCTTTTTGCGCCTACTTCAATGATCTGTCCAAACCTTCGTAGGCTAGCTTCTATTTCATTCAATTCCTTCACAACCTGTAGGGAATAATCATCTTGTTGAGCTCCAGCAGCAACTCATTCTAATCTGAAATCTCTTTGAATTTCCTATAATAGCTTCAACTTGACATTCATGAGTCAACAGTATCAAATTAATATTTCAAATAAACCAAATACCTACTGGACAAACTTAACTAAATTTTTGGCGAACTGATAATAAAGAATGAAAATATAATAATTACAATATCAGTAAACAATGAAAATTAATTTACACCAGTTAGGAGATCTATTTTTTTGCCAAATATGGAGCAATCAAAGGTGATTTCCCTACCTGGGCGTGAACATTGTAATACTTTGTTGAGAATTGAGAAGAGACTAAAGAGGCCTAGATGGTGAGAAACTACCTGGGCCTCCTCAATTCAGGTTTGAGCCTTAATTTAAACTCCTATCCCATTAGAGAACTCAATAAACTTTAGACGACTGGTATTAAATCTAAAGTGAATCCATATTGGAATGTGAATTCATGAACTAATACATGCCAAACTATTTAGGAATAACCCAAGGACCATTGAGTCACCATTCTTAATTGTAATTAGGAAGAACCAAATATTGTAGGGAA
Organism: Platycarya longipes; assembly: GCA_036559045.1. Classification (NCBI taxonomy): domain Eukaryota; kingdom Viridiplantae; phylum Streptophyta; class Magnoliopsida; order Fagales; family Juglandaceae; genus Platycarya; species Platycarya longipes. Next base: position 9,542,429 of record CM071795.1, read on the forward strand.
TAAGGACATGTTTGAAATATGAACATTATATGCTAAAATATCATAAAAATATTCTACCGATAATATCCTAACAAGTACTTTCAAATATCGAAAGAATCATGACGGATACTCCTTATCCATGTCGTAAGGTTATCAACCCCTTTGTATTTTAACATTCTACATCAATCTCCATTACATCCTAGCAAATCTTCAATGATTCCTACTCCGGTCATCAATCATTCTTCCCTTTGATCATGAGAATTATGCAAATCACAAAAACTCCCTTCATGCTTCTTATGCAATTTTTCTGCAATATATCTCCATCTATGCAAACGCCAAAGAGTGTGGCATAGTGGTCGGGAAGGACTATGGGACAAGTCATATAACCCAGACATCTTGAACTAGATTATTTGATGTGCACTTGCGAAGAACTATTTATCAAGATATGTGTACTTTCAAATTAGTCAAACTTTGTTTTCGGATACCAAAGATTGCTTTCCCTTTTAGCTTCCCTCAAGTTTCCTACAATCCTATCATTATTCCTATCAAATTATCAATAGGGTAATATCAGAGATTTCAGATGCTCAAGAAGATATTAACCTTTTAATTTTTATTATGTTTACAATCTAATTGTGGGGTTGTTTGGGCAATGTCTCTTAATTGCTTACTAATTATAATGAATTAAATGTAGAGGAAACAAGATGAAGTGCTATAGAAGAAAAAATGGGATGTGTCTCAAACTCTTAAAATTTTCAAGTAGATTAATATTTTGACATAAGCTTTTACATTATTTAAACTCAATGACCAAAATTTAAGTTTTGCTATTGGCAAGTCTGATATGTCAATACACTATTTCTTATGGGATCCAATATAATTACAATAAAGAAAATTAAAATGCCAATACCTTTTTATCATTGTAATATCTATTTCAGTAATATGTAAAAGACTAGGCCTCGTTCATCTGGCCTGGATTTTATCTTGCCCGACCTTGAATTTTTTTTAGTATTTTTTTTCAATAGTTTTGACACTTTCACGTAAGAAGTTCAAAAAAATTATTTATTTTTCGAACTTGAATTCCTGGATCCGAAATCCAGATGAACAGACTTAATAAAAACTCTTTTAAAAATAAGTAATACGGTAAATACAGACTTGCAAATAGATTCTTTTACCAAATATTTAGTTCATTCTTAATTCGGCTTTGAAATTAACTAACTTTGTATTTGTCCAGCCTTAGACTTCCGTTATGACTTTTTCTTTGGACTATATGTAAGGCCGGTTCAATATCAATTTACATTTAGTTAATTACCATGAACTTTATATTCAATATTGACTTTGTATTTGTCCATCCTTAGATATTCAAATATCATGAGTATTTAAAAATCATGACATTTAATTATAAAATATTATTGAGTATTTAAATATCATGACATTGTATGAATAGATAAAAATATAAATGAATTATACATACTTATAAAATAACTTATAAATTAATTCTCAACAATTATATATTAAAGTGGTCACACCAAGGATTCATTCAATGGCGGAGCCTGGCCCACCCTCCTCCCTCCTCTCTCCTCTCTCCTCCCTTCTCTCTCTGGCCCCACCTCTCTTCTAAAGAAATTGAAAAAAATAATATGTTTTTTTTAATGAAATAAAATATGTTGAGTTTTTATAATTTAATAAAATAATATTAATTTTATTTTACGTTGATCTCCTCTCTAAAAATTATTTTGATCCTTCCTCCTTCACAAAATTTAATCTAATTTAAAAATAAAATACATCTTATATAAAATAAAATAAAATAAAATAAAATAATAATACAATGATGTATTTTTATTATAAATAAAAATAAAAATAAAAATAAAATTGAATTATTTCTAACGTATTTTTATTATTTTTTTATTATAATGATATGTTCTTAACCTATCATATGCTTTTTTAATAAATAAGCTATATTAAGCGTATTTTATTTTTATTATAAATCTTATTATTAAATTATTGCATACTACATAAAAAAATTATATAAAAATAAAATAAAAAATATTTTATTTTAATTTTACTTGATTCCATAAAACAAATTTCTAACAATTCATTATTGATATAGTAGTTAATTTTCAAAGCTGGAATCGACAACCAGATAAAGAGAAGACAAATGGCACAACGTGCTTAATTTGTTTGAACGCATGGATTCTCATCTCCTTGTAATAAATAAAAAAAGGGTCAAAACTTGTGTGCAAGAAAATACCAAAAGGGAAGCTCATCTCATCTCACTTTGGACGGAGAAACTACACCCTATGATTTATCCAAACGTTGTAAATAGTAACTCTTCATAAGGCCAGCGGAAAAGAAGACAAATGTTCAATTTTTTGTTTCTGTAATAAAATAATAAATAAACTTCGTCTACATCCCTCCTTCTCCTGATCAGCTATTTTATAATAAAATTATAAATAATTTTTTATAAATATTTCATAATTATTTTAAAATGTTGTAAATAAAATATATTTTTATTTGATATTTTTTTTTATATAATTTTAGTTCATAAAAATATTATCATCTCATAATACTATTATGAAATATATTATTATTGTTTATTTATAAATAAAACAAAATCATTATAAATACTATGCAGTCATTTGTGAGTTTCACATCTATCTCCTTTGATAATTTAAAACCATCTCAACTCACAAATTTCACTATTATTCATATATTATCTCAACTCATCTCATCTCTCATTCTAAACAAGATTCTATCTTGAACTCAATCTTCACCACACAAACTCTTATATCGATTTAGCATGAATAGTTTGCCTTCTTTTAATTAATTAATATATATATATATATGTACATATATTATAATTTTCTTGATAAAGAAATTTGAATTGCTGAGAAAGTGAATTTGCTTGAGGAATTAGTCTTTGTAATGGTTATTTGATCCCCAATTATTTCATAGCATTTGACTATATCGGTTTCTAGGGTATGTACAAAAAGTTAGGGGTTGTGCATTCTAGTTTGAATGCTTCAATTCATTCACCCAATTATCCTTCTTGTTCTGTTTTTTTTTTTTTTTTTTCTTTCCCATCTAATTTGATAAGCCCTAGGTTTTAGTAATATACCAATCAATAATGACTTTTGTTATAGTGCATGATAGAAATTCTGTCTCTTCCCCAAATAAAATATACAAACAAAGGCATCTTAGTATTGAATTTAGTACAAAATAATATTTCAAAAAAAGCTGCGGGGAAGATTTGATGGAGACATTATAAGAAGAAGACCCACCGCAATGAATTCTGACCCAATGAATATGAGAGCAACCCTTGAGGTGGATTATTGACCCAAAAGAAAGATAAGTGTCACTCTTTGGAGGTTATAAAATAAAATAAAAATAAAATAAAAAGTACCCTTTGAGATGGGTTTTCTTCTTCTTCCTTTATAAAATTCTCAACCCCACGTTTATATGTGATTATTTGGTACTCTATATAATAAAATTATCGTGTTTTAATTTAAAATTATTATAATTTTATTTTTATATAATTATATGAACTTTTTAAGTAATTTATGGCATATATAAAAAAAAAAAGGAGAATGAATTATTCTCGCCTTTGTGTTGCAGATAATTCTCATAATATAATAATATTTATCAACATCTTGAATTGCTAAACCAACTTATAAAATCTTTTAAAAAATTATGAAGAATCTCTATTATGGGCATTAAAAATTAATAATGATAGCATTATTACTAGTTTATTATTTATTTATAACTTTTTTGTATTTAATTTTTATTTTATTTAATGATTAAGAAAGTGAATATTAATAAAGTTGTATATTTTAATTTTAATTTTTTCTTAATAATTAAAAAGACTTAAAAAAAAAAAAACATTTAAATACACTAATAAATTATAAAATAATAATAAAATAATATTACTTCTATCACTACTCTTAAAAAATAATGCACATGAGCTGCATTGATTTCCTCAATGAATACGAACACTCTTCTGTCTTTTTCTTTAGTCCTTTGAGATTTCCTCGACCAAGTGTATCTTCATTCTTCCCTCAAATAACTAGACTTGCAGATAGATTTTTGTAATTTAAAATCTATCGCGTCCCCCCACTCTATTTAATAAAAAATGGGAAAAACTGTAATATTTTTTAATTAATATATGCAATGCAACGTGATGAAATGGAAAAAATTAAGGTTTTATTTAGAGATTTGTTACTTTAACATGATAATATCCAAAGCATTGTTGATCCTGACCGTTCGATTGATCTCACATAATGCTTCAATAGTACATCGGACGGTCACAGTTTGTCTAAAATATAACAGCTCCTACGTTCAAACTTTTCTAACAGCTCCTAAAATGTCGACATTTCTTACTTGTGCAGCTCCTGCCCAACTCTGCAATGGAGCCCCATTCGTGGCTTCGTCAACATGGAGAACGGTCCCTACTCTCCATTTTAAAATTCCAACAATAACCCTATGCCGGCCAGCCTATACCAAAGGAGAAACCGAGGTCCATTTTTGTCCATTCCTCGAACTCCATCCTCACTACCTTGGGTTTCCATAAATCAAGCAGTAGCGGGACAACAAAAACCAAGAAGAGGCTACTTGTCTGAGTAGAATTTACTTCGAGGGTTTTGTTCGAGAAATGGAAAAGCTTGCTACTTTAGCGTCAGCTTTTCTATGGGGGTCTCTTTTTCTTTGTTTCTATGGAACAGTTAGTGGCGCTTATGTTAAGTACAACACTGGAGCAGGTGTTGTGCCAGGAAAATTGAATGTTCATTTGGTTGCGCATTCCCATGACGATGTCGGATGGTTGAAGACAATTGATCAGTACTATGTTGGATCAAACAACAGTATTCAGGTCATTATTAATTATACAAGACCCACACAAACACACACTCATGAGTTTGTGTTTTTTTGAAGATGGGGTACCTGGTGAATAATATTTTGTTTTTTATGTTGTAGGGGGCTTGCGTTGAGAATGTGCTGGATTCGGTTGTGGCAGCTTTGCTGCGTGATCCTAATAGGAAGTTTGTGTTTGCGGAAATGGTAATGCTCTTATCTGACTTGCGAGGTTCTTGAAGTTTTGATATTCAGTTTATGTGAGATGCGAGGGTTTGGTTTCGATTTTCCAAATATACTAATTCATGATATGACATTTAGTGTTATTTGGTTTGCCATTTCAATAGTTCAACTTAACAGCATGCTGTTCTTGATTAAGTTTAAGACATGTTGATATATGATTTGCCATGTAATTGGGATGTTGATTAGTTTTGAATTCTGTGATCGATGAGTAAAATAAGGAATAATATTTGGATTGAGGGTTTGATGTTCGGTTGGAACTAAATGTGAGGGATTTTGGTTTTGTTTTGTTTTCTTAGAATTGACTAATAATATGAAGTTCTTGCTCAGGAAAAATATAATAATAATAATAACACGTTGATCTTATATAAATATCTGATATGATGATCCATAACTTGCAACGTTGTATGATGGTGATTAATTTTGAATTTTTTAATGTTTTCAATATGAATTGATCTTCTATAAATTTGCAATCAAATCTTAAATTCGTAGAAACGTAATCCTCTTTCTATTTTACATGACACTATCTTGGTGACTGTTCGATATAAAAAAATATTGCTGTTTTCATATTTTTGTTTACTAACAGAGTTTAGCATGAATGATAGGCGTTTTTCCAACGATGGTGGGTAGAACAAAGTGTGGAAACACAAGGAATAGTGAGAAAACTTGTAGATGCAGGACAATTGGAATTCATGTAAGCTTTTAGCAAGCAACGTGTATAGTGCATTCTTGTCTTTGATGAATGAATGTTAAACATCTTTGCTTCCATCTGCAGAAATGGTGGTTGGTGTATGCATGATGAAGCAACATGCCATTACATAGACATGATAGACCAAACAACTTTAGGTCATCAGGCGATAAAGGAGCAGTTCAACAAAACTCCTCGTGCTGGATGGCAAATTGATCCATTTGGACACTCCTCTGTCCAAGCTTACCTTCTTGGGGCTGAGGTACACTGTTAATTGAGTGATGATTCATTATGTACGTACACCATACTGTTCATAGTCTTTTTTTTTTTTTTTATGAACTCCATTTAATGCCTTTGTTTCAACATATGTCTTTTCTCTTCTTCTTTTCTCTGGCTACTACTCCAGTTGCAAAATCTTTGATTTTATTAAGATGTTTTCCATTCGCTGCTGTGACCATCTGGATAAGAACTGAGACATTTTGATTGTTACATTTCCCTGTAGCTTGGATTCGATTCTGTACATTTTGCAAGAATAGATTATCAAGACAGAGCAAATCGGAAGAATGAAAAATCTCTTGAAGTTATATGGCGTGCTTCCAAAACTTTTGGTTCTACATCTCAGGTTTGGTATTGCAACTATGGTGCTTTTACCATTCATTTTAAAAAGGTCTTCTGAGCTCACTGTTTACTGGGCCCTTGCAGATTTTTGCCAATGCATTTCCAGTTCATTATAGTCCCCCAAAGGGTTTCCGTTTTGAAGTGGATGATGACTTCATGCCCGTTCAGGTTCAAATATTTCAAAAAAAACAATGTTTTTCTAAGCATTCTCTGAATGTTTGATGTTCTTGTTGAGTGTAACACCTTAATCCACTACAAATTGACACTGCAGGATAATCCTTTACTATATGACTACAATGTTCAACAGTGGGTTAATGATTTTCTTAATGCTTCAAAAATTCAAGTAAGCTCTTAGCTGCCTATTTTTTATTCTAAAAATTATTATTTGCCTCACAGTTCTAAATAAAAATTACTGTGAGCATCCATTCTATGCAGGCAAATGTGACTAGGACAAACCATATAATGTGGACGATGGGTGATGACTTTCAGTACCAATATGCTGAGTCTTGGTTCAAGCAAATGGACAAATTGATTCACTATGTTAACAAGGTAGGGAATTAATGAGACAATCAATGCATTTGCTGGCAATTTGATTCCAAAGTTAAAGCATCTGAGCTTATTTCCCTTTCTTTTGAAGCTTGAAAATAGCTGGGTTCTAATTTAGAACGTGGGTGTTTAGTTGTGGTGTAAAAATTTACAATAGCACCCCATATGGCGAGGCTTGTCCCCTTCTCCCCCATAACATCAAATCTATACTAGACGGTTAGATGACTTCTTTGAAAACTTTGCTGATGAAATACCCCTGTTTGGACAGTAGCTTCCGAGAAAGGTTGACCATTTATGTGTATTTTTCCACATATTTGTGCTTGATGTTTGGATGACCTAGATATATATATATTTTTTATAAGTAAAAGATAAGGATGACCTAGATATTTCCCTTTGTTTTGAAGCTTGAAAATATCTGGGTTCTAATTTAGAACGTGGGTGTTTAGTTGTGGTGTCAAAATTTACAATAGCACCCCATATGGCGAGGCTTGTCCCCTTCTCCCCCATAACATCAAATCTATACTAGACGGTTAGATGACTTCTTTGAAAACTTTGCTGATGAAATACCCCTGTTTGGACAGTAGCTTCCGAGAAAGGTTGACCATTTATGTGTATTTTTCCACATATTTGTGCTTGATGTTTGGATAACCTAGATATATTTATTTTTTGATAAGTAAAAGATAAGGATGACCTAGATATATTACTAGATTTTACCATGATTTGATTCTCATCATAAAATACAACTACTAGATGATTCTCTACAATGCCTCTAATGAAAGGTTGAAGATTTAAGTTGTGGAATTAAGTTTCTTTCTCCACAAATTTTTGTAATATTTCCCAATAGAAACTAACACAAAGGATTTAGATTGTGCTTGGATTGGTGCTGTGTCTCATGTCCTGAACTGAAACCTATTTTTTGTGTTGGTATGCCAATTAATGGGACATTATGTTGGTGTTTTAAAGGATACCTTGATTTCCTAACATGATTCTTGAATAGGGTGTTTTATGTTATTGTGATGCACTTTCTAAATTAAAATTTGATTTTTAACTCTATTTAAGACTCTCGCCTATAATTATATTATCTACTCTTTAAGAGCTTTCTCAAATTCTTCGTATGCTTCTTTAGCTTTAGTTTTATAATTGAAATCTCATGCTTCTTTGCTTGGCCTTTGTTATTTAACTGGTTTAGATTATTAATTATTTTTTTAAAATTACCCTTTTTCTTTTTTAGTTGTTCAATACATTTTCTTTTCTGTTCCAAATAATGCATTTACAAGTGTGTCTAATTTTCTCAGGACGGTCAAGTTAATGCATTGTATTCTACACCATCAATCTATACTGATGCAAAAAATGCAGCAAATGAATCATGGCCTCTGAAAACAGATGACTATTTCCCGTAATTCCCAAGTTTTTTTCTCCTACCTTTTGTTGATGAAGCAACACTTATTGACCTTACCCATTGTGTTAATAAGCTTGCTTAGTGCTTGCTGATAGGTATGCAGATGGGGCAAATTCTTACTGGACTGGATTTTTCACTAGCAGACCAGCCTTGAAGCGATATGTTCGAGTGCTGAGTGGTTATTATTTGGTATGAAATCGTTGTAATTCTGCCTTTGTGCTAAAGTTCAATTAGGGTAAGATTGAGAGTGACTCTTGTCCTCCATATTTGTGTGCTTGGACACAAAGGACCTAGCATTTCATGCAACCATTCTGGAAGATGCTAGTTCTATCTTGGTATCTTTTCAGAGAAGTTTGTGAATAAAGATACCTAGAACTCCATGAGTAACACAAGGATATATGCCATGCAGAGGAATTATCTTATCAACAATGGGGTGGAGCTTTCTATGAAATTTTTGAACTATAAACATCAATGAAGTTAATTTCCTTTTGCATAAAATAGGCAGTGCGGCAACTGGAATTTTTGGCTGGAAAAAGATCCAAGGGTCCAAACACTTTCAGCCTGGGAGATGCTTTAGGAATTGCACAGCACCACGATGCTGTCACTGGCACTGCTAAACAACATACAACAAATGACTATGCAAAACGCTTGGCCATTGGAGCCTCTGAGGTAGGCTGCTAATTGTCCTTTGATTTTGACCAGCTTTATTTTAGTCTTTTCACCATTCATATTGCATGATGGATCTCACTATGATAGACCGAACAATTGATCACTTTTGCTGACAAAAACGTTTTCAGGTTTTTTTCAAGTTTTAATACAAACATGTTTTACGTTTCACCATCCCAAAAAAATCCATGTTGTTGTTAGCCAACCCAGCCACTTTCACTAAACCCAAAAAATAAAAAAAAATCCTCACAAAAGTTTTCTACTTTTAGTGGACTCCACCACTTCCACGAATACAGCTAAATAATTCTTCCTCAAAAGCCAATAAAATATATCTTATGCAAACATCTTATGTACTTTTGATAGGCAGAAGCTGTTGCAAATACTGCACTTTTATGCCTGGCTAAAAACAAATCAAGAGATGAATGTGTGGAGACTGCAATTACATTAAGTCAGGTAAAGTTTTGATGTTTTTCCGAGGACTTTTGATGCTATTTATATATTGAATAACATTATTTTGATTATACTTTGACATCATTTTTATTTATTTTGGATAAGTAAGTGATAAATTTCATTAGTGACATCATTTTTATGCGTGTGAAACCCATCAGGTTGCTCACCCCTTAGTACTTCCTTTTTTTTCTTTGGTTTATTTTTCTGCTCTACTTCCTTTTCTGTTGAACAGTGTCAACTACTCAATATCAGTTTCTGCCCACCGACAGAGGGTGATATTCCAGAAGGGAAGAGTTTGGTAATCTTTTTTTATCTTTCTAACTTTGGTTATAGATACTATGTTAGGACATCTACTCATGATGCATGAATGGTTTATTCAGGTTATAGTGGCATATAATCCTCTTGGATGGAACCGTACTGATGTTATTAAGATACCGGTGAGTAATATTCTTCTTTCAATTTAAAAGGATCCACCGCCCTAGAATACAAAATATGTAGCAGAATCCTTCTTTTATACTTCTTTGAAATAAATCAATGACTCACTACCAGCTATACAAGAGAGGAATATGAATTCAGGACGAATCAATAAAGTCCTCAAAAAGTATCTATATTTCAAGAATATGAATCTGGCTTCCATGCACAAAATTAATAATTACCATACATGTTATCAAATATAGTTTCTTTCTATTATTTTGAGTAGTCTCGTCATGATGCATCGAGAGATTTGCAAAAATTTGCCACAGAAATAATTTATTTCCATCATTTTGTTGCATATTTAAAATACTACAGTTTTTGAGTGTCTGCTATGTTGATGTATCCGATTCTAGTGTCTAATGCTTTATTGAAATGAGAATCTTGAGTGTTTGGTACTCAACTTGCCACCTCTTTTCATCTTGTAAATGTGCAAATAGATAAGGTATGTAGTCTTCAGTGCGATCTGAAAGTTCACAATAACTATCAGGTTCCCGACACCAATCTTGTCGTGCAAGATTCTTCAGGCAATACCATTGAGGCACAATATATCAGTTTAGATAACGTCACAATCAACTTAAGAAACTTCTATACAAAGGCCTATTTGGGACTGTCTCCAAAACTAGTCCCTAAGTACTGGCTTCTCTTTCAAGCATCAGTGCTGCCGCTTGGCTGGAACACATACTTCATTTCAAAAGCATCTGGCAAAGGTAGATGTCTTATTTCTTTTCTCCTTCTAGGCATTGCTCATTCTTGAATGCCATTTGATTTCTCTCTCCCGAGGTATTTTAGTTCTTTTTATTTTTATTGCATGAGAATTAGTTGTTATACCCTGTGAACATTGCTTAGCATTTTGGCTTGATATGATTAGTGGCAAAACCAAATGATACTGATGCTGAATAGAACTTACTTTATTTAATACTCTTTTATTGGCAATTCAAAATGTTGCAGGGAGAAGGAAAAATGGATTTAACTCCATGATGGACAGTCCACAGAATGAGACCATTGAAATTGGACCTGGAAATCTGAAGATGTCCTATTCTTTGACTTCTGGACAACTCAAACGTATTTACAATACTAAAACAGGGGTCAGTTTTTCACCTTTCATAGATGGAAGCCTTAAAATTGGATGGTATTGGTTGAACCAGTTGATATGCAATACAAAGAGCACACCAAATGATGGAGACCACATATTTTTGTTGCATCTTTGTAAACAATATTTTTAAGATTTATAGACAGCCCATAAAGAGTAAGTTAATATGTGTATTTGTAGGAAGTTAATTTTGTCTCTGATACTATCCTTAGAGTGATCCATCTAATACATTTGAATGTGTTCGGTTTAGATGAGGAGCTTGGTTTGTCAAGGGAAGCGTGGTGGTTGATATTTTGACCTGGCTGCAACTTTTGTTAAATTATTTTTAGAAACCTTACAGAAGTACTGATTCCAGATTGTTAAGACCCACTTTTCCCAGCAAGATTATTATGTTTTAGCATTAACCGCATTTTGATTCTACATGGCGATCCACATATTCAACTTTTATCACTACCTAGGCAAGCTAGTATCTTATATGCCTTGAGGGGAATTCTTAGATTGATCACTTTCTTTTGGTGTACCATTTTCCACCTAAATAGGTTTTTTTTTTCTTCTTTCTACTAACACGCATGATATGGAGGCTATTTTAGCTAAACTGAAAATCATCTTTAAATGATTGTTGTTGCCAGGTCGATTTACCAATACAACAGAGCTATCTCTGGTATGGTTCAAGTGCAGGTGACAAAATTAATGGCCAGGTTTGCAATTTTCTTGCTCAGTTAGGACCCACTTTATGACTCTGTGCAGTGCCTGTTGACATGTCAGTTATGTGATTCTCTACAGGCATCTGGTGCATATATTTTTCGGCCTAATGGGTCGCCTCCAAATATTGTATCACGATCAGTAAGCCATTCTTCCCCTTGTTGCTCACATGCTTGCCAAGTGTCTGACCACTGCATAGTGGCCCATAATGCCAATTTTATTAAAAAGAGAGTGAAAAACGAATAGTCTACTTAACTTAACTCAACTAATTTTGTACCAACTAATGGGGTTCTCACACTTATCCTTGATGCTATTCTACTTTTATCTTGAGAACCATGTCTCTTCAGACAGCAATCTCTATTGATAGTATCTGTTATTTATGGTTTTCACTATTTTCTAAGAGTGTTTATAATACCATGTAGGTGCCCTTGAAGGTCATTCGTGGACCACTGCTCGACGAGGTTCACCAACAGTTTGATTCGTGGATCTACCAGGTCATCAATTTTGTTTAACATTCAAGTTTGTTGGGTGCAAATTGTAGTGCATAAAAAGAGCCTACGGCTGCCCATTTAGTTGTTATGGTGGCTGTGGTCCTCTACTTGTTTTAGAAAGTTTCATACAGGACTAGACATGCACCCACTGTAGCTTTATCTGTGTATTATCCCTTCAATATACTTGCATGACTGTTGCATATCAAATATGGGATATAGCACAACTCTCCTTTCCACCATAATCTCTATATATTAAAGAAGCTGCAAAAGTGAGCTGTATATGATAATTCACTCTTGATAGTGTTGTCATGATTTTTTTATTCATAATTCAATGGCTTGAACTCACGATTTTTGTTTTTGCTTATCCTTATATTTTCTTTGCTTTTTAGTAGGTTACCAGACTATACAGAGACAAAGAGCATGCAGAAGTTGAATTCACAGTGAGTCATAGTACCTTTTTTTTTTTTTTTTTCATTTCCTTGGATAAAAGAAATAACTTACTTGTATATATTATAAATGTTTCAATTAATGCTCTCTGTTCGCGTCATATAGAAATCAAACAAGTATGATCCCTCTAGCTCAAATTTAGTCGTTTTGATTAGTTTAATTTGCAGATTGGTCCAATTCCCTTGGAAGATGGCATTGGTAAAGAAGTCATCACACGAATGACAGCCAATATGGCCACAGACAAGGTGTTTTATACTGATTCTAATGGAAGAGACTTTCTGAAACGGGTTAGTCTCACACACCTCTCTAAACACAAGAAAGTTTTAGAAAGATTTTTTTTTTTGCTACTTGCAAGCCTGGTGTGCCAGCATGCCACTTCAATTGTTTTGTTGAGTGTCAAAAAGCAGCCTCGCAGGTAGACTGTCTTTTAGAAATCCTTCACAAAAATTTATATTTCCTGGGTAGAAAAATTTAAATCCTAAGTCATAGATTTCTTTAAATTTGTTGTATTTGCTGGTTTAACTTTAGTCTGAACAACAATAATGTAATTTTCTCTTTCAAAATTAAGTTTGATGGTAGAAAATATATTCTCCACCTTGGAGTCATCTGTTCTTGGTGGTCTGTGTGCAAATCATGGAACAACCTAAACTGTTTAATTCCAATCCTCTCGCGGGGCTGATCATGATTCTGAATGAGGTGCTTAGTGTCAACTGTCCCCTTTAGAATTGGAAGAGTTAGTGGATGGAGATATGTCCCTCAAAACTAAATCAATCGAGATACGTGGTTGATTAAAAGACCTGTATTATCGTCGTTGTAGCATACTTCAACAGAAAATCTTTGTAGTCTATTCTCTTCTTTCTTTCCTTTTTTCTTTTTGATTTTCCGATGTCTTATGATTGTAAAATATCACTAGTATTGCCCCTTTTAAGGGAGTTTCATGCCCAGTGAATGATTCTTGTGGTACTGACTTGAAATCTTGTGCTTGTGATTTTGCAGGTTCGTGATTATAGAGCAGACTGGCCGCTTTATGTTACTCAACCTGTAGCAGGAAACCATTATCCAGTAATCTTCTTAATACTAATTGGACTGCTCTTAAGCACATATATGCACAACAACTTGCACCATTAGATTATTTCACGTGCTAATGTTTTCAAGAGAAAAGAAAACCAGCGTGGATGAATTCGGCCCACCTTATTGGTGGTAACTGGAGTTTACACACCCATATAGAACAATATACAGTAAGATAGATTTTTTCATTTTTCATATGAACATTCACCAAAAAGGATATGATTAGGATTTATACCTCAGCCTTGCAGTTAAACAAGGTTTTCTACCAAAGGAAAACTGTAGATCTTCTCGAGATAACCAAGAGATCTTCTGACTAATTCAGCTAGATGTAATCATGCATGCTGTGATCTTTAAGTGTGTGGTTGTGTGTAGATTTTCATGACTAGATGATCAAACATGATCAACCCTTGGGTACTCTTTTACTTTTGCAATGCTGAAGAAATCAAGGATATATTTGAAGGATGTAGTAGTATAGAAGAACACTTTATACAGGCCTTTTAAGAACCCATTAGAGTTTTTCCTAAAGTTTCAAAATAGTTCTCATTGTGCTTGCTGACTTCAAAATAAACTTATTTCGGGTAATAACAGTCTTCTTTTTCCTTTACAGCTTAATCTTGGAATATATACAATGGATAAGAAATATGAACTCTCTGTCTTGGTTGACCGTGCAACTGGTGGAGCCAGCATCGAGGATGGAGAACTAGAGCTAATGCTCCATAGGTTCAAATTTCTCCTTTTTGTTTTGTTGTTTAACAGTTGGGTTAAAAAGATGCTTTATATTTGATGTTGGCATGCTAAGCTGATTGCCCTTTCTCTATACATAAGGCGTATGCTCCATGATGATGCTAGAGGAGTGGGTGAAGCATTGGACGAAAGTGTGTGCATTAACCAAAACCAAACATGCGAAGGACTAACTGTAAGATATCACATAGCCACAATAGTTTATGCTCTACATTTTGCAATTGCATTTTCTCATATATGTAAATATATGCAAGAAGTTTCCATTTCCAAATCAATTAATTTTGGTGCATGCCGGCCTTAACAGGATTAAGTTTTTTTCAATCGCTTAAAACTTGGCAAGTAATTGTGCTTTCCATCCACTTCCTTATGCTCTTGATTGCACAGTTATTAATTGCGAGGTACTACTGGCCATGGCTTGCTGAAATCAATGATCCAGCAAACAGCAACAGATAAATGAAATACATGAAGTGGTTCAAAGATATAGAATGCCTTGTTTGACTTATTGAATTTTCCTGATTATTTCTTGTGTTACATCCTTCATCTAGGTTCGGGGTAACTATTATATTAGCATTAACCAGCTAGGGGCTGGAGCACACTGGCGCCGAACAACTGGCCAAGAAGTTTACTCACCTTTGATTTTAGCTTTCACTCATGAGGTATGGCTTAAATGCAGTAAACAGAGTCTATTATCATAGCCACTAGCATACTAATATAAGTAGTTTTTCAGAAGTTGGAAGATTGGACAGCATCTCATTTGACAAAAGCAACTACCATAGATCCAAACTACACTTTGCCTGTCAATGTTGCTTTGATTACCCTTCAGGTGACTCTGTTTACTCAATTTAGAATGAATTTAGAGTTTGGTTCTCTCTTTTAAACCACCACTTATCCTTTTCTGTGTAGGCCAGACTCTCAATGTTTGAACTTAGGATCTTTATTTTGATACATATTAAACCATCACTGATTCCAAAGTTTTAAGCAGATAAGAAGTAGATTCAATTATTTCTCTTATATCCTAACATATCTCTCTCTAACACCAATGTTTTAGGAGTTGGATAACGGAAGTGTTCTCCTTCGTCTGGCACATCTTTATGAGGTAAAAGATAACTAGTATTATGCTCTTCTTCATGTCCCCTTCGAAATGAGCCAAACAAGAATTTCTTATCCCAAGACATATGTCAACATGATCATCCAAATTTTAAAAATGACAAAAATTATTTCCCTCAACACCCCCCCCCCCTCTCCAAAAAAAAAAGTTCTTATCACTCCTTTCATGTTGTGGATGTGATTAGGAGGGTGAAGATGCCGAGTATTCAAAATTGGCTAAGGTTGAATTGAAGAAGATGTTTCCAGCAAAAACGGTTTGTATTCTTCCTGGTGTTACTGCAGTGTGTTTCTCTTTAACCCTCAACTAGTGCAAAAAAAAAGATGATGGTAAAGCTTACCTAGAGCCATGTTTTGAGATAGACTTCTTAAATCTCAATGTGACGATTTCTGTTTCTGAACTTCAGATAAAAGAAATGAAGGAAATGAGCTTATCAGCAAACCAAGAGAAGTCAGAGATAAAGAGGATGGAGTGGAAAGTTGAGGGAGACAACACACAAGAACCTACCCCAATTAAGGGTGGTCTAGTCAGTGATTCAACTCTTGTTGTTGAGCTTGGTCCTATGGAAGTTCGCACTTTCTTGTTGAAGTTTTAGGACTCCTGTCTTTATATATTCTTTTGGACAGGACACCAATAAATGTCTCTTATGGCAGATGTTTTTGCACGTTTGTTTTTTGTTCGTTGTATAAGGTTGCGTGTAATTAGTGAGATGATCTCAGAAATTCTATGAATAGTAATAAAAAATAATGAGTAAGTAATGATAAAATATTGAATAATTATAAATAATTGTTAAAAAAAGTGATAATATAATGAATAATAATGAAGTATTTTTAGAATATTTTAACACCCAAATTGAACCTAAGATAGTCCTCAAAATTGCAGTTGAGTTTCAACCAAATAAGCTCTCTAACATAATTTTTTCCTTTTTTTTTTTCACTTTTTAATTAAAAATTATTTCAACTTATAAAACATTTTACAAACTGAATAAATCACGTAAAGTTCTTTATCATTTTTCTTGGGAATTTTTTGCCTTGAGGGTACTATGATCCAAAAGAAAATTCGATTTTACTCCTGCGGTATCCGCGCGGGAAGTAGATGAAGCAGTTAAAGCGGTTAAAAATTAAAGTCATGGTCTGAGGAAGAACCTGTCGGTTTCGCCACGTTTCCTTATAGTTCCCATCAAAATCTTCCCTTATTACATTTATTTTTCTCGTAACAGTAACGGGCATCAACAATGGCTTCCCAACACCCAAACCCCAAAACTCCGATCTACCCGGAAGTGATTCAGTCAAACCCCGACGCCCCCTCAAACCCTAATGCTTCCTCCTCCTCCTCCTCCTCCAATCTCTATCCCTCCATTGACATGCGAGACCTCGTCGAAAACCTCTTTCCCGATGAACCCCAAAATCCCAACCGTAACAGCCACGAATTCCCCTCGGCCCCGCCCGAGGCTGCCGAGGAGGTTCTGATCAAGGTCCCAGGCGCTATTCTCAACCTCATAGACAAACACTACAGCGTCGAGCTCGCCTGCGGCGACCTTACCGTTGTACGCATAAGGCAGGGGGTCAACGCTGTTGTCGTCCTCGCACGCGTCGCAGACGAGATCCAATGGCCCTTGGGCAAGGACGAGGCCGCCGTCAAACTCGACGACTCGCATTACTTCTTCTCGTTCCGGGTGCCCAAGGAGCATCACTCTGGGTCCGATTCGAGCGACGAGGAAGACAATCGAGATAGGAATGACTCCGATGATCTCTTGAGTTACGGACTGACGATCGCTTCCAAGGGACAAGAGGGTCTGATTAGACAGCTGGATGGAATTTTACAGAATTACAGTTGCTTCTCGGTGCAGAAGGTTTCCAAGAATGCGAGTATTAAGAAGGGGGAAGCATTGGACGGGTCGGTGGCAAAGGAGATTTCTCCAGCGGATTTGAAGTCGGAGAAGAAGGATCTCATAGAAAAGCAGTGCGCCGCATACTGGACGACTCTAGCTCCGAATGTGGAGGACTACAGTGGGATGGTCGCGAAGATTATTGCTGCGGGTTCGGGAAAGCTGATCAAGGGGATATTGTGGTGCGGGGATGTTACGGTGGAGAGATTGAAGTTTGGAAATGAGGTCATGAAGAAAAGGTTGTCTCCGGGTTCCAATTCGGAGATTGATCCCAAAACCTTAAAGCGGATTAAAAGGTAACTTAAAAATATTTTTTTTTTTGTCTTTTTATGGTGTTGCTTTGATATTGGGCCTTTTGTTTCTTTAATGGTGGTTTTGAAATTTAGATGGCATATGTTGAAATTATAAAGGGCTGCACTAAGAAGTCTTACAAGTTAATTGAAGTGAAAAATGGGAGCTATGTCATAACCAGTTGACGAGTTTTTGTCATTGCAATGGTTATACATTTTGAGCCAAGGTCTAAACATTTTGGCTCGACTATTATGTAGGGTTAAGAGGGTGACTAAAATGACGGAGAAAGTTGCAAATGGAGTCCTCTCTGGTGTTGTTAAAGTCTCTGGATTTCTTACAGGTTCAGTTGCAAATTCGAAAGTGGGCAAGAAATTTTTTAACCTACTGCCTGGGGAGATTGTTCTTGCATCCCTTGATGGATTCAGTATGTTGATCATCTTGAGCCCTTTATCTTATGTTCCTGAGTGCCATTTTTACTTTCTAGTGCAGTTTCTTATTTAGAAGTTCATAAATAGTTGCATAGATTGTGAAATTGTGCAACCCCTGTTTATGGTAATATATAATATACAACATTAATATGCAGTGTCCTCTTTGATATCATTGCTTCCTCTTTGATTTCCATCAGACGAGAGATCAAAAGTGTGCAATTATAGAGAGAAAGAAAAAGGAGAGGGGTTGGAGCAGGGGATGCTCAATACAAATCAAAATGTAGTCTTTTAATCTTAGTAAACAAATTAATAAATGTTAATGTATAGCATTCAAAAATTTTATTTATATTACTATTTTACTTTTACTTGTAAAAATAAGTTTTATCTATATTACTATTTTATCTTTACGAACATTAAAAACAAATTAATTTTTTTATGATAGAAGCTACTGAGGAAGTTTTTGTATTTAAGTTTAATTAAAAAAAAAAAATTATTGTATTCAAGTTTTGTTCATATAGACCAATCAACTTAATCTTTTGGAATATTTTGAAGACCGAGAAAAGAGTTCTGAATCGATCATCAATAGATAATTCTAATTTAAAAAAAAAAAATTTACTTGAGAAACTAAACACGTCTTTATATATTTTAAACTGTTCAGACCTACTTTGGATTGAAGAAAAATAACTTGATCTGCTATGTTTAGAAAGTTAAAAGATTTTTCAGCTGATTATGTTGTTTCACCATCAAGTACTGAATGAGCGAAGTGAGATCAAAGATAAATAGAACAAAGGATTGAGAACTCTGAAATAAAATATGAGAGAAAAATTAAATATAAAATAGAGCTATGTGTAAAAGGTACTTCTAATCTTATCTAGGCACAGTAAAGATTTCTTTGATGGTTTCATCTTCTCTTCTATCTACTTTTTTTTTTTATAGCAAAGAAGCCTTTCATATAGTAATGGTGCCTCTCTTTATTTTTATTTGTTGCCCCGTTTATTTCCTGGGTTAACATTAGTTGTTTCAATTCTCTATTTCTTTCCCTTAATTACACAATGACATTTATTTAATTTCTGGGGGCATTTTAATAATCTTTAGGGTATGCTTATTAGGGGGCTTTTTAGGAGAATAATTATCTATCAGGACCCCCCTATAATTCCTTCAAATCTTGTTTTGTTTCAAATTCAATGGTTGAGATTTTCCACATTAGCGCTTATAACTTTCTAATTCAAGTTGATGTGATAAATATGATAAATTTGAAGAAGACAAATGTTCATATGACAAAATCTATACATGCCCAGTAGAATGCCCCACAAAATCTAGGGGATGTGGATAAATCACTTTTTAATAGGATACCCCATTGAGAAACTAATATGCTCCTTAAAATAACATCCCTCTCAAAAGTCAAATGGGGGCCATGGGGGTGGGGGCACACTCTTCCCACAAGCGGGGTTCACCAGCCTTCTAATTTTTTGTTTAGACTAACATTTTGCTGAGGCAAATCATCTATGTTGAAATCTCCTTTATTGAAACATGTTTATTTCTTTTGGTTGTGCATTATGTTTATGTTTCTTTACTTATAGCCATTAAAATTCCTGTTTCGAATTTCTTACAAATAGGCAAAGTCTGTGATGCTGTTGAAGTAGCTGGAAGAAGTGTCATGTCAACATCATCCACTGTGACAACTGAACTCGTATCCCACAGGTAAATTTCAGCATAACTTGCCTAAAGAGTTGAGTGAAACAGCATGTAAAAGCTCATGAACACATTAAGATATATATATATAATATATATATATATATCTGAGGATATTTGACATTAGCGGTGCTGTAACTTCTGCATGATTTGTGCTTGATGCTGGCATTGAGTTCCAGCTTTTTCCCCAACTTTGATCTATTTGGTAACTTATAATCGGGTTCTGTTCTCATATTAACAAATCTACTAATTCGGGCCTAGTTTTTATAGATTGTTTTGCAAGTTTACTGTTGTTGTAAGACAGTGGTGTGTAATTATGCTTCTCATACTATTAAGAGCTAGAATTTTGGATGGTGCTTGTCCTGCAGGTATGGGGAGCAAGCAGCTCATGCAACAAACGAAGGGCTTGATGCTGCAGGCCATGCTATGGGCACTGCATGGGCTGCTTTTAAGATCCGAAAGGCATTCAACCCTAAAAGTGTTCTTAAACCTACCACTTTGGCCAAATCGGCTGCTAAAGCTGCAGCGGCAGTAGAGAAGGCCAAGAAGTCCAAGTAATTTTCCAATGGGAAATATCCCAAGTATAGTAGAGGTTTGTCCATATACAAAGTATGGCCTGTTCTCCGATTCTTCTTCCACATCTTCTTGTATAAAGCATCATGTAATTCGATGTTGTTGTATGTTAGCCAATATAAAGGGTGTGAAGTAGCTGTTTTTTCATGTTTAACCAAATTGTTTTTTCATTTACAATTGTTTTGTAAGATACTTATAATAATTAACTAGCTTATAGCTAGTCTTACAAAGTATGTTTCATTCATATTCCATGTAAATGAACTGCCCATTTGGTGTCATAGTACTTCTGAGTCTCTCATTATGAAAGCCAACAAAGAAAGTGGAGCATTTTGACACAATCCTGTTTGTCTTCAAAACTCATTTAATCTTATCTCAAACTTATTATTACATTTTTTAAAATTTTTTACATAAAATATAATAAACAAATCAATTTTTTTGAATTTTAATTTAATTTTTTTAAATATTAAAATAATAATATTATTAAAAAATAATATTTTATTTAATTTTTAAAATTTACGTGGCTGATAAATCAAGATCTTAGTGATACCTTCTGATATTTGTGTCAGAAAAATTAGTTAGGAGCAATGGGGGGAAGCTCCAAGTAAAGTATAGTGTTCCTCAGTGTCTTCGCTCTGCATTTCCTTGTGTCTAACATCAAGAAGTCCATTACTATGTTTTTGGGTCTTCTGTTTCTGAGTTTACAGAGAAGGGTGACGTTCGGTAAGTCCGGCCGTCCAAGTGTGAAAAATAGTTTTCAATAAAAATATAATAAAAAATATAATTTAGAAAATACAATAAAAAATAAAATTTTAAAAACACAATAAACAAATAAAATGAAGAAAACATAAATAAAAAAACACAATAAAAAAAAAATAGATAATTTCATGTGATGGGTAGGGAGGCGTTCGGCCTCAGTCCAGCCTCCGCTGCTAGTGGCCACCGGAAAATGACCAATTTCGAATTTAAGGCTGCCAGGAGAAAGTGGGAGGTCGCCGGAAGTTGCCGTCGTAGGAATGAAGTCGTCGGAGGGGACGGTCCCGATGGCATGGGCGGTGACACCTCCGGTGACCGCCGCCAGCAAGGGTTGGTTTTATAGACCGACCTCCGAGATTTCTCTACAGGAAAAGGTGCATCATTTTTCTGTAAAATATTCGAGTATCAAGACAAGAAGTAGTACAAATGTGATGTGTTTTTGTTACTTTAATTTTACACCGCAAGCTCTCAATGGCTATGGACCCTTTCAAGTCTTGTTAATTAACGAATCAAATGTTCCTTTGGTGTAAACAAAACACCTCACCATTATCAAATGCATGCCTTTGTTTTTTTTATTCTTTTGTCTGATTCTGATTACGTCCTGATGAATTTGGGACGTTCCGATAGACTTTAGTGATATTTTCAAATCAAGATGTCTCAATAAAGACGCATCATAAATCCTACCTAATAACATGAGACTAGACACAAGTGGTTCGGCATTTGGCATTAATGAGGCATACGTTTACAAGGTGTGGGAAACATCCACTATCAAAGTGTACAGATTAGTTACAAGGGGATTAAGGGGAATTAAAGAGATGGAAAAGTTAGAATAATATTAGGAGTAGTGCTACATAGACTTATAGTTTTACTTACAACACTCATTTTATTAGTCTTTTTTTTTTTGAATTTCAAATTTTATGATTTTTAGCTAATTAATAATTGACACATGAAAAAATAAGTTTTTTATAAATTTTTCTTAAGTACATTTAGTATTTTTCTAATAATAGATACCCATTTTAAAATTTTAAAGTGATTAAGTTTCGTAGAATTTTTTTTTTTTTGAAAGTAAGATTTATCATTATTTTTTTTTATATAAATTCTATATTTATTCATTTCAAAAAAGGACAAAACTTATAATGCATCATTTTTCAAAATACTTTACATAATAATATTTTAAATGAAAGATATTCTTATAAAATATTTTATAAAATTAATAGTATTTTATAAAAGTATCCTTATTTTACCATATGTATCATGTGATGTAAAATCAGTTGAGCAAACCTTTTATCTTGGACGTCATTTTTTCCGTATTGCATGGTCATGTCAACATCCCATTGTGCCGTATTGCATATAATTTAGCTGTAGCTGTGCAGCCTCTTGTGAATGTCGACCGCTAGGATTCCTCGTCTTCCATTTACTCATCTTTTCCCTTGTACTTTGTAAGGTGCAATCTACTTGCTCCCTCGTGAGCTCGTGGACCAGTTGAAGAAATTAATTAGCCTATTTCTTTTTAGAAAATCAGTTTAATAAGAGAAGATTGTTCATTTTTTATAAATATGTTCAAGATTATATCTACAAACAATGTAAAATTATTCTTCAATACCCTCCCTCACGTATAGACTAATATTTTTTTTTATCTTTGTCATAAGATAAGTAGTATGAACTCTTATTCGTTCGGTAATAGATTCTGATACTATGAAAAGATTCATGAGCGTAACTCATCTAAAAAAATGGATTCAAGAGGAGATAATTGTTTATGCCTTATAAATATACTCAAAACCTTATCCACATTAGTGTTGTTGATCTGTCAAAAACTTATAGACGAGAGGACTTGCTCAATTAAGGAGGATGATGTGGGATACTTTCACCTTTTTTAAGGTGAAATTACTCTTGTGCGCCTATTGTCCAACCAGTTTATCATTATCAAATGGTTTAGCAAGCCAATCATATTGGTATAGACAAAAGACACCTACAAATTATGGTGGGTTGAAGTTTTGGGATGTGGCAAATCTTCTAGGATTGACAATTCGTGCTGTTTGGACATTTGGCTCTATGTGTGTTTCATGGAGATGCCTATGGACTTGAAAGTCTTCGAGTTGGAAGCCACCTGTGATTATCAAAATAAGTGGTCATCCAAGCATATATATCTAAGAAGGGGAATAAGATTTTTTGTTTTTTTGTTTTTTTGTCAAGGAAAAGGATGTCATGTAGCACTTATTTGCTCTCTTTACCTTGCTTTATTACACATTTCCTTTTTCTTTTTTCTAAAAAAGAACCTTGTGTAAAGAGTAGAAAGACAAGAAAATTAAAGGAAAGGTGAGGTGAGGTGGTGTTACCTATTCTTACCCTCAAAATTAGTGGGCAAAGGAAAGAGGATGATGATGGTTTTTGTGATGAGAACAAAGGAAAAAAAATAGATGATGATAATGTTTGTTAAGTGTGTTGTTTTGGGTGAGCAATTGGAATGGAATAGTGTGGAGAATTGTTGGGCACTAAACACATTTTATGGTTAAAAGTCGATTAGGATATGAGCTAGCTCAGCTTCTCAAATCATGAGTGACCGTACATAATTGAATTTGGGGGGATTATGGATTATTGAGGTGGAGCACCATAACTATGTTCTTGAGGATTATCCATCCGATCTCATCTTAGTGCTCTCTCCACACATTTTTGCCTCAAAATATTATATCAACCGCCCTAACATTTTTCCCTGCCCTCATCTCCAGATTGCTATCAGCTACCACCACTTGTCTCAGTATATATTATCCTTATTTATTTATCTACCACCACTTTTCTTTAATCTTCACTGCCTTCGCTTTGATTAGTTGCAAAGAAAGTCTTGCAAGAAAGTAGTTCTAGAAAATGAGGAGTTCCCTTAAAAAGATTACATTTTCTAATAATTTTGTGCTTTATGCAGAGGAATTGGGTTTTTCATGATGCTGTGATGCATTATCCTAAGATCAACAATTAAACATCCTCTTCTGAAGTTGCCATTTTTTTGTCTGTCAAAATCAGAGCCGTTTACATATCACCCAACAAGAAGTCCTATTACTAAGTTAGGACACCATTTAGACATTGAGCTAAGTTGAGTTCTTTATAAATAATAATGACTTGAGAAAATGGAGTAAGTTTTCTATGCCACACTTAAGATAAATTTAAATATATTTATGGAAAGTTAAAAAATGTTGAGTCCTGCATGTAAAAAAATTTTGAGTTGAGATTAATTTAATAATTTAAGAGTTGAATGTTTAAATATTAAACTCAACTTAAAATTAATTCAGTCTAAATTTCAAACGGGCATGTAATCAAACATTATAAATTAGGTTTTACAGTATATTACGGATCGAGTTTAATAATGCTTGAGTGACCTTGCTTCTTTGATTAGACCCAAATCAAGAAATGAATCTTATATTCTATCTTCACTCAAAAATTTGAACTCCACTAATCAAGAAGATTTGCTTTTGTATTAAAAAAAGATTAGACTTTTTAGTTTTTACCCCTTCTACTGATACTGCTCATCCTTTTTCCTAGTAATTTACTCTTTTCAAACTTCAACGTTGTAACACTAAAGGGTAAGCAAGCATCAACTCACATGACCGACCAAATAACAACGCATATCATTACACATCCAAAACGATGCTGAGATTTTCAAAGAGGAGTGAGTCCACCTTAGTTGAACTTGAAAGTGGTCACTCACACTCCACCCAAAAAATGATAAATTCCATGATCCCCCATTAAGTTTCCACCACAGAGGGACAAAAATTTACAAGTTTTTTTTTTTTCTTTCTTTCTTTCTTTCTTAAAAAGTTTCATTTTGGTAGTGTACACCATCAATATCGGTCATACACCAACTTCAGTTTGTATATGCAAATCGGCCTTGACATAGTCGTCCAACAATCTGCCTCAAAAGAGAAAATCACCACAATCTTCCAATCTCCCACACGCTATATATTTTTTGATTTTTATTATTTTTTATCAAATATTTGATATATAAATAATGAATAAAAAAATTTAATTAGTTTAAGAAAAATAAACTCAAAAAAAAATTAATCTTTTTAAAAAAATTTAAAATCTTTTTAAAAAAATTAAAAAAATAGTGTGCGGGAGACTTGGTAATATGACGCCCCTCAAAATTAGGCAGGCATGTCATGGTCTTTCTAATTTCAAGATCTCGGTAGCAGACTTTCAGGATGTGCAAGTAACCATAAATAAATGGCTATATTTGGGTAGTGGGATTATTTTCAGATGATTTGTAATAATAAAATCTTGATAAATAATAGTGAAAGAATATTGGTAAAAAAGTAATGATAAAATCTTGAATAGTAATAAAAAAATACGTAAAAAAATAATGATAAAATAGAAAATAGTAGTTGAGTGATATCTACTATCCAAACACAGCCTAATTTTTATTAAATGAAAAATATTTTATGCAATGAAGTTGGCATATCTACCTTGAACCATTTTATAATATAATATGAATCATATGGTTAATTGGATAAAGGCCAGATCAAAAGAGACATAGTGGATTGGTGTTGAAAATCCAGATATTTTATTGTATATATGCCAATCGATTATTATATATCCTGCATGATTAAAACTTATTTAACTTTTGACTCGTGCAGATCCTGTAAAAGAAATAACTTTTTTTATGCTGTCGTTTTTATTTATGACAGACAAAGATTGTTGAATCCGTTTGTAATTTTTAAAAGAGAATTCCTGGGGGCAGACGCTGCCCCCTCCACCAAAGCAGCCCCGCCGCCCTCGGTGGTGGTGGGCGACACTGCCCACGCCATCGGGACCGGCGAACTCAGGCGACCTCACCCCTACGACGGCGAGCTCCAGCGAGCTCCGGTGTGCCCCCGGCAGCCTTCAACCCGTTTCGGGTTGAAACGGGTCCGAAACGGGTTGAAGGCTGCCGGGGGCACACCGGAGCTCGCCGGAGCTCGCCGTCGTAGGGGTGAGGTCGCCTGAGTCCGCCGGTCCCGATGGTGTGGGCGGTGTCGCCCACCGCCACCGGCGGCGGCTCCGTTTTCTCCATGGCCGAATTCCCTTAAATTCATCTTCATTTTATTTTTTTATTGTGTTTTTTATTATGTTTTTATTGTATTTTTTATTGTGTTTTTTATTATGTTTTGTTCATTTTATTTTTTTAATATATTTTTAATCTTCATTTTTTTATTTAATTATATTTTTTATTTTATTTTCATGTGTTTTTTATCATCAAGCAGCCCAACATTAGTTGGGCTGCTTTGGACGCTGGGGACAGCCGGACCGGTCCCCAGCGTCACCCTTTTTAAAAACTAATGTATACATTATAATTTGAATTTGAGATGTACCATATGATGAATGATCCACACAGTGGAATCTCACAGACTCACAGTAAAATCATATACTGAATTTAAAAACTGTGTAATATATTTGTAAGACCTTTTTATAAATAAATCGTTTCTGTTATAACTTAAATGCTTGATAAATATGGTTTTGTGTGCAGCACAATTGATGGGCGAGTATAAAATATAATAAACATCTTGTATTTTACAACTTTTCCAAACAATTTGACTTCTACCACCATTTTATTTCATTTTATTATTATAATTTTATTATAATTTTTTATATAAAATATAATAAATAATTTAATTTTTTTATTTTTAAAATTAAAATAATATTAAAAAATAATATTTTAATATTTTTTTTTTAATTTTTAATTTTTAATTTTTATCTCATCTCATCTTATATCTTATATTTATAAAATTCAATGTTAAAAACTTAAAACCTTGGTTACCAATATTTCTAACTGAGAATACAAAAACATGTCTAGAAATAACTTTAAAATATAACTTTAATTGGAAAGAATAATAAAGATTAATGTTATATATTATATTCCAATTATCATCTCCCTTTATAAATGTGATACTTTTCTTCCTGGGCAAGTGTACGCAGAGATCTTACCAAAGTGAAATTATAAATTAATGCGATTTGATATGATCCATATATCTCTACTTATCAAAATAAAAAATAAAAATATGATATGATCCAGCTTATATCTCTACTTTATCAATCAAAGAGTTTTACGATCTAACATCTCTCGTATGGGCACACAAATTTTTGCAAGCCGAAAGCAAAATCTGAACCATGACTAAGGTTGGTTAAAAGAGACAACAAGAGACATGCATAAACTTTCAGTTCGCATCGCTCCTAACTTCTAAAAGAAAGAACAATCAGTACTCTTTATTCATTTTTATATGCAACAGATGGGTTCAAATCCGTTTGATATTTTGAAAACTTTACTTTTCGATTTTTTTAAGGAATGCTTTAATGGCATGCGGTTGAATGACATGTTTTTTCTGCAGTTTTTATTGCCCTGTTTCTGCATGAGAAAGTTAACAAAGACTGGAAAAATAGACTGTAACATGTTTGATGCTTAAGACTCCAACTTCTACTCCAAAGGTTTGATTTTGGCAGATGCGCCATGACTCTTGTGGGTGAGGAATCACCTCCCCACTCAAGAATTTGCAACCAGCGGTGCTTCTTGCCTCGAGAAAGTGGGAAATGACACGAGTCGTGTTATTAAAAACCCCAACCCAACAAGCTCTCTCTCTCTCTCTCTGCACCACACAGAGGCGCATAGTTTCTGGGCAATGCGTGCTTTATAGTTTGAGGAGGGAATGGCCAATGAAACCCACCCTGGAAGTTGTGAATGCTCGCCAACTCCAAGCACGCCGATGGGTACTCCTCTGAGAAAGGTATTGAATAGAATATCTGGTTTTGCCACTCCATGGAGGAGCAGCTCAGCTCTACGCGGTCGGAGAATCTTTCACAGGGATGTTGAAAGAGAAGAGTTTCAGCATGCTGCTACTCGTTGTCTCTCTTCCTACTACAGTGTCTTCGTTGCTCGCCTTGCTATCATGGTTTGTGAAACTCTTCTTCCCTTCACTGTTAACTGCGTTAGGGATTCAATCTTGTAATTAATTTGTTCTGCTTGAATGATCAAAGTCGAAAATGGGCTAATATCAATAAAAATTACATACTATTTCCCTTATCTAATTGCTCCTTTTTTTAACACTTAAGAGAATTCTCAGGCTTAATTAGAGAGAGTTGTGTGAAATTCTAACAAAGGTAGCCATAAGTTTGTGTACCTTGGGTGGAATTGCATAAACTTCCAAGACAACAGAACCCATTCTGCCAAAAGGGTTGGAAGTCGTTTAATTGATTAGCTGCTTTATATAGATGGGAACTTATTTGTGTAAATCCTGAAGCTTCTATTTGGGTTTTTTTTTTGACATATTACAATGTCTTCTTTGTTTTTTACAGGTCATGCTAGCCATTTTAATTGGGCTTCTAACCATATTAACATGGCATTTTACAAAGATCTACACAACAAAATCACTGAATAGCTTGGCATTTGGCCTTCGAAATGAACTCCTGCAACGTCCAATTTTACGGATGTGGAACATCTTAAATTCTACCTCTGAGATAACAACAGCACAGGTTAAGCTGTCGGAGTATGTGTTCAGACGACACAACAAACCCGTTACTCAGGCCGACCAAGTTGAGGTTGATTGTTAAGCAAGTCATTATAATTAAGCTATGTTTGTTCTTATAAATTATAGTTGTGACTGCTTGGTTTTTGGCAATATTGTTGATTTTGTGATTTCTCAACTCTTAGCAGCTATATCAATCAATGAGGGATGTAACATGGGCACTATTTGCAAGTCGTAAAGCTCTCAATGCAATAACTATAAATTACAGAAATGGTTTTGTCCAGGCATTCCATAGAGATCACAGGAGTAACAATACATTCTACATCTACTCGGATCTTGCAAACTATTCAATCAGTGCCAGTGGATCATCATATGAAATCGGTTCGCTATCATCACAAGTAGATTGGAAAGATCAATCCATACATGGTAACATTTCTGCAGTTTGGTATCAGGAGCCCCTTGATCCCATCACTGGCGAGAAGAAAGGCAAAGCAAAGCCAATCCCACCAGATGACCTAATCAATATTGCAGGGCTTTCAGAGGTACCTGATGGTGTAGCTTCATGGCATGTAGCAGTGAGCAAATACACAGATACACCCTTGCTTTCAGCAGCACTGCCAGTTTGGGACCCTTCAAATGAAAGTATTGTGGCTGTTGTGGGTGTCACTACAGCACTTTATAGTGTAGGCCAGCTAATGAAGGAGCTTGTTGAAGTCCACAGTGGGCATATATATTTGACATCCCAAGAGGGTTATTTACTTGCTACATCAACAAATGCTCCATTATTGAGAAATTCAACTGAGGGGCCGAAGCTTATGAGGGCTATTGATTCTGAGGATGAAGTAATACAAATGGGAGCTACATGGTTGCAGAGAGCCTACAGAAACAACTTTTCTGAGAGTCATGAGGTTCATGCAGAAAATGCCAGGCTTGGCCACGAGCAGTATTACATTGATTCATTTTTCCTAAAATTGAAGAGGCTTCCCTTGGTAAATCTTGACCCCATTTTAATTTCTTCCATACCATTGGTATTCTAGACCTTAAGTTTTAAGAACATATGTGGCTCTAGAGGCCAGATAGAACAGATTGGTATCTTAAGCTTAACTAGTTGTACACTCGCGCGATGCCCAAACAAAAACTTTTAGTTTCTAATTCTACTATAATTTTTCTTTTGATGTTTAGACCCTAATTATGGAGTTGTTTGAAACATGGTCTACTTCAATTACTATTTCTAATAAATTAGATATATAGGAAAGAAGAAGTGTTGGTGTTATAGTGAAAAAAGAATTTAAAAGTATAAATTATCTAATCTTCGTTGATATGACTTTTCAAATTATTTTAGATTTATGATCATTCTATGCAAGAATGGGTGGCATAATTCAGTAGGATCAAAGTTGTTGCTTTGAGAATTATATATGTTATAAATAGATTCTATGATACTCTTTGTTAAACCAAAAATATAATGAGGATTGTACGAGTCTTTCCTTTTTGTCTAGTTGGACAATAGTAATTTAACATTAAATAGAATTAAGGGAGAAAGTAAAATTGAACTTTGTGCAGGTGGGGGTCATCATCATTCCAAGAAAAAATATAATGGGGAAGGTAGATGAGAGAGCCTTCAAAACATTGGTTATATTGATATCTGCATCTTTGTGTATCCTATTCATTGGATGTATCTGCATTTTGATACTGACAAATGGGGTGTCCAAAGAAATGAAACTAAGAGCAGAGCTGATAAGCCATCTTGATGCAAGAAGAAGAGCTGAGGCATCTAGCAACTATAAAAGCCAATTTCTAGCAAACATGAGGTCCGTAATTTCAACTTGTACAAGGTATTTATATATAGTAGTGTTATGATATTTATGGATCGATACAAAATCTATGGTGCTGCAGTCATGAACTGAGGACACCTATGGCTGCGGTAATTGGGTTACTGGACATTCTCATATGTGATGATTGCCTCACAAATGAACAGTACGCAACTGTTACCCAGATTAGAAAGTGCTCAACAGCTCTACTTCGGCTTCTAAACAATATATTGGATTTAAGTAAGGTGAGATATAAAGCATGCATTTACTTATGATTGTGAACAAGCCAAGAGGATTGTATCAATTAATTCTCACTTAAAACAAGCTAGTGCATATGATCATACAGTTAATAAGGAGAGAGGTGATCACCTTCCAATCTTTACCAGACAATCTATTACAATACCTCAATTTGAAGGCATAAAGTTTTTCTCCTATGAAACCACAACATCCTTTCTTAACTCATGAAGTTTAAAAGTTTAAAGCTCTACGTTCTTATTTATCTAAGTAGTATCTTAAATTCATGGAGAATCTAGAGGACCATTAAGTTGGTCAGTAATCTTTTTCATTTAAGTATGGCTACCTAGAAAGAGCAAAGTGACAACAATGTGACCGGCTCCATTTGGCCCGGGAGGGACTGTTTTTCATCATATTTAGAGCTTTTTGCATCCCATGGATATCTTTACATTTAATTACAAGACATAGATCGAAGACTATACAGAAATTAGTTTATATTAATATTTTGACCTCATCAACTTTCAACCCCTAACTGAGAAATTTTAAAATGTTTGGTCTGGACTCACTTTCTCTATTCCAATCTCTTCATTTATCTTAAAATTACCCCTTTGAAAATGAGGAAAAAGATTGGTTCTTGAAAATCCGAAGAACATTTGAAAGGTTGCTTCTACACTGTTCCTCCTTCCTCTCCATCTCTCTCTTCATATTCTGGCATTGCATATGCATTATTTTTAGTTGCATGACTTTTAATATTCATGCACGACTACATCTAATAGAAAGAAAACTAACTACCTAGGTTTGCATTAGAAGTTATGAAATATACTTGATAAGATTACAGCATGCTTAGTGTATAAACCTGAAGGTTGTCGAGAAGGTTCCCAATAATATGTACTTCTTCAAATTTAATTGTTACAGAAAGATTATGAATTTGTGACTAAATGAAACTCGAAAATGAAATTAAAAATATACTATATAGGTTGAATCTGGGAAGCTGGTGTTGGAAGATGCAGAATTTGATTTGGGGAGAGAACTTGAAGGGCTTGTTGATATGTTCTCTGTGCAATGCATTAACCACAACGTGGAAACTGTTTTGGATCTCTCCGGTATGACCTTAAGTCTCAGAGGAAGACAACTCAGATTATTGTCAAAGCTTATCATTTTTAACTATAGCTGTCTGTTTCTGATGTGGTTTTTTACTCTCTCTGTTTCCTGTTTAGATAATATGCCAAAATTTGTTCGAGGAGACTCTGCTAGAGTTGTTCAAATATTTGCAAATCTAATCAGCAATTCTCTCAAGTTCACATCATGTAAGTGCAACTCATGTATTGCAAATATTGATGGCCCCAGTTTGACAGTGCCGCAGAAATAACAATGAAATGGAAAATAGAAAGAGTGAGAAATTGTAAATGTCAATAAATAGTACCTATTAGAAAGGCTATCAGACTAATTATCAAAAAAACAAAAGAAAGGCTATATCAGACTGTAATACAACCTGCAAATAAAAACTTTAAAAAAAAAACAAGTGATTTGTTCCAGAAGAATTAAACAACCTGGGATTGAGATAATAAGTAGTCTCTTCTTTTCAGATGGGTTTCTTTTAGAAGTTGGAGCTACAAATTATTGGGATCATGTCATTGAGAAGTTATCATTTATAGCTCAGATATCTTAAAGTTATCATTTGCTCTTGGGAGCATCTGATCCTTGTTCTTTCATCAATGAATTTGATATTTTTCAAACAATGAAAAGAAAATAAAAAGGCCACCAGTTTGTAGATATTGTAAGTTAATACATCCTCCACATATTTAGTTTGTCAATGCATTCATATGATAGCAAGATCAATATGGAGAAGGAATTCCCTCCCCGGTGCCTTGTAGGAGAGAATATACAAATGTAGGCCTATTTTCAATTACGATGTGGGTAAACTAACAATAAAAAGGATATGAATTTAAAAAAATATCATTTTTTCAAGAATGAATAGTAGGCTTGCATACTGAACTGTTTTGGATGGCTTACAGCAGGTCATGTCATTATACGAGGATGGTGTGAGAACTCAAATTCTTCCATTCACATCGAGAAGTTTCCTCTCGACCATAAGAAATCACAGCCCGTACATAAGATAAAGTTCAAGCAACAGGGAAGCCATATAAAGAAGGCCTGCAAGAAAGAAGACAAAATGATTCTTCGGTTTGAAGTTGATGACACTGGTTGTGGTAGGAATCTTAAAACTACATATATGAATTGTAAAATTAGACACTCTGGTTCTGAATACAAGTAAGAATTTCTTTATGTTTTGCAGGTATTGATCCAAGCAAGTGGGAATCTGTATTTGAAAGCTTTGAGCAAGCTGACCCCTCAACAACACGAACGTAAGTAAAACAAACAAGCTTCATTGTCCACAAAACCTATATGACGAACACGCAGCCTATTGTCTCTTTTTTGAGTTGTAAAATAATAATAATAATAATAATAATAAAATTCATATCTTGAACACATAATACATTTATCAAAATTAAGAACTGAAATCTGCAGAAACCTTTTGGTAATTGCAGGCATGGTGGCACTGGTCTTGGATTATGCATCGTGCGGACCTTGGTGAGTGATAGCCTCCTATGTATAAATTGATGGTGGCATATACACTCACGTTAAATAACAAATACAATGGTCTCGTCCATGATATTGAAAGTTTAGAGGTTTTTGCATTTTTGTTTTTTTGGAAACCCTCAATGAAATGAAGAATAATAACAAGGTACACCGCTTGCTACAAAATAAAGGCAATCCCACATCAAGGGAAAAATGTAGGAAGGCATGAATGCATAGCTTTTGTTGTGCATGAGAGTTGTTGTACAGTGGGACAATTGGGTGCCTTTTTTGTTTGGTTGGGGGTGGGGTGGGGGCATGGTCGAGGCTGTTAAGTTTGTGTTGGAGTTGGGAGTTTGTAATTCATATCTTCGTAGCAGATTTCTTTTGGAGTTAAGCAATTGGCTGAGCCACGATGAAAGTTTGTCTTATGGAAGTTGTTGTTTTATGTTTTTAAGGTTTTTATGTATGAGTGTGCACATGGGTGGACTCAAGTGTATCATTAAAGCCACCCAGACTGTAGAAACCCCTTAAAGAGTATTTTTTATAAAGTATTTTTATAAGTAGACTCTCTAAAAGAAAAAAATTCTAATTATAAGCCCACCATTGGACGCAGAAAACAGACCACTAATGTGGAAGCCTATCCATCAACTAATACTAGAAAATATTTATGTTGTGCCTTTTTTTATAGCTGTAACGGATCCCATAGGAAGGGGCATGTTTACATGCTGACTTGTAAGTAGCAAATCGCCTCTATAAAAGTTAGTCCCCATGGTTCCCCTGCATGAAAAACTTGAATTTTCTGAAGTTTGTAAAGTTCAATTTTGACCTCTAGGCTATCAGCTGCATGCCCATAACTTTGCCAAATGATCCTGGACGGTGACTATTAAATCACAGTTTCCTTTCGTAGGGAAAAAGAAAGTCCATATTATTACTTAAGGCTTTATTGTGCACTGCACTATACAGTCTGAATCTCTTTCTGCGTCACACAATTATACTGCTGATGACAGGTTAACAAGATGGGTGGAGAAATCAAGGTTGCAAAGAAGGATGGTCCAGGAACTTTAATGCAGCTCTGCTTGCTTCTGAATGCACCTGAAGATGGCACGGAGCAGCATTGCCGAGTAGATTTTTCGAAGCATAGTTTAGTGGTGAGTGAGATTTCTTTCTTCTGAACGTTATTTGAAAGCTCACTTGCAGTTCAATTATGCAACAACAAAAAAGAATGAGCTTAAGTATTTGAATTTGTAAATGCAGGTACTGCTTGCTCTACATGGCAGAATGGGGAGATTGATTATGTCCCAGTGGCTACATAAAAGTGGAGTGTCTACGATGGAAGCATCTGAATGGAATGAGCTGACACAAATTCTTAGGGAATTCTTCTGTATCAGAAGGTCAGCTCGTAATGATGGTTTTGATGCACAACATTCTCTAAGCGAACCTTTGAATACTCAAGTATTGAACATTCAAGACATGAGGAACCCAGTCTTCGTCATAGTTGTGGATATAGGACTGCTAGACTTGAGCACAGATATATGGAAGGAACAAATTAACTTTCTTGACAATTACTTTGGGAAAGCAAAGTTTGCATGGATGCTTAATCATGATACTTCAAATGCCATAAAGATGGAACTCCGCCGAAAAGGACAAATAATGATGGTGAATATGCCACTCTACAAGGCAAAGATGATTCACATTCTGGAAGCTGTAATAAAGGAGAGAAATGTTGAACAGCAGAAGAAAAGTTCAAATGTTTTGAGAACTACCAAAGAAGGTAATCTGCATGAATATCACGAGATTGATACCCCACATTTTGATGTTGCCAGCTCTGATGATTCCGATATGCCTGAAATGCATAGTTCTAACTCCATAAGCGGCTCACGTGATGGGGACAAACAAAGAGAGAGGATTACAAAACCTTGTTCTTCAGGCTACCAAAAAACTAACAACTGTTTAGTTGAACTCACTCGTGTTTATTCAAAAGAGAATTATTCAACTGAAAGAGATCCATGTCAAGTCAGGCACAACCCTCATGATGTTCAAAATGAAGAACCTAAATGTTGCACACAAGCATCCCTTACAGCAGAACCTCAAAGTGAAAATGCTGAATGTGCCAAACAACATTTGGTTAGCAGCTGTCCTACACCACAGGGTAATTTATACTCGAGCAAAGCTATGAGTGAACCGAAGTCTCTTGAGGGCCTACGAATACTGCTTGCAGAAGATACCCCAGTACTCCAGAGAGTTGCAACCATAATGCTAGAAAAAATGGGTGCTACAGTAGTTGCCGTGGGAGATGGGCTTCAGGTAGTAGATGCTCTGAATTGCAAGCTTAGTGCAGAAGCTTGTGAAAGGGATTGTGTCTGTGAAGATAGAAACACAAGATTGCAAACAGAAAACAGGGATTTCCCTCTATATGACTTGATCCTAATGGATTGCCAAGTAAGAATCTAAGACAACTCACACTTTTCTAATGCTCTGTTGTATTACTTAGCACTCTTTATTCAATAATAAATACCCAAGAGTAGTGAAAATCAAAAACGGGTAGTGTTATTTCTTTAGAAGTCAGGGGTGCGTCTTGCATTCAAGAGTAAAACTAGAAGCAATTTTAAGGGGAATGCCTACAAAACATCCCCTCAGTTTGTTTATCTTGCCATGTGAATCTGCTTAGATTGGCCATTGCATCAAATTATGAACCTTTGTCTTCATGAAAAACAGATGCCAAAAATGGATGGTTATGAAGCAACAAAGGTAATCAGGAAATCAGAAGCTGGAACCGGATTGCACACTCCCATTGTTGCATTGACCGCCCATGCAATGTCATCAGATGAAGCCAAATGCTTGGAGGTGGGCATGGACGCCTATCTAACAAAACCAATTAACTACAAGCTGATGGTTTCCACCATTCTTTCACTCACTACAAGAACGGCCTATGTCAAGCGGGAGCTAACAAACCAGTAGCTTATGCAGCCTTCAGTTGTAAAGTTTGGTATGAGAAAATGTCGTTTTATATAAGCATTATATGGATGTATATATATCAAGTCTTATTGTATGAGTCTGGAGATCCAAGTCTGGTGTCAATATCTATACCTACACTAGCCGCATCAGAGCTAGAAATGTGTAGGAATAGTTATAATTATTTATAAAAAATAATTTTGAGTGCATGAACAATATGTCACAGCTGATCATCCCGAAAGAACAGTGAGTTGATATATCAAGTTTTGTAGAAACTTGTAAACCTTGAAAAAAAATTCTGGAATTCCCTGGCTTTGTTGATGTAGCATTTGTCTATTAGAATAATAAGTTCAACGGTTGATGGTGGTATCATGTCAACACCTTAGGCTGAAAGTGAGATGAGCTATATCCTTCAATTTTACTTCCTTTTCTTAAACAATCATTTTCAATTAAGCTATTAAGATGCTATTGGCCCAAACAAAAGGGATGTCCTTCAATATTTGGAATTCAAATTGAAGTACCGATTCAAATTTAAGGGCTTAGAGTGACACAATGAGATAAACACATAAAGTGAATCACACAAAATTTATACCACCCAAGTGAATACCTCAAGTAGCATTAAATACTCATTTTATATATCCATCTCTCAACTCTATAGATCTTAAGAATATTAGGGGACCTAAACTTTTGTATTTTTGTTAGATGACAAGTGTGACTAAGGTTGTAATCGAATGAAGTAGAGCTATATTCAAACAAAGGTGTTCGAGCTCAAGTAAAATATTTAATTTTCGAACTCAACTCAGTTCACCAAACATAGATTATGTTTGTGCTTGACTCAAACTCGACTAAAAATAATCGATTGAATTGAGCATGAATATTTTCTTTTGATTGATGTAAAAATTTAAATTCAAACCATTTGACTATTCAACCAAAAATTTTTAATTAAAAAATTCACATGACATAACCTTATATGACAGTACATATATATAAGTTTATAAACTTAAGAACCCTAATATGAAATCCTAATCCTTCAGACATCTCCTACAAATACAGTGCACCTAACACACTCTCCCTTCAAAAGAACTTGCCCATAAGATCTACGTAGTAGCGCCGCATCTCGATGATATCCTTCCATGTTGCATCCTTTGCAATGGCCCTCTTCCATTGTTCTAGCAATTCTGCTCCAATTTGGTTCCCTCTCTTCACAAGTCTCCTCTATAATATAGCCTCTGGCACCAGCGCTAGGGTTCCCTTAGGGATGACTTGAGGGAGAAAAGGTATTGGCTGGACTCGAGCTCTAAGCTTCTTCTTGAGGCAAGACACGTGGAATGTGGAAAAAATCTGTGAATCTTGGGGTAGAGCCAACATATATGCGACATTTCATATCCTTTGAAGGATCGGAATGGTCTATAGTAGCGCGGTGAGATCTTCAAATTTCTTTTCATGGCCATAGACATCTAGTGATAGGACCTCAAATGCAGATAAACCACCTATTTGCCTCATTTAGATTCCATCTCTGTCCTCTTTCTATCGGCATAAAGTTTCATCTTACTTTGGGCTTCTTGCAAGTTCTCATATACCAGCTTAATTATGAAATCTTGGCTTCGGAGCTCCTCATCCATTGCTTGCACACGAGTTACTCCTAGCTGGTATGGCAACAACTTGGGTGGGAGTTGCATGTATATAGTCTCATATGGTGAGATTTGTGTTGAGCTATACCTTGTTGTGTTGTACATATACTTTACCAATGGTGGTCATTTTGTCCAATCTATAGGCCTATCACTAAATAAATAACGTAAACTCTAGATTTTTGTTAATTACCTCTATTTGACCATCAGTATAAGAATGGTAGGCAAAACACATTAGTTTTCTCTAGAATTGACTTGTAAATATTGGGTCTTTATCACTTACAATTATTTGGAACATTCCGTGTAACCTGAAAATATTTTCCATGAAAACTCTTGCCACTATCAATGCTATGTAAGGGTGTGTAAGTAACATGAAGTGGGCCTCCTTGCTCAATTTGTCCACTATCATCATTATAACAGTGTGTCCCTCTGTTAGTGATAATCCTTCAATGAAATCCATGCCAATATTCACCCAATTTTTCTCTAGTATGGGAAAAGTTCGGAGCAACACCACTAGATTGAGGGTTCAACCTTATTTCTCTAGCAGACATCATATTCACTTATGAAAGCTCTCACATTATTGCGCTGATCAGGCTAGAAAATTTTCATTTTTATGAATTTGTTTTATGTACTACTGTATGGCCCCCTAATGGGTTACTATAAAATTGTTGCAGAATTTACTGTTAGAAGGACACGAGTTCTCAAATGCAATCTACCATTTTAAAAGAGTATATCATTACAAAATTGGTATAAAGTTGGTGTCCAAGGTCCCTTGATGGTAAAAGCTAATAAGCTTCTAAAAAATGGAATCTTGGTGATAAGACTTCTTCAACTATCTATGTTGCCTGCATCATACTACAGTATGCAAACCAATTCATACCAAACACCATATCACATCCCCCCTAAAATCAACAAATACAAACTAAATTTAGTATGCAAACCTTGTAGTAAGAGTGAGACAACCCTACATAAACCAAGGCAATGGAGGCTAGCTCCATTAGCCACCTTGACTGACAGTTGACTTCCCTTCATTGGTAGCTGAGCTTTCCTTGCTACATTAGGATCAATAAAACTATGTGTTCTCACGTGTAATAAAATCCTTCTTATGGGAAAGGTTGGTCTTCTGTTGGAATCAGGGAATCTAGTATTATTGTTTGGAAAGTTTGGGTTAAGTCTTGAAGGTGGAGGTGGAAGTCTTAGGATGAGGGTAGGTGTTGGTAGTTTGGGAATTTGGTTTGGGTTTGGATGAGTAGGAAAATTTCGGGTGCCTTGTTTCTAGTTTCTCCTTTTTACTTCCACTTCTTGTAATTTGACTAAACCAAAGGCAACAAATAATCTGGAAGGTTTAAACATAGTCACAATAATTCTAATATCATCTCTCAATTCGCTTAAAATGGTACTTATATGAAACTCTTTTGTTATCCACTTTATTAAATAACTTTTCAAATTGGGTTTGGTACTCTTCAATTGTGCTTGTTTAATTTAGTGAATTGTTCCACTGGATCCTCATATGCTAAGGGTCCAAACCTCACCCTTAGGGTTATGACAAGCTCATCACAAGTAGTAATTAGGCTTGAGTCCATGAGTCAACGGTACTATGAAAGGGCTTTATCCTTCATGTGAAAGAAGGCTATTTGAAGCCTTTGATCATCTAGGATATTATAATATGAGAAAAATTGCAGAGCTTAAAGAACTCACTCAACTAGTTCAGCCCCATCAAACCTAGGGAACTCTAATCTAAGAGATCTGGAATGTATACCCTCATTTTCCTAAAATAAATGATTGGTACTAACTTTTGTATTCTAATTAGAAGACCTTTCACCTGAGTTCTAGTTCCCTACCATCACCGCTAGTTGCTCATAATTGGAAGCTAAATTATTTATATGTTATAACACTGCTTTTAACATTTCTTTTTGTCTCTCTTATGCTTCTCGCAGGTGCACATTCTCCCCCCTTTAGTGATACCAGCGCCTCTGCAAGTTGGTCTTGCCTGGTACCCTCCATCATGTCGCAGGAATGCAACCTGAGACCACTGTTATATATAACCAAGTATTGTACAGTAACAAATAAATACTCTCTGGCAATCCGAGGTGTTAGTATTCTCCCACTCATAATCTAGAAAATACTTTCGATGATTTCATTGATGTAAACATGAAGGAATTAAATATTGTACTCAGTGGACAGTTACTAACAACTGATCATTAACCCACTAATCAGACATGGCCCAACATGACCCATAACCAACTAACTGCTAACTTGACTCAGTCTAACATGGTTGCAACCCAACCAATAAAGATAATAGACAGCAAAACCTGCAATAATAAATAAAATGTAAAGAAATTAATGAGCATAATAGATTTGATTGACAAAGGGGATTAATTCACAATGGCAGGAGTGAAAGATGAGAAGGGAAAAGATAACAATGAAAGACTGTATTGCTAGAATGATGAAGAAGGGAAGAGCATAGGAAAAAGATTATTGGTATCTT
The DNA here is from genome assembly GCA_036559045.1 of Platycarya longipes. NCBI lineage: Eukaryota > Viridiplantae > Streptophyta > Magnoliopsida > Fagales > Juglandaceae > Platycarya > Platycarya longipes. The sequence continues at coordinate 9,582,768 of CM071795.1, forward strand.
TATATGCAATTCCTTGATTACGTTATTGGTATCTTTATATGCAATTCATTCACATGATGGAATATATTAAGAGTTTTGTGTTAGTGTAAGCCAAGAAAAAACCAATTGTCAGCTCAAGAATGCTAGGAAGCCTTAAGTGTAGTCTCGGTAGTATTCCCTCAAGATCGTAATCTATCAATTCTCTTTAAGATGGGATATTTTGTTCAATTTTTTGAATCCATGAATTTTTTATTTAGATCATACTCAACTAGGTCTTATGTTAGTATACATGTAGAACCAAATTATATTAATCAGGAAGATTATAATATACTAAATATAGAAACAAATTTACAACATTGTAAAAATATTCCTCATGTCCCAAAAGATCAAATATATATACAATCTACTTTTAAAAAATATATATATATATGATCTCTTACAAATTATTCAATTAAAATTGTGGAAAAAACTATGAATTTGAACAATCATTATGAATCAATAAGTTCATTAACCAAATACGTTATTAAACAAAGCAAAAACATTCATTTATGCACATTGAGACACAACTTAATATATTATATAAGATAAATATAAAGAAAAACTCTATTCATCATCTTTATACCATACACCATACATAGGGTTTTTATTTTTTATTTTATTTTTTCTTATTAAATATCCTCATTTGTTTTTGTAGATGATATGAGATGAGATAAAAGTTAAATTTTTTTATAGTTGAAAGTTAAATAATATATTATTAGAATATATTTTATTAATATTATTTTTGTTTTAGAATTTGAAAAATTAAAATTTTATTTTATTTTCTATAAAAATTTATAAAAATTGTATTAATTAAATGAGATAAAATAAAATTGGTTGTGAGTCAAACAAACGAGCGCTAAGTATATAGATGATGGCTAGAAGAATTTCTTTAGTTTAGTAAGAATAAAAAATACAAAATTAAAGTGTGATGTGTAGAAGAATGATGATTAAAAAAAAACAGTCAAATATAGATAGTATATGTATAATACATATATTACAAATTTTAAAACGAACTCAATCGAATTTAGTACAATAGTATAAATTTTGTTGACAAATTAAGTAATATTAATATTTAAGAATAGTTGGTTTAATTTATTAAATGAATTAAATAAGATGGAAGAAAGTATATAGTTTTAATTTGTAGAGTTTTACTATTTCTCATTGCACACATCATACACTATATATTATATTTATTTTCAGTTTTTTTATTTCTATTAAATTAATTGAGTTTTTATATTTATAATTTATACATCATATATCATATATTTACTAATAAAAAAATATGTATAATATGTAGTGTAGAAATAAGGAGTAATTTTTTTTAATATGTGATATTGTATATTTCTCACCGCAAGAGTTTTCTATCAATTTTCTCTTCGTACTATTTGTGCGATAACAATGGTTTCCTGTTATCATAACTGGTTTTCGATCATTTTTTCTTGAGCTTAGCAGATTTAGAGCAGTTTTTCTTACGTTTCTTTTCTCGTTTCTAAGGGGATTGTGATCTAGGAACGTAATTATTGATAAAAAATGTTTTGAGTTCAAGAAGGAGAATGGATGGCAATGGAGGATCATGGAAAGCAATCCTCGTCTTGTGAAGCACTTCTCCATCGCTCAGGATGATTTGTTATGGACGGCAGATGCAATGGAAGAAGGTGCAGCCCCTGGGACTCATTCTGAGTTCCTTAAATCCCGAAGACGTTGGTTGAATGTTCTGGTGGTTCAGAGGAAGAAAAACACCCATGGGAACTTCTACTCCCTCTCGGAGGTTGGACCTGAGCGACGAAGAGGCCTTTTGATTGTTCCCGAAGGAAGGTTGGGGATGGGGTGGAAGAATTTCGGAGATACCTTGAAGGAACTCTCCTCCATAGCAACATCTCTAGTCCTGGGTGGAAACAGAGGTCAAGAGCCTCAATCGGTGCTGGTTTTCTCCCAGCGATTTGAGCCCCAGCAGTCGTACTTGTCGTACAGGGAAGCGCTACAACACGTAAACGACGAGGGTGGTGCTCGAGGTGCTGCGGCATTTCAGAGTAGCGCTGTCGTGGAGGGAGAAGATGGCAGAACTCTGTTTGGCCTAAATAAGGAAAATCTCCAATGGGTAGTGGGTGCTATGGAACGACAAGTATTTGGTTTTAACCAGAATTTGCTCTGGTTAAAACGCTGCGTTGAGAAGTTGTGTGGTAAGGATGGGCAAGTGGGCCTGGGGTAGGCAGTGATTGGGCTTGAGAATCAGACACAATGTATGGGCGAGGAAGCTGTTATGAGGCCTTGTAACTGCACGAGTTTCAGGCCTGAAAGGGTTGGGCCCGAGCCCGTTAATGCGTTGCAAGCATAGAGAACAAGCCCTAGCACTATAGAGGCCTTGCTGGAGACATCGGTGATGTCGGAGATGGCGTCGGAGGAGCTCCGGTCTAGACAGAAAATACCGGTGTTGTCAGAGGAGACACCGGCATCACAACAACCCAAGGAAATAGGGGAGTTTCCACCGGCGTTGCAGCAATCCAAGGAAATAGTGCCGATGATGTCGCAGGGTAAGGAGTTAGGGGAGATCTCACCGGTGTCGCAATGATCTAAGGAAACTGGGGAGAACCTATTGGAGGCAGTGCCGGTGTTGTTGCCGGCGTCATTTCTAGTTACTGTCGCGAGCACAAATATTGCCAGAAACCGCCATGTTGATCCACTGGAGAAGACACAGAAATAGTTGGAAAATGCTGGTGAAGGCTTGGGTGACACTTTCCTACAACCAAAAATACCAGAAGTTGTTTGTGTGCAGGCTGTAGCGCCGGTAGGCGTGTTTCAGTGTTCTGGGTCTCTTTTGGAAAAACAGGGGAACCTTGAGGCCAGTGGGGAGGTAGAGGATTCCAGGGAAGGTTTCAGTACTCAGATTGAGAATCAAGATCGGCAGTTAGCCATTTGTGACCCGTCACTATCCAGGGGTGAGGGATTCAGCTTAACCCTTCTATGTACTCTTCCTCCCAGCCCCATCAGGGGGACAAATTCTTCAGATTGGGTGTTCGATCAGGTGGAGGCTATGAAGAGTGTTATAGGGATTACTTTTGGAGGTTACGAAGAACAATTTCGTGCTCTTCTTATTGCTATGGAAAATGGGCGTATGAAGTCATCTTCAAAGCGTGAGAGAATTAAAAAAAATTAACTTGTTCCATTAATTACGACATGAAGGAAGGGAGAAGTGTCATGGACAGATCAAAAGGGAGGGATTCCTTATTGTTTCCATGAAGCACAAAATCCTCTCTTGGAATGTGCGGGGGCTCAATAATCGCAATAAACGCCTCCGTATCAAATTTTTATTGTGCATGTGGAAAGTGGATGTAGTGTGCTTGCAGGAAACAAAGCTCCGGGTCATTGATAGAAGAATTGTTCGAAGTTTATGGGAATGTTCGTATGTGGGTTGGCCATATTTGACCTCCATGGGAGCCTCGGGTGGAGTATTATTAATGTGGGATAAATGAGTTGTGGAGGCAGTGGAAGAATATATTGGTGAGTTCTCGGTAACTTCCATTTTCAAAAATGTTACTAATGGGTGGGAGTGGGCCTTTGCAGGCATCTATGGGCCACATGTAAACAAGGAAAGGCAAGGTTTGTGGGAGGAATTGGTGGGTATTTATTCATTTGGAATGTGCCTTGGTGCATGGGTGGTGATTTTAATATCACTCGTTTTCCTAGTGAGCATTCGGGAAATTTTCAGAATTCTGTGGCTATGGAAGAATTTTTCGAATTCATTTTTTATTTGGACTTCATGGATATCCCTCTAAATGGGGGAGAGTTCACCTGGTCGAATGGACGTGTTTGGTCAAAACTTGATAGATTTTTAGTTTTCCCAGCATGGGAAGCACACTACCTTAAGTTATGCCAGAAACGGTTGGCTCGTGTCATTTCAGATCATTTTCCTATTCTGCTAGACTGTAGAGGCATACATAGAGGTCGATGCTACTTCAAATTTGAGAACATATGGCTCACAACGGATGGATTTGAGGAATTGGTACGTGCTGGTGGGCATCGTATCATTTTGATGGCACTCATAGTTTCATTCTTGCAGGTAAGCTGATGGCATTGAAGCAGGACCTGAAAAAGTGGAATTTGGAAACATTTGGTCACACTGACAATCAGAAAGCAATCCTTTTAGAGGAACTGCAAGAGTTAGAGGAAAATGTATTGTTAGGTGACAGCTCGAAGGAGGTGTTAGTAAGAAAAGTTATAGTTGTAGCTAACTTGGAAGGAGTTCTGTTGGCAGAGGAGATCTCCTGGCGTCAAAAATCCAGGGCCCTTTGGTTGAAAGAAATGGACAAATACACAAAATTCTTTCACAAAGTGGCCAATTCTCACAGACGAAACAATGCTATTGAGATACTTCATTCCGAAAATCAGGTTCTTACTTCTCCATCGGACATTGAAGATCACATAGTGCATTATTATGAGGATCTTCTTTCAAAACCAGTTGGTTAGAGACCTAAGCTTGATAATTTGTCTTTTGATGTGATAGACTCACAGAGTAGGAGTTGGTTGGAGAGACCTTTTGAGGAAGATGAGATTTATAAGGTCATAACAACTATGGCTAGGGATAAAGTGCCGAGCCCAGATGGCTTTTCAATGGGTTTCTTCCAAACTTGTTGGGACATTGTGCAATGTGATGTTGTGAAAGTTTTCAGTGAATTTCACTCTTTCCAAAAGTTTGAAAAATCCCTTAATGCAACTTTTATTGCCATCATCCCTAAGAAGAGTGGGACTGTGGCCGTTGAGGAGTTTCGCCCTATAAGCTTGGTTAGTAATGTGTATAAGATTATATCCAAAATTCTTGCTAACTGTCAATTATCTCAAAGTTTCAAAATGCTTTCATTCGTGGTAGACAAATTCTTGATTCAATTCTTATTACAAATGAATGTTTGGATCATAAAATGCGAGAGGGGAGTACAGGTATTTTTTGTAAACTCGATATGGAAAATGCTTATGATCATGTGAATTTGGACTTTCTTTTATACTCTCTTGGGAGGTATGGATTTGGGGTAGGTGGATCTCCTCGATACGTCATTGTATCTCTACTGTATGGTTTTCAGTACTCGTCAACGACTCACCCGCCGGTTTTTTTTAGAGCTCCCGGCGCTTGCGGCAAGGAGACCCTCTTTCTCCTCTCCTATTTGTTATTGTTATGGAGGCACTCAGCAGGATGGTGACGGCGGCAGTGGGGGGTGGTTTCATATCTGGCTTCCAGGTTGGAAATGGCAATAGTGGGTTTGTTAACATCTCTCATCTATTCATCTATTTTTTGCAGATGATACACTACTCTTCTGTGATGCGGAGGCTAATCAAATTCAAAGTTTACCTGCACTGTTACTTTGCTTTGAAGCAGTATTAGGGCTAAAGGTGAACCTTGACAAGTATGAGATGGTGGCGGTGGGTGCAGTTCCACACATTACTAGTCTAGCAAACCTCCTAGAGTGTAAGGTATCTTCGTTGCCAATGAAGTATTTGGGCTTTCAATTGGGTGCAACTTTCAAGGCTACAACTATTTGGGATAGGGTTGTGGAGAAGATTGAAAGAAGACTTGCAGGGTGGAAACGGGTGTATTTATCGAAAGGGGGTCGACTCACCCTTATTAAAAGCACTCTTACTAATCTCCCTACATATTTCCTCTCTTTATTTCCTATGCCTGCAGGAGTGGTAATTAGAATTGATAAATTTTTCAGGGCCTTCTTATGGAGGGGCATAGGAGAGGAGAAAAAATTTCACCTGGTTAACTGGAAGACAGTATGTTCCCCAATATCATATAATGGCCTGGGGGTTTGCAATTTGAGAACCTTTAACAAATCTTTATTGGGAAAATGGTTATGAAGATATCATTAAGAAAGGGGGTCTTTGTACTTTCTAGATATGGAGGGGCTAAGGGGGGTTGGTGTTCTAATGAAGTCATGGGAGGTTATGGTGTGGGTTTGTGGAAGCTCATTAGGAATGGTTGGCCATGTTTTAAAAGTCACATTCGTTATGTGGCTGGAGAGGGCACTAGAATTAGTTTTTGGAGAGATGTTTGGTGCGGTGAGGTTGAGCTGGGTAGAGCATTCTCCTCTTTATATCGCATTGCTACTAATAAGGAGGCCTCAGTTGCTGACATGCATTCACTATCTTATAGTTCTCATCAATGGAATATCCTCTTCAATAGGGACTTTCATAATTGTGAATTATTCATGGTTGAAGATTTTTTCAGTATACTACACCCTTTGAGGACTCCATTAGCACGGACAAATAGATTGAAATGGAAACAAAATGACCATAAGCAGTGTACAGTTAAGGCCTATTACAAACTCTTGGAACCACATGGGCATGCCTCTTTCCTCTTGAAAAACCTTTGGATATCTCGTGTGCCTTCTAAGGTTGCCTTTTTTGTATAGACTACGGCTCTTGGAAAGATTTTGACTACGAATAAATTGAAAAAGATGGGATGTATAGTGATAGATTGGTGCTATATGTGCAAAAAACATAGAGAATCTGTGAACCATCTCTTATTGCATTGTCATGTTACAAGGGTGTTATGGGATGAGGTTTTCCGTAGGGTAGGCATTGCTTGGTTCATGCCAAGGAGGGTGGTGGATTTGTTGGGTTGTTGGAGGAATATGCCAAGCTGTCTGCAAGTGGCAGCAGCGTGGAAGATGGTTTCGTTATGCATAATGTGGTGTCTTTGGGCAGAAAGAAACGAACATTGCTTTGAAAACCAGGATCGTAATTTGGCGGAGTTACACGAGTTTTTTACGCATATTTTATTGTTGTGGTTTTCCGCTATTGTATTAAATGGAAACAATGTTCATGATTTCTTTTCTTTAACTTCCAGCTCTTAGTTTGTATTTAGATGATCCTCTGTTTACTTCCTGTATATTTGGGCTTAGGGGCGGACCAACGTTTGTGGTTAGGGGGGCTACGCCCCCCCTCCCCCCCCAAAGTTTTTTCAAACTTCAACTATAATATAAATATATATAATTATATATATATAATTAAAATTCTCTCTTAAATTATAAAAAAAAAAAAATTCACCCCCCCAATTTTTTTTACGAAAAATATTCTTCTAAATCTCAATATATATTCATTTATATTCTAACTTTTAACTTTATTTAAACTCAAATTTTAACTTACATAATCTTACAATTACTCTAATAGTCTAATTCGAGTAAAAAAAATGATTATAAATTTATATGATTATAAAATTGATTGATTATACTCACTTATTTAGTTTCACTCTAACTTGTATGATTGTGAGATATAATTTGTTAAAAATCTAATAGCGTTACATCATTACTTATTAGAAAGTTCTCAAACTTATTTTTGATTTATAAATTTTTCTTAAATCATAAGAATAATATGAGCAAGAACTTAAGAACAATTGATTTTTTTTTTTTTAAAAAGAAAGAAATAGAGTATAATTCAAAGAGTAATATACATTTAAAGAACTCGATAACAATAAAATATGATATTTCTATTATTGATGATCATTCTTCTAAAATTTACATACATCGTACACTTTATCAATCACCTCTCTAAATATAAAATCTTGATTCTGTCCCTACTTGAACTTGGTCTTTTTAACTCTCATTAATAGAATTTATCACTTATTTATCAATATATATATATATATATGTGTGTGTGTGTGTGTGTGTGTGTGTGTGTGTGTGTGTGTGTGTGTGTGTGAGATATTGTTGAAGTGACGTAGGAGAACCTCTATGATGCGCGAACACACGAAGTACCAGTGCTTCGGGTACAGCAGATCATAATTTAAGGGGAGAGAGAGAGAGAGTGAGAGAGACCCTCGATGCCTTGCTGCTCAAGAAGAAGTAGTAATAAGTAGAAAGGAAGAGAGGAGAAAGAGAAACCAGAGGAATCGAAGATGGCGAGGTACGACAGGGCAATCACGGTATTCTCACCAGATGGCCATCTGTTTCAGGTCGAATACGCCCTCGAAGCCGTGCGCAAGGGCAACGCCGCCGTAGGCGTCCGTGGCACCGACACCATCGTCCTCGGCGTCGAGAAGAAGTCCACTGCCAAACTCCAAGACTCCAGGTCTCTCTCTCTCGGCGTTTTTACTTTCTATAAGAATCGTAAGGGCTGAGATTACCTTATGATCTCTCTTCCCGAGCTGCTAAGGTCCTGGTTACGGTTAGGGTTTTCCCTATCACTGTGATTTACTATTGGTACACAGGAATTCATAATAAGTTTTTACTCTTTTAGAAAAGATATTTCGGATTAACTTTACTGAAATGGTCGTCTGGGATTTCTTATATGCCCCAGTGTTTTATATGCTCTATAATTTCTTACATAACTTTCTGTTCATAACTAAGAAGCTACGCATAGAAATTTGATGATTTACGTAATGCTTCAAACAAACGAGTTATCAGTAACATATTGGCGATAATAACTCAACTAGCGGTCACCAAACCTTAGCCAAAAAAATCATTATTTTTTGAAATCTTGGACTGCCCATATCTTGAAAATGTTGGTAATCAGAACTGGGGATCGCCTTTAGATTCGAATGACCAAAACAAAACGATGGAACTTTTTACTTCATTTAAAAAAGATGGGACTGATTTTAGCCTCTCAAGTTTCTCATATGAGTTAAAAAAGATACCAATAGAATTACCTTAGATTTTTTGGGTTTACGCAGCCATGTTCATTATATTCGTTGATTTGAATAGCAGCACCAAACAGTTATTCTCGAGTACTTTAAGAATGCTGTCTTGGCCATTATGAAGATTTTGTTTTCTCTTATTATTTTTTACATGTTGTATAACACTTTATGGGTTTAGAAGTCTGACTCTGCTCCTTCTGCTTTGCAGATCGGTTAGGAAGATTGTAAACTTGGATGATCACATTGCACTAGCCTGCGCTGGACTCAAGGCTGATGCTCGCGTTCTAGTAAACAGGGCACGGATTGAATGTCAAAGCCATAGGCTTACAGTCGAGGATCCAGTGACTGTTGAGTACATTACTCGTTACATTGCAGGTCTTCAGCAAAAGTACACACAAAGTGGGGGTGTGAGACCATTTGGCCTTTCAACTCTGATCATTGGTTTTGATCCCTATTCTGGTGCACCGTCATTGTATCAGACAGATCCTTCTGGGACATTTTCAGCTTGGAAGGCTAATGCAACTGGGAGAAACTCTAATTCGATAAGGGAGTTTCTAGAGAAAAACTATAAAGAAACTTCTGGGCAAGAAACAGTGAAGCTTGCCATCCGTGCATTGCTTGAGGTAAATTATTTCAACTTATTTCATGGATAATGAATTCATACTTCATTACATCTTTGCTGTCAAAGATTGGCCTCTCTTTTTCATATTATGTGGTGTTATTTACAAAGTACTTTATAGTTGTCTCAATTGGACCAATAATTAACTTGCTATATTTGCACACTTCTTCTAATCATCCAAGTTACATTATTATTCAGTATTCTTCATGTCAAGGATCCCAGCAGTTATGTTTCTCACTCCCATAGTACCTCCATTCTATAAGCTTTTAAGGCAGGACTGTTGGAATTTTTATTACTTGAAATCAAATATATTTTGGGTATTTTACATAAATATACTTATTTCCTTATTGATATATATATATCTATAATATGGTGCATTGATGGAGAATGTCAACTCATTGAATATATGAAGAAGGTAATGTTAGATAGCACTTGTTATGTAACAAAAACGAAGCTATTTTCTAGTTGTTGGACAACAAGTAATAGAAAACTAGCCCTTTTTTAGCTGTTAGACAGCATTTGTTACGTAACAAGAAAACTAACCATATTCTAGCTGTTGGAATGCATCATAAGTAGGTTATAAAATAGTTGATCCGTTCAAATTTCAAAAAACATAAGAACAAAAAGCCATTTTCTAGCTGTTGGAATGCATAAGTATCAATTTTCTAGAGTAATGCTAGATACAGTCATGGGCTCAAACGCCGCACACTTTTGGAAAAAGAGTGGGGTCCACCATTAAAAAATTAAATTTTTATGCGATCTCATATTTACTCACTTTTTTTTTTTCAAAAGGAGTGCGGTGCTTGGGTAGCAAATGTTATTTCTTTTCTTAAAAATGTGTTTTTGACTATAGAACAATGAGAAAATATAGGGCTTCATTGTTTGAGAATTTTTTTGTCAATACTCTATAACATGTTGAAATGAGACAAAATATGTTCTAAATGAATCGTCGTTACAATCGAGCCTTATAGCCCAGATCTTTATTTTCTCCCTTCATGATTCCATTATTCTCACTATAGTTTTCTTTCTAACAATTTTAGAACATATATTGTATTATTGTTAGAAAATTATCATAAAAAAATAGAATCACAAAAGCAGAAAATAAAGATTTAGACTCTTAAGACTCGATTGTAACGACGATTTCTTTAGAACATAGTTTGTCCCTTCTCAAGGTCCTATAGAGATTGACAAAATTGTTCTCAGGATACATAGAAGCACTCTATTTTCTCATTGTTCTACAGTAGCACTTTTGTAGATCAACTCAAAAACACCATTTTAAGAATTACAGGATCGAGAGATTTTTTTACAAGGATTCCATTAGTTAGAAAATGGCTAGTTTTCTTATTACGTAACAAATGTTGTCTAACAGTTAGAAAAAACTACATATAAAAAAAGCAACTAGAGAACGACTAGTTTTCTATTATGATATAACATTTCCTCCATTTCAATGAGTTGACATTATCCGTTAGTGCACAAGATACTATATGTATAAGAAAATAAGCATATTTATTTGAAATGCCCAAAATATATTTTATTTCAAGTAATAAAATCTAACATTCCCCCCACTATTTCAATTAATATATATTTAAAATAGCTTGTGCACTTTGATGAAAATAAACTGCTTCAATGAAGGTGTCTTTTGGACTTGAACCTTCACCTAGTGAAATATATAAAGTTTTGAATACCATTTCGGAATAATTTATATATGAATCAATTATATATTAGTAAACACCATCTAATATTTAGAAATATTTTTTTAATGTTAAAGTAATAAACACTAACTATTAAATAATCTTTTAATGATAAAGTAATAATTAACACCACTCCAAGAAGTACATTGTATACCGTACAAGTTCAATGTTCACCATCTTCTCTTGCACGCCATCCACAAAACTCATTGTACAAACTTAACACTTATTTTCTCTTGTAATCCACAAAACCCACTGCTACAAGTTCTTAGCACTTCACACAAATTTATAACGATGTTGATTTCATCCCAAAGCGATAACATTAGATCTGCCGCCTTTGCCTCAGCCTCTACATCTCTTTTCATTTTTCATCTTGATATCTTTCAAAAGCTTTGATTGGTCGTGTAGCTGTGCTTTTATGGTTTCCTATCAAGCAGTCGATGACGACAGAGAAAGGAAGAAGAAACAAAAAGAAGACGAAAACAGATCTGTCGAAGAAGAAGGAAGAAGAAAGGGGAAATATGTATTGGCCGAAATTCTCATTTCAACTAGAATCCGATATATCGGCCGTTTCCAACCGAAGTATGAAACTAGAGTCTTCTCTATACTGGCTAGCAGGCTGGTACGGCATATTTTGGCTATATCGGCTAGTATGAAACAAAATTCAAAACTTTGGAAATATATCAACACTATGTCAAGGTAATCATTGGACATGTCTAGAACTGATGACCATATTAGACAAGTCGGATATATTTCACGAAATATTTTCTAATCCTCTAGGTGATTTTACTCAACTTGCATTGTACATCCTTGTGCACATATCCAAGTTTCATGAGAGATCTTGGTAGGGTCAATACCATAGGAAGCGGCCATACAACCACTCTCGAATAGGTGAGTTCATCTAAGGTGATCTTGTTTCACCTCGACAAATTAGTCTATGATCATTTTCAATTTTAAAAACAATTTTAACTTCATTCTTCACCTCGTTTCTATCTCATTCTACAAGATAGATAGGAAAGTTGGGGCCAAATGATATTTTTTTCTAGGCTTTTTGCTCCTCCTTAGTTCAAATTCACTAGGATGCTCAATTTCATTTTCATAAGTGCTAGGGACATAGACACAAGTAGTATTCTTTTGAGAATTAGACCTAGTCAAATTTTAAAAAATTCCACATCTATAGATTTTTTTTTTTTTTTTTAGATGTAGGGGATACCTCTTCAAGGCAGAGCCCTTCAGACCCACTTCTGCAGAGTAAACCTCGATTCCGTGCACCGCAAAATCTCTAGATTCATATATTTCTATTGAATCTAGGTCCAAAAATATGTAAGTCACGCTATTTTGAGAATATCCAATAAAAACACACCTATAGGTTTTTGTGATGAAAAATACTAGGGATCGGTCAGGCCGACCCCCCATAAAAAGTAGCCCGCCGCCCCACCCGCCGCCACTGGCGGCGGCTCCGTTCGGCTAAGGGCCGAATCTCCCTTAAAATCATCCTCATTTTATTTTTTTGTGTTTTTTATTATATTTTTATTTTTTTATTGTGTTTTTTATCGTGTTTTCTTCATTTTATTTTTTTATTATATTTTTTACTGTGTTTTTTTCATTTTAAGATTTTTTTATTGTGTTTATTGTCAAAAGCAGTTGGGCTGCTTTTGACGCTGAGGGCAGCCGGACCGGCCCCCAGCGTCACCCTTTTGTGTATCTCATATTATAAGGATAATGGTAGGTGTGTATGTGATCCCACATTGCTTTAAAATAAGAAGTTCTTGCTCTTTGTAATATTTGAATAGAGCTTCAATTGTATCATTGACTAGTTTTTTTAAAGTATAGGTCATGCGGTTTAGGCCTTTTATTGAAACATTACAAATGGTATCAAAGTCTATCCTAATCATAAATGTGTGACATGATTTGTGCCACCTACGATGGATTGGCTCGATGAGGACATTGGAAATATAAGGGGGGATATTGTGATACCTCATACAAAAATGCTAGGGACAAGCGCCAGGGACAAACGGTAGACAAACGCGAACTGATAACATGTGGTACTTGGTATCTGATGTGTGCTGTACAATATCTGTGAGTTGAGGTATGAAGAAATGGATTCGAAACTAAACGAAATGAAAATGGCACGTTTTGTTTATCATGATATATCAGTTGACGCTTGTCTCTAGCATTACTCTACCTCATATGATAAGGATCAAGGTAGGTGGTGTATAGGATGCCATATTACTTGGAAATGAGAAGTTTTTACTCTCTATAATGTTCTAATGAGGCTTAAATTATATCATTGACTAGTCTTTGAGTATGGGTCATTTGGCTTAAGCCTTCCACTGGGGCATTATAGTTTTATAACCCAATTTGGGTCTTTTAAGATCTGATTTTCTAACATAGGCTAAACACCACCTCCACGCTTCTTATCTCTTCAAAGAATGTTTATGCCATAATTTAAATGGAGCACTCTATTCAAAATATGACAAGTGGATAAAATTGCTCAACTTCATAAGTTAAGAGGATGACTGGAGCTTAAAAGCATGGCATTCACCATCTCAACAAGAGTTCTATTCTTCCTTTTGGCTGCACCATTTTGTTGAGATGTGGAAGGGGCTGTGACTTGGTGATTTATCCCTTGAGTTTCATAGAATTTAGTGAACTCATTTGATAATATTCACCACCACGATCAAACCATAAAGCCTTAATCTTTTTGCCCGATTGATTTTCTACTTTGGCTTCATAAATAAAAAACTTGCGAAAAAACTTCCATCTTTACTCTTGAGCAAATAAACATGTGAATATTTAGTACAATCATCACTAAATGTAACAGAATACTTATTACCACCATGATATTCAACATTTTTAGGATCACAAACATCACCATGAATCAGTTCAAGAACTTGATATTTATGCTCAACATTTTGAAAAGGTTTTCTGGTTATTTGTGATTGAGCACAAATCTGATCTTTTTTAACATTATCATCAAAATCTGGTTATTAGGAAATGTAAATTATGTATTTTATGAAACCATAATTTACATATCTAATCTACCATGTTATAATTGAAAGAAGATGCAATATAAACTGAATTTGCATCCATTACATTCAATTTAACCATTCCATTACAAGAGTAACATTTTCCCACAAACATCCCATTTCTTGGATAAAGCCACCATTCAATTTAACCATTTCATTACAAGAGTAACCTTCGAGATATGAATAGTAGCTCCAGTATCTAGCCACCATCCATTCTCGGATGTCACATGGTTGGCTTCACAAACCGTCTCAATGAGGTCTTCACAGCTTCACTTCTTTCCTATACCGACATTGAAAGGAGTGATGCCCTTGCTTGCCACAAATTAAACAATTATCTTTCTTTTTATTATTTTGATATTTGGGGTATGGGCCATTTTTCTTGAACTTCTTCTCGTTCTTGGCCTGCAACCTTATTCTTCTGCTTGGTTTTGTTAACATCAATGATGTTAACTTTTGTTTCATTTTAGAAGAAGCATCTTTTCTATCTCTATTCCTAGAATGTCAATACAAAAATGACGTTGAACAAATTCTAAGGAATGTTGTCTGTCATCATGTTTAGCTTTCTCTAGTAATCATTCCATGATGAAAGCAATTTATTAACAATTGCTCCCACCAAGAAATTTCCAGCTATCTCAATTCCCATCATTTTAAGATCACCAACGATAAGCAATAAATCATATACTTGAGTTAAAAACAACACTATGAATAATTCATAATTCATAATTCATAATTCATATACCAGAGTACCTCCATTCTATAAGCTTTTAAAGCAGGACATGATACATTTATTTGCATTATATAATATGCAGCATGTTGCTCAATACTGCTTGTACCAATAAAGTCACATAATAGACCGGAAAGGAAGCAAGAGTAATTCCCGACTCACTTGGTGCTTCGGACTTCAATACAGTGCTCTTTGCGTTCATCCTATAAATAAACAATAAACAAATGAATATATAGAGGGAGACACAAGAATTTACGTGGTTCAGCATAAAATCTAGTCTACGGGTTGTTAGGGGCAAAATCCACTATAATTGGTGATTTTACAGTCTCTTATGGCCTTACATATTATTCAATACAATGAAAGAATTTAGTCTGGGTGTAGAGAAGTCGTAGAGAGTCCCGCTAGAGAGCTGCTGGAGACTTTATGGAAAGAAAGAGAGAAAGAGCTTGTCAGATTTGTGGGGGACTTACTCCTTTAATAGAGATTATTTTCTTGGATTGACAGAATCTAAGTTGACTTGTGATACCTTTTTCGTTTAGGAGTCTAAGCCAACTTCCATGTCTGATCTCTTCCATGCTTTATCTCTTGGCTTTATCTCTTTCTTTATTACTAGTTAATAGATTTTCAAAGGATTTGACCCAGTCAATTTAATCCCTAACAAATACACGCAATTCTCAAGGTCAACTTGTTTATCAAGAAGGCAAGAATTTTCAAGTTAACCATGATGGAGGTAATCTACAGAAAAATGAATTCTGATAATTGATTCATAGTTTTTCACTGTTATGTAATATAGATTTCCATGAGTAGCTCTCAAGAATAAATTGTGAAATTTGTAGTCAACCATGTGCGATCTCCCGTTATGCCCATTGCCAAGAGTTACGTAGTTGAGGGCATCTCCTGCTACACTCAACTCTCCAAGCTTACGCGGTTAAGGGCATCTCCTGCTACACCCACATTCGAGTGTCCCCACTTGCTACAATCGTTGCCAATAGGTTACTTTTGGGAATGAGCCTTTGAGCTCTACAACTGTCTCGTACGGGTATCCTTCGGGAACGAGTTGACGAGCTTAGCAACCGCCTAAGATGGGTCTAGGGGGTCGACAGGCACCTACCCACTTAAGTGCGGGTTACTACAACAAACTCGTACACATCCACATCAAAATCGAAATATGCTAAACCATAATGCAAGGGAAAAATCCATTGAGGCCATTGAAAAATAAAAAAAATCATCATCAAACACAAAAATTTGGCACTTTATTAATGATAAACAATCACATATAATCACTACGCAAACGTTCTTACAAACAAATTTCACAAAGGCACAATTTCTTCTTGAGGACCACTCTTGGAGATCTTCATTATATAATAGTGAAAAATTATGTACTAGCTACCATAATTGCTTTTTCTGTAGGTTACCTCCACTATGGTTGACTTGAAGATTTTCAAGACTTTCTTGATAAACAAGTTGACCTTAAGAATCGCGGGCATGTGTTAGGGGCTAAATTGACTGGATCAAATCTTTTGAAAACCTATCGCTAATAATAAGGGAAGAGATAAAACTAAGAGATAAGGCATGAAAGAGATAAAGCATGGAAGTTGGTTCAAACTCCTAAAAGAAAAATGTATCACAAGTCAAATTGGATTTTATTACTCCAATGAAATAATCCTATTTAAGAAGCAGGTCTCCCACAAATCTCAAGCTATTTCTCTCCATGAACTCTTCACTGGCTCTCTATGACTTCTCTACGTCCAAATTAAATTCTCTCGTTGTATTGAGTGATATGTGAGGTCATAAAAGATTGTAAAATCATCAATTATAGTAGATTTTGCTTCTAATAACTCATGAACGTAAGTTTTATGCCGAACCACGTAAATTATTACGTCTTCTTATATTTATTTGTTTGTTTATTGTTTATTTTGTTTATGAACATGAAGAGCACCTATCGACGTCTGAAGCACCAAAGTTGGTTAGGAATTACTCCTTCCTTTCTGGTTAGTTATGCAAATGTAGGCATTAACAGTGCACATTTGTAATAATGGGTTAGACATGGCTAGCTCTTTTCTCTTGGCTATTTAGTTAACCACGAGTTATGAATACTTCTTATCCTTAATTTCATTGTACGTTTAAGCTACTTTTGGATATTTCTTGTGTGTACATTTGCCTGGTGGAACAATGATGTATGGTTCTCAAGGGGATCGTGTTTTGGTATTAGGCATCATCCTATCTATAGTTGTCATCTTTCGGAGCCTTGCTTTTGTGCAAAAGATTTATACTCAATTAAATTATTGTTCCCATACCAATTTATAGTACTTGCCAGTAACTAGTAGAACTCTAATGTAATTTAGTTGAGATGGTTCTTAAGCTATCAGGCAGCTCCAAGAAAGAGAGATGTAGAAATCTGTTACATCGACCCATCCCGATCAGATCCATGCAGGAGTTAAACTGCACATCATTTAGTGTAGTGCACTTGGAATTCTGGTTTTGATGTCCTGAGCAACTGTCGCCTTTAACCTACAGTCGCAGTCTCAATGATTCTGATATTATAGCGTGTTAGCTTCATGTTAACTACCGGCATATACTTTATCCTCGGAACCATAATAAAATTAATTGTTTACGTCTTATGTTTAGGTTGTGGAGAGCGGGGGGAAGAACATTGAAGTTGCTGTGATGACTAAGGATCATGGACTACGGCAACTTGAGGAAGCTGAGATTGATGCAATTGTTGCAGAAATTGATGCAGAGAAAGCAGCTGCTGAGGCTGCAAAGAAGGCTCCTTCAAAGGAAACATGATCTCATTTTCATTTTTCTCATCTCCCTGTTTATTGTTTATCTGCAACTCCCAATGTTATGCGGAGTTGTGTTCGGTATTTTGGGTCAAACTTATCGGTGTTGTCATTCATTTGGATGTTTTGGAGTATTGGATCGCGAGCTTTAGAACAACAAAAACGTAGCCTACTTGAATTCTGGAAATGGAGATGAGACGAATTAGCTTAGTAGCCTCTTCATCTTGGATCAAGTCAAAACTCAGACTATCGTTCTATATGTTTTTAGAGCACTTAACAATGGACTAGTCAAAGTTTAGCTAAATTTTGGTTAGAAATTTCATTTTTATAAATTTTAGCTATTCATTTTTTACTACATCAAATAATAGATTTAACAAATCAATAGTTATTTTATTAAAATATTAATTTTCAACTTTCATTTATTTTGATTCTAATTGTAATTTAAATATTGGTTTTGTTATTAATAAATACATATTAATTTTCTAAATTTCAAATTATTTATAATGGATAAATTTTTTTTAACGGTCATATTTCTTCAACGGTCATATTTTTGAATGTTCATACACGAAACGTAAAATGAAAAGCAAATGGGTTAAGTGCGGGGGGAAAAACAAGTGGAAATATGAATATTTTAATCCCAAAAATTAATTTGACAAGCTCTCACTCCTAATTATATTTGGAGAGTCAGGAGAAAGAAAATTAAATTTATTCTAGAGTTGTTGAGACTGCAGTATATTTTTAGTGTTTTTTAACTATTATTTGGTTAAGATGAATTTGACTAGTTCATTGTGAAGGCTAAGAATTAAACACCTCATATGTTTCATTGAATACAAAAATAAGTATTTCACATAAAAAAAAGATCTTTCCTTCAGTTCTTCCTTCAATTTGGGCACTCAGAAATGGTTAGTTTTATTGACTGAGCTTACTTATATATACAGAAAGGAAAGTGTTTTTTCGAACAAAATGAAAATATATATTAAAAAAAAAAAAAGAGGAAGAGGGAGGGAGGGAGGGGGGGGGGGGGGGGGGTGGTTAGTTTTATTTTGTTTTGTAGGCCCAAAAACTAAGAACTTTGGTAGTAAACTCAAAACTGTAAGGCAGAGACCCCAACCGTTAAAGTTATTGTACGGAAGACGAGGAATATATTGGCCCATGCAGGTCTCGAACCTGCGACCTTCGCGTTATTAGCACGACGCTCTAACCAACTGAGCTAATAGGCCTATTGCTAACTATTTGTGAAAATAATTTCTAACCGGTTAAAATGGGTACGTGGCTGTCATCATTTGTTACATTATAATTCCTAAAATATCAGTATTTATTTCTTATAATAACTAATGTAGCATCAATTTTTCACGCGCCAGTCAATCATTTTATGCCATCTTGACGGATGAGAATGATTTCCTTTCCTTTGTAGATATTTTTTTATATGACTTTTTTTAATTATTATTGAAGAATAAAATTTTCATTAATTTTGGAGAAGTTCTTTCAATTCAATAATCTTTAAAAATTGTTTACACTCCAAAGGATTCGTGGCTACTTCGAGGGGGCATGTCACCATGATCAAAATTTTTAAGTCAACTTTTTTTTAATGAAGATTTGAGCCAACTTTTAAGAAGTCTAATAAAAATCTTATCATGATGTTCATATCTATTTTCTTTTCCGAGAGAGTTATATTTCTTAATAGGATTAATCATATGATATGGCCATGCAGTATGGAAATTTAATCATTTGATGTACCTAAGTTTTCTAGTAGCAATGAACGAATGGAAGGAAATTATTAAGAATTTCTTAAAATGAGATAATGAAATCATGCGAAAGTCGAGAATTAAGGAAATAATCAATAGTATTTTTTGTGTGAAAAAACATTATTCAAAATCTTTTAATCAATTATCATTTTATCATATCTTCTGATATATTATAAAATGATTGGCCAATAAAAATAAATAAATAAATAACAAATACCTAAATTTATTTTATAAAAAAAAAAAAAAAAATCCCTAAATGTCTCACTACAAAAGCACCTAACCCACAAAGTACCACTTCCCGACAGCCCTTATATTAGAGGAACCAGCCATTTTTTTAGGAGGACTAATTTTCTTATCACATAAAATGTTTATATAAAATGTAACAAATATTGAAAATCATAAAAAATATTTAAAATAAAATTTTGATAATTTGTTAAATAACGTAAAAACACACTTAATGTTTATTTCATAGAGTAATATTCATCCATTATTATTTTTGTAAATATGAAATATTTAGAAATTATTTTTTTCATAGAAATCATCAAATGAATTTTTAAAATGCCACTTTTCATTCTAATATCTAGGCGAGTTCATCAAATTTAATGTAAAATATGTATATTGAATTTTTATAAAATTTTAAAAAATATATGAGAATGAGGAAATTATAAATATTTTTGGAGGGGGCCAATTTCCATATATATGAAATTATGAATAAAGTTTAGGGATTATTTTAAAATTTGAAAAAAATTTGGGGGGTATTTTGAATTTTGAGATTTTTTTTTTTTTTTTGGCACTTATTTTCGACATTGATCAAAGCCAAGAATGTTCAGGTAAGTTTTTGGATTTTCTTAAAATTAATTGAAAGTTTATCTTCTTAGTTGAACTTCTTTTTCGCTTGGATCTTTCCAAGGTAACTCAAAAGATGTCACGATGTATATGTGTGTGATAATTTAGTATTGTACTAAAAAAATATCCTCAATGGCTTTCCTTCTATAGAGATGTGGGAGATAGGATGACCAAATACACTCTTAAAGCACAAGTTGTACTTGACTCAACAAGGGCTGGCTTTCAATGGGAAACACATTAAGACTGCCATATCTCAAGGAAAGAAATTTTAGGAATATATGGAATAAGAAGCCACTAGGCTATTGGTAAGAATCCAAATCCCACTAATTGAAGTCCTAGTTTGTCCAAGACCCAATTATATGTGAAACTGAGGTTAATTATTTGTTGTAAGTTGCAAGGAAACTTAGGATGGTCATTGATGCAGCAAAAGGAACTGCTAAAGCATAAAATGCTTATTTGAGGGCACTTTCGGTTGCTCCGAACAACAAAATGTGCAATCTTGATATCTATTTGATAAAGTAGGGAAGAATCGTTAAAGCCAAAGAAACATTGTGACTAGTGAAACTAGTGGTGGCGAATGGCCTGAGAGGCACAGATTCCCACCTCAAAGCCTATGAAAGAGCACAACGGATGTTCAAGGATCTTGAGCCTAAAACGATGAACAATGATGAGTTTCCTGATGAGAATATCAATTCAAATATAATAGAAAACCAGGTGGCACTAACCCAACAGAGAAGTGCCAAACAAGTTGTTCCCCCAAATGCCAATTTTCTAAATGTTATTGCACCACCATTTTTATCATCAAAAACCATAAAGAAGCCCACTTTGAAAGACCTGGTTAAGGATTAGTTTCCTCAGAGCCTTAAGAGAACAAGATCAGGAAATGCTGTCAAGTCGGTCAGAGTAAATGATATGGGGATAACCATAAAGAAACCATTTGTGGAATCAAGAAAGCAAGAAAATAAGACCACAAGGCTATCTCTTTCATCTGAAGAAATAAGTGCCAAGTTGATAGAGCTTTTGCCTGACAACAAGGATTTTGAAGATGCGATTATGGCTGCAATTTTGGCCACAGATGAGGTAAGGAAGGTAGCTGATACAGCTATATTTCAGAGGAAGATTGAGAAGAGGCTTAAGGTTTTTCAAGATATTACACTCTCTTTGAGTCTGAGAGCCAAGAACTCTTTTGTGCTAAAGTTCTACAATTGAAAATCTCATCTTCTGACACCCCCCTAAAAGACCCTAAAACCTTCTTCACAATAGCAGCGACGCACCCTCCACCTTCTCCTTTCCTCCATTTCCCCTTCCCCCCTCTTCGCTTCTCTTCTCTTCTCCCTCCTCCTTTTTCTCTTTCCCCACTCCCCCTTTTTATTTTCTTATTTTTGTGTTTTTTTATTCATATTTTGGTTGCAACAACCACCGAAGAGGGTGGTTTTGGTTGGTTGCTTGACTTGTGAGAAGGAAAGGATGCCGGCGTTTCGCTATGGTTTTCGGTGGTTTTGGTTGGAGATTTCCCCAAGCAGTACTTCTCATTTCGATTGGCCTTCGGCATTCCAGGGGCTATACGTGCCTTACCTTTGGACAACCATGGAGCTGATCTGCCAGATGGGAGCGATCCGATGTCGAACGTAGTGTCGCGTGGGCCACACATGCACACTAACCAGATTGGACAATAACCCACACGCCTCTTTCAAAATCCTTTTGGCCACCATGCATGGTTCTTCTGAGTCCAAGACTTCTGGTCCTCTCCGATTCAACTAGCCAACACCCTCCAAGGGTGACGCGTGAGGATGTTCCTCATGAGTTCTACAGCCGTTCTTTGGTGTGCCTTTGGATTCTTCCAAGATTGAAAATGCGGATCCATATCTGAGTATAGATATAGTCCATTTTTTCCCATGCTTATTTTCCTTTTGTTGTTTTAGTCTTCAGGACTTTTAGCCTATAGAATGTATCTCTGAATCCGTCTTAAAACGGATGTGGGGCTGTTAGTTTATTTTGTTAGTTGTTGGTTATTGGTTGTTATTCTGTCTTGGACAGAGTTGACTGTCTTTTAGATGGTGATTTGGAGAGGTTTTCAGATCGGGCTAAACCATGTGAGTCACGTTTAGTGTACTGGAGAGTTACAGATCGTTGTTAGTTAGCTTGTAATTTAGGTTTTAAGTCCAGTTGAAATGCTCGATATTAATGAATACAAATTTACTTTCCTTTTCAAAAAAATAAAAGAGACTAATAGCCTGACTTGAGAATTAGTGTTAATATTTTTCCAACTAACCATAATTTCTTGAGTATTTTTACATAGTTTTTTTTTAGGTGAGAAATGCATTTGTTCTCCTTTCACTTCAATTCTTGTATAGGGCCATCTAGTAATATGGCAACAATTTATGTCACGTAGAAGCAGTGTAGTAGTACTATGGTAGATTATTGGTGTTGGTCCTCATGGCAGAAGTTTATTCACCTATTTAGAGTTCGTGATGTATATCTCTTCAACAAAATGGGGGTTTTTAGACAATAATAAATAACATGATTTATTAGTTTCTGCGCTTCTGAATTATTAAGAAGAATATTTAGAATTTTCTTGTTAACAAATCAATGGTAGTACATTTTGGACGAAATTGGTTATTTTACCAAGGGAAATGCTATTATGACGGCTCACTTTACTCCTTTATTTTGATCGCTCATGTATTTTTTTTTAATTATTTAATGATTAAGGAAGTGACTACTAGTGTATTGATATTTTATATATTTCTTAAAAATATTTAAACATGTTTAAAAAAATGTTTGTAATAAAGAGTAAATAAAATAAAATAAAGTACAAATGGCATTAGAGCACACTAAGCTTAGCCGTTTGATGAGGCATGGCAGCACTACTCTTTTATGGATAAGTTTAGCCAGACATAATTTTCCTTAAGTTGTTTTTTTTCTCCTTTATTGAAAAGTTGCTTTATAAAAAGACAAGTCTGCCCCCGTCTCTCTCTTTGTAAAGTAAAGCGCTCTCTCTCTCTCTCCTACAACTTTTCTATTACATCTTTTCACATATAGAAAGAAATAAGGAGATATTACTAATGACAGGTTTTTCATTTTAAAAGCATAACAATGTATAAAAAAATCCTACTTCAGCTTTTGCAACTATTTATCCTTCTCCCTTTCCATCATTGATAGAAGCAGCCCAACGAATTAAAATTTTCTTCAAACATTCTTCACCCCAACAATATTTAGTATGTGATGATTATCGAAATCTACCAAAAAGGAAGACTAGAAGGACCTTGTAGATTGTCCTTAGAGTTAGACAATGGATAGAAGATCTCATTGCCACTGTTACGGATAAAAGTATCAAATTCTGACAGGCTCATTGTAATAAAATTAAGAAAATATGTGAAAAAGATAACTATAACAGGACTGATATAATAATTAATAGTGAAAACATGTAGAGAGAAAGGGAGAGGAGAGAAAGAAGAATTGGGAGGGGGAAAGGAAAATAAGAGAATCAAAAAGAGATAAGAGAATCGAGAGACGCGCTGGAGGATAATAGAGAAAAGGCAAAAGAAAGTTTATAACTTGTTGTAAGACTCACTATAAGATAAATAAATCTCATATCTATTGAGATTCTATTACCGATATAAATATTCGTAAGACATTCGTCCATTTCTAAAGTTTTCTCTTGGAAATATATACCTTCCTCTAAAACCTAATATGGAGAATATATTTTTTCAGTTTGTGTGCATTTGGGCTTGTTTTATACACCCTGAAAGGGCTAAAATTAGTATGTCTAGAAATATAAGGCCCAACCCATCAAAAGTCCACCATTATGAGGCAAGTGGGAAGAAACAAGGTAGGACAAGGAAAAGTAAATGTCAAATGGTAAGAGGAAAGAGAGGATAAAGAGAGAGAAATGAGAAATTAAAGAAAAGCAAGTGAGACATGCAAGGGAGGAGTAACATAAAACTGATTTCCTTACCTACTATTCACAAACCCGCCATTAGGAGGCAAGTGGAAAGAGACAAAAAATGACAAAAAAAAAAACAAATGTCAGATGGTAAGATAAAAGATAAAATAGAGGGCAAAAGAGAAAAAAAAAATGATAAATGAGAGGAAAGCAAGTGAAACATGCAGGAGAAGAGGGATATAAAGTTGATTTTCTTATCTACTATAGACAGAGCTACCACTATGAGGCAAGTGGGAAGAGGCAAAGGAGAATAAGGAAAAGCAAATGTCAAAAGAAAAGAGAAAAATGAGAAAAAACAGGAAAGTACATAAGACATGCAAGAGAGTAGGGGTGTAATGGGTCCAATTCAATTCGGTTCAGTCCGATTTTGAATAAAATTAAGAACAGAATCGGTATCACCGATTTTGTATTTCTTAAAATCGATTACGTCCCGATTATCTCCTAAAATCGGTAGCATTGATTTTATCGGTTCTGATCCGGTTTTTCGGTTTTAATAAAATGTAAATTTATAAAAAAAACTAATTTATTTTTTTAAAAAAAAAAAAAACTGGTGTGAAAATTCTGTTTTAGTCAACAAATTGTAATCCATTACAAAAATCTATTTTAGTAAAAAAAAAATCTATTACATAAAAAAAAAAACTACATTAAAAAAACTACTATAAAATAAAAACTATTCTATAAAAAAATATGTTCTAGCAAAATTTGTTATTAAAAAAAATTGTATTAAAAAAACTGCTATAAAATAAAAAACGATTTTATAAAAAATCTACATTATCTCATATCTAATTATATTCATATTATTATATATAGTATAAGACATATTATATAATAATAGTAAAAAAAATAATAAAAAAAAGTAAATAGAATCAGTCTGGTTCGGTCTAATCCAGTCTTAAAATACATGGAACCGGACCGATATTATCCTGTTTTTCAATTTATGAAACCGGCCAAACCGAACTGATCCAAATGGAATTTTCGATCCGGTCTGGTTCGATTTTTTAGTTTTTCAGTTTAAATTTATACCTCTACAAGAGAGTAGTGATATAGAGTTGATTTCTTTATCTACCATGGACATGGCCACCATTAGAAGGCAAGTGGGAAGAAACGAGATAATAAGAAAAATAGATATCAGATGGTAAGAGAAAAGAGATGACAAAGAGAGAAAAATAAAAAAAGGGAGGAAAGCAAGAGAGACATGTAAGGGACGAGTGACATAGAGTTGATTTCCTTATCTACCATAAACATAGCCACCATTAGGAGTAGGGATGTAAATAGTCCAGTCCGGTCCGAGAACAACATGGACCAATTCCATTTGGTCCAAAAAAAATTTCACCCTGGACCGGACCAAACAACTATTCGGTCCATACCGGTCCAGTCTAATTCGGTTCAGGGGCGGTTCGATCCGATCCAAGGGCACCTAATATAATTTAATAGATTAAATTTAATCCAAAATCTTACAATGATGAAATTTAATTTTTAGTCCAAATTTGATTATTTTCAGCCCAATTTACAAATTTACCACAGATTTAAACCAAATAATATTAAAAAAAAATTTACTCTTAAAACAATTGGTAAAAGAAAAAATAATCTAAATAAAAAAGTAAAAAAATAAATTATAAATTATAATTTTTATACTACAACTAGTCTACTATTATAAATTATAATATATTAATATTATAAGAGTATATATTATATATTAATATATTATACTACCACTCTTAATCTATATTAATATTAATATTATAATTTATATACTATTATTTATATATACATATATATAATAAATAAATAAAGTTATTTGGTCCAGTATGGTCTAGTCTAGGGGGAAAATGTCATAGATCGGGATCGGACCAGACCGAATTCCATGCGGTCCAATTCGGTCTTCTTACGTCCCTAATTAGGAGATAAGTGGAAAAAGACGAGAAAAATAAATTTCAAATGGTACGAGGAAAGACAAGACAAAAAGAGAAAAATGAGAAAGGAGATGAAAGTAAGTGAGACATGTAAGAGAGGAGTAATATAAAGTTGATTTTCTTACCTACCATTGTAAGGGTCATCATTAAGAGACAAGCGAGAAGAGACAAGTGAGGATAAAGAAAATCAAATGTCAAAAGAAAAGAAGAAAGAGAGGATAAAGAGATAAAAATGAGAAAATAGAGGAAAACAAATGAGATATGTAAGGGAGGAATAATATAAAGTTGATTTCTTTACCTGTTATAGACAGGACCACCATTAGGAGGCAAGTGGAAAGAGACAAGGGAACATAGTTTTGAATTCCGTTCCGGAACGGCCGGAATGTTCCGCTCCGGTGCCTCAACCAGAACATTATACCACCTTATTCCGTTCCGGTTCAAATTCCGGCCGTTCCGGTCAAATTCCGGCCGTTCCGGTCCAAATTCTGGCAATTCCGGTCCCTGTTTCGGTTTAGATTATTTTTGTGTTTGAATGATATTTTTTTTTAATTTTAAATTTAGATGGTATTTAATTAATTTTAGAATATAAAATATATTTATATACTTTGTAATTTTAAATACGTTTTTTTTAAATATCATTATTTTTAATATTTTATCTATTTATTTATTTTTGTATCTCAACTCAAATTTGTATTTTTTCAACTTCCAATCATTTTATAAATTTTCAATTCTTCTAATATGTATACATATATATGATACACACTTACATATATATTTTTTTATTCTATTAATTGTTAGTTTATATATATAAAAATATTTATTATAATATATAATTAATCCCGAAACGGCACCCCGGAACGGACCGGTACCGAAATATTCCGTTCCAGTACCTCAACCGGAACGATCACCGGAACGAAATTCAAAACTTTGCAAGGGAGGACAAAGAAAAACAAATGTCAATGGATAAGAGAAAAGAGAGGACAATGAAAGAAAAATGAGAAAGATGAGGAGAACAAATGAGGCATGTAAAGGGGGAGTGATATAAAGCTGATTTCCTTACCTACCATGAACAGTGCTACCATTAGGAGGCAAATGGGAAGAGACAATGAAGGATAAGGAAAATCAGATGTCAGATAGTTAGAGAAAAGAGAAGACAAAGACTATAAAAATTAAAATTGGGAGGAAAATAAGTGAGACATGTAAAGGATGAGTAATATAAATGATTTCTTTATCGACCATGAACAAGGCCACCACTAGGAGGTAAGTGGGAAGACACAAGAAAAAATAAGGAAAAGTAAATATTAGATGATAAGAAAAAAAAAAGGACAAAGAGAGAAAGATAACAAATGGGAGGAAAGCAAGTGAGACATGTAAGATAGGAGCGGCATAAAGCTGATTCCCTTACCTACCATGAATATGATCACCATTAGGAGACAAGTGGAAAGAGACAAGAGAGAATAAGGAAAAACAAATGTCAGATGGTAAGAAAAAAAAGATGACAAAGAGAGAAAAATAAGAAATGGGAGGAAAGCAAATGAGACATGCAAGGAAGGAGTGATATAAAGTTGATTTCCTTACCTACCATGGATATGACCACCATTAGAAAGCAAGTTGGAAGAGACAATGGAGGATAAGAAAAAACAAATGTCAGATGGTAAGAGCAAAGAGGGCATAATGAGAGAACAATGAAAAATGGGAGAGAAGCATATAAGACATGCAAATGAAGAGGGATATAAAGTTGATTTTCTTATCTACCATAGATAGAGCCACCACTATGAGGCAAATGGGAAGAAATAAAGAGGGATAAAGAAAAGCAAATGTCAAAGTAAAGAGAAAAGAGTAGACAAAAGAGAGAAAAATAAAAAAGAGGAGGAAAGCATATAAGACATGTAAGGGAAGAGTAATATAAATTTGATTTTTTTACCTACCATGGACATGACTACCATTAGGAGACAAGTGGGAAGAGACAAAAAAGGACAAGGAAAATAAATATCAAGTAGTAAGAGGAAAGAGGGCACAAGGAGAGAAAAATAAGAAATTAGAAGAAAGCAAGTGAGACATGCAAAGGAAGAGTGACATAAAGCTTATTTCATTACCTACCATGGACATGGCCACTATTAGAAGGCAAGTAGAAAGAGACAATGAAGGATAAATAAAATAAAAAACAAATGTCAAATAGTAAGAGAAAAGAGAGGACAAAGTGAGAAAATTTGATAAAAGAGAGGAAAGCATGTGAGACATGTGTGGGATGAGTGGAATTTCTTACCCATCATGGACAAGGCCACAATAAAAACGGGTATGAGATTTGAGGAAATGAGACTTCCAAACAATTAAGCAGCAATAATGAAAAGGTAGAGATTATCTTCAACCTTGTGACAAGAGCTCCCAAGATATATATTTTTCATAAAAGAGGTTTATGACTTCCATTTTATAAAAAGAAATGAGAGATTGCAAAATATTCATATTATAGTATTGCCCTTTAAATGGCCCGTGGATATAGATCTTATTTCGAACCACGTAAATATGTGTTTCTATCTATATTTATATTTTGTATATTTATTTTATATTCAATGTTATATATGTACGTACGGGCACCATACCACCACTCCGAACCACCATCATAAGTTTTAGATGACACCAATTGAGGCTTTGGTCATCACAATGGGTCAAAAAAGACTAATTTTCTGTTTCAACTTGTTGTGCGATTTTATACAAAGGGAATTGAAGGAAAGTTATGGGTGTATTAACAACCCCAAAACAATATAGGTGGGCCTAATTAGATATATGTCTCAAATTTATATAGAGAAGATTGCAGAGGCTTCCTCCAACCCGATTTAAAAAAAAACTTCAAGTTATTAAAAAAAAAAAAAAACGAAGTAAGTGAGCCTAATTAGGTAGTCGAATGAAAACCTCCAGCACACTTTAAAAAAAATGTCTCGTTTAAGCCCAATTTGAACTGATTTTAGACAATCCTAATTAACAAAATCCAAGAATAAAGCAAGTGGGCTTTTAATTAGGCAGCCCAAAATGAAAAAAAAAATATCAAGTAAGATGTATGATCAGAGCATGACCTAGCCCACTAGCTAAATTACCAATGGACTAACTAGACTCCAATACACAGTTTACACATCCCTCCCTTCGAATACTTTAGATCCCTAAAGAAACTCTTTCATTCTATTTTCAAATCATTCACTAGAAGTCTAGAACATTTCTTCTATATTAAAAGCAATGCAAAAAACAATAGTGACAATTTGGTCTACTGAATTTTCTCCTTATATTATTCTAAATGACACTATCATCTCTTCTTCTTCCAATTTTGCCCTTCATTTTTACTTATATTTCCACTTTTATCCCTAATTTATATCTTTTTTGTTCTTGCTTTGACTTCTTTATCCCTACTTTTATAAGATTTTCTTTCATGTTTTGCCCCTACTTTTACAATGATATTCCGTTGTACTGTGTTGTTCTCCTTCGTCTGCCGAGTATGCTTTTGTTATTTTCTATCTCCATCCAACATGTACGAATTTGTATGGTCTAATTTAATAGATCATACACAATTCCACGTGACAAAATAAAACCTAAAAACAATGTGTAAAATCTTCAAATTTGTACGTGTACAATTACAAAAGAAAATATCCTCACAAGATTTCAAATTATACCAACCAAATCAAATTATGAAAAAAATATATATTCAAATGGTTCCACAAGCAGATTAAATTAAAGCAAACTCAAAAAAGATCTTAAAAATAATCGTTCGTAGGAGTTAGAAAAAAAATACAAATTGGAAATCACTAAATCTAAGGAAAAAAAACTTCCCCTAGATGACTCGAGACAAATATGTTCAGATGTAAAAAAAATCATTCGTAGGAGTCGAAACAAAGAGGACATATATGAAACTGTTCGGATCTAAGGAAAAACATAGATGACATTTCAGCTCAAATCTATAGCAAAAAAAAGGGATCAAGGACAACAACTAAACAAAAAAAAAACACACACACACCCACAAAACACAAAAATCAAATCACTTTGAAATTTTTAGACTGAGATCTGTAGGAAATTTCGACTCATAAAGCAAAACACTTTAACAAAAATACCCGTGTAGACCATAAACCAAAATGACCTCAGATATAAACAAAGTCACTTCAAATTTGTCGAGATTTGTTTAGATCTGTACAAAAAAATAAAAAATAAAGAACAACAACAAAATGAAAAATAAACCCACAAAGAAAAACACTGAGATCTGAACAAAATCTGTTCAAATATGTCAAGATTTGTTCAAGTGTGTAGGACAGAAAAAAAGGCAATAAAGAACAACAACAAAACGAAAAAAAAAAAACCATTACAAAGAAAAACACTCAAATCTGAACTTCAAACATTATTTCCAAACACATGATTTAGATTTATTGTCCAACATCTGAAAAAAAATCTCACAGATCTTTTGACGATAGGCTGCCAAAATAAGAGAAAAATGAGACTTTTATTTCCCTATCAATACATGATGGAAAAAGAGCCATAGAGATCACAAAGAGGGAGAGGACCTATGAGAAATCATGAGGAACGTGAGCGAGAGAGAGCCGAGGTTACGACCTATGCAGAGAGATGGAGAGTGAGTGAAAATATTATGAAAGGGAAACGTGTGAAGGGAGTTTGAGAGGGTATGTAAAGAGCAAAGAGTAAGGAAGCAGGATGGAATTTCGAGGTGAGAGAGAGAGAATGATAGGAAGGGGAGAAAATTCAGGAAGAAACAAAAATTAGGGGAAAAAAAGAAATGGATTGGGTTGGGCGCAAATGGGGAAGAGTTTTAAGATCTACAAACTACTTGTTTAGATGTAAAAAATATATATATATGTTTTATGGGAAAGCCTGGAGACTAGCAGAACTGGTCTTCTTAAAAAATTGGTCCACTAATAAAAAATGTTATATAAGTATTTTGACTCGTGGACAATGCTAGGAGTCCCGCTTTTAGGACCTGTTTTGTCATATCCATTTCCCGTAAATGCGTCTCCAACTCGAGCTTGTCATCTCCATCAATAAGCTAGTAAATGCGTCCAACAACGTCCTCGACTCCCTCATCAACAAGCCATCAACTTCGCATCTCCAACAATGGAAAAAGCTTCCCTCTGACCTCCATTTCCGACAAGCCTCTCCGCTCCCCTCCATTTCCATCTAATCTCATTACAGTGATGTGCGACTACCTTCTGAAAAACCTTCATAGTTGGCTTGAACCATAAATGAATACAAATCGTCAAACTTTTGTGCAATAAACAACCAAATTGAACCATCCTGATCATCTAAGTAAAAGAGAAACTCATCAAAATTGCATCGCTCCTATGATAGATGCTCATTGGCAAACTAGACAAAAGAGAAAGTTGTACACAAACTTTTATAAATTGATGCCTATTTCTAAGACATAAAAGCCATAAGAAATTAGTGATTTTAATGTAGTTACCTCTGCTTTGACAGAGGAAGAAGCCCCATGGTCCACAACATGAACCTGAGTATCTTCAGTATCAATTATCACAAAAACAAAAAACTCCTTTGTCTCATTCAACCTCTTAATCTTCCTAATTACATCTTGGTGCCACATCAAACTCCAAAACCCCACTCTGAGCTCTTCAACTCAGGCAAACCTTCTAATCCTTCCACGCCCACTTGGATCGCTGCCCGTATCATTTTTTTTGTCAATATTCTTAGCAAACTGCAGTGCTTTTTTTCCAAATACTAATTTAATTTACTGATAAATTTCTCTTAAAGCATGTTCTAACTCAAGTCCTCTGTATGTTTGGTGGTTGATTTTCTAGGTTTTCACAACAACAAAATAACTGGACGATTGTATCCTCACTCAAACACTTGAGAGAAAAATTCATGGAAATGGAAGGAAATGTGCATGATGCAGAACAATCTTTGAAGCAATCACAAGATCAAAGCCTCTGAAATTAGGAAGCAATTTGCCAAGTTCCAGAGGGTCATATCCTCTCCTAATCAAGCCAGTAACCCATGAAAACAATCTCAACATATTTATCTGACATGTTTTCTCCCAAGGTCGGAGATCGAGGTTAGAAGGAAGACGTGGTCGGAACCTGTTAATCGAAGGGAAGAAGAAATCGGAGATGGAGGTCGAGATGTCATTTCAACACAACAACCTACGAAGATGGAAATGGAGGGTAGCTAAGAGGCTTGTTGGAAATGGAGATCAGATGGGAGTTTTTTTCCATTGCCGAAGATGGGACATTGCCAAAGATGTAAAGTTGATGGCTTGTTGATGGGGACATTGCCAGACGCATTTACCGTAAGGCTTGTTGATGGAGATGCCAACTCAAGCTTAAAGACGTGGATATGCTACAGGTTAAGTGACGAAGAATAATTTTGCCAGGTGTATTATACACATCAAGCGGGATGAGAAAGTGAGAACCCAAAACGAGATCATTAGTATTTTCCTTTGACTTATATACCATACATTTGCCTATAGCTAATCAACTCATCACAATGAGCAAGAAACACTTATTTCTTCACAATACCCACCTTAGAGTATCCACATCTAGATCTCTAAAATTTTTCTCAAATTTTAACTAAAAATCTCACTCGTTATAAATTTTTTCGAAATTTCACTCATTCAAAAAATCTCATACATCTCATTCTCTATAATGTTTTCTCATTTATTAAAATAATACTATTCTATTCCTTCTTTATTACATTTTCTACTACTTTATTTCATATCATAATATTATTCTCAATAAAACATAATCAATAAATAGATGAATGGTGATATAGGGATGAATAATAATCCATCATATATGATAGGCTACTATAGCACATCTCAAAAAGTTTTTCAAAATAAGGAACCAGATGTGAGAGTATTTTGAGGTAAAACCCTAAAACATCCCTCGTTATTTGAGTATTGGGTGCATTGCACCCAATACAGGTTGCATTGCACCCAATACAGGTGCTCTTACAGTTGCATCATATTCACAGAGACCTAAATCTAACCAAACCTCTAAAATCCTCCTTTTTTAACACGGACAAGCAAATGAAAATGATTTCTTGATCTTGATTAGTTTTGCTCTCGTGGTCGAGTTCTTCAATTGCCGACCCAATATCAAATTAGGATATTCACCAAGAGGGTGCAAGATTTGATAAATCGATAATGATTTTGCTTAGCTTCATTTGTGTAAGAAAATGTGAGAAATCCAAAGAATTACAAATCTATGTGGGCTTTTCTGATGGAAAAACTCTATGTACGAGCAATTTTGTGTATAGGAAAAACTAGAAAATGGCGTTTTGAGGTGTTGGGCAGGATTTGAAAGTTAAAGATATTAAAATTCCAAAATACAACCAATTTTATGACATGAACTAAGAATAATTACCATAACATATCATGCAAAAAGTGACGAGAAAATGAATAGTTTGCATCAGATTCACCATAAATTGAAACAGAAAAAAATAAAAAATAAAAATCTGCTAGTTATGGAGAGGATCTGGGCAACTGGTTTTGTTCTCATTGAATCGGTTGTCATTTCTGCCATTGAAATACTTTCGAACCGAATCCTCATTGCTGCTCTTCTTAACCATTTTGCTGCCATGACTATGACCTTTGCCATTTCAATCCTAGAAGTCATAAAAATAACATTGCCTGCAGAGATCAAAGACTCACATGCATATACAAAAGTTATCAAAAAATGGCCTTCACTTCAACTCCACTGCTCAAAACTCAAGATCTACTTATTAAAAAGAATCTCCTTAACTTGCTTACCGTAATTTTTGCAAGTTTTCTCCCTCTCTCTCTCTCTCTTCGTGTCTTTCTCTAGGTGCAGTTCTTTCCTCCACTTGAGAAATCATGTCCAAGGGATTTAATTAGGTGCTATGCAGTGTATAGGATTCATTTTCTTTTTCTTACATGCACATATCTAATAGGAGGGCTGTTTTTGGCCCAAACACAACTGGGATGTCCAAAGCGGTGCTCGTATTTTATATCCATAAGATGAGAAAAGTTGGAGATCAGTCAAGCTATTTAAATTTGAAAAGCAGCCCTCAAATGAAGTAATTACACATAAAATAAAATAAAATAAAAACACAACATACACATGCAACTCACCACATAAAATCACCACAACTATTCTTCATTCCAACCCGCTCTCCTTCGAATCCCCTCCCCCCTTCTTCAGGTTGATTTGGTAAATCCATAGCCGATACACCCACAAGCTATGCTCACTCCTCTGCAATCCACACAAAAACCACAACCAAGAAACAAATTGCAAAAAAGAAAAAAACAAAAACAAAATCAATAACACATGAATTTGGCACACTTGTTTTATAAACAATAAAGTTGCCAAAAAAAAGGGATCAACACAGCACTCCTACAAAATTGCAGACTTCGTTGCAAAAATTTCATACTCAAAACATCCACCCACCCAGCCTACGATACACCCACAAAATTCATCCATAACTTTTTGTTTCCCTCCAAAATCTCCCAGAATTCTTGCGATTGTACGTGGTGCTGGTAGGGAACTTGATCCACTACAGCCGGTGGTGCTATGGCAAAGGAAGGTCGACTTTTAATACAAGAACCCTTCATCAAATGATTAAGTCTGTTCTTCTTCTTGTGCTTTGATTTTCAACTGAAACTGTATGTCGATGTTTGGTTTTCAAGTTATGGAGGAAAAAGAAAATTATTGTTCTGTAGTTCAAAATTTATTATTTGGAGGAGTCAAGGAAAAGAGACAAAGAGATGGATGAACTTTGAAAAGGACAGACAGAGATGGAGAAGATCGGGCTCGAGGGAGAAGCTTGATCTTCTAAGCGAGGGGTTTGTGTCGGTTGCGAATTTACGAGAAGAGCTGGCGATTTTGTGTGGTAAGTCGCATTTTTGTATTGTGTTTTTTTCTTTACGTGGCATCATCTAATTGGAGGGTGTTTTTCTAATTTAAATGGTTTGACCCGTCCCCAGCATCCCAGCATCCTTCCCAAAAGATTTATCTCAAAGATTTCTCCCCATGATATATATTTTTTTAATTTGTTTACTTAATGATTAGTGAGATAGTTTCCAATGATGATGTAAATTTAAAAAATATTTAAGAATTTAAAAAAACAAATAAGAAAAATAAGAAAACCTTTTTCACCTTCTCAGAAGATCTTCTGTATTTGTTTGTATTATTTTTATTTTATTTCTCATTTCTAAATGATTTCTGCTTATTCGTTTGTTTATTTTGTAATATCAATTTTATAAAGTTTTGTTAAACAGATCTTTGAGTGACGCAATAATGAAATTATAATGTTCAAATTCTTTATACGTATTTTTAAATAAATGTTTAATAATTATCATCAAGTTATGTTCAAATTCAATATTAATATTTTAATTTTAGAAGTGTGAGAATGTAAAATCAATTAATTTTTTGCATTTTTATTCTTTTTTATAGTGTCTTTCAGAAATGAAATAGATTAATAAATATTTTTTAAAATAATTTTAACAAAATTGTTTGCAATTGGTCATTTATGCTTTGGTTAAAAAAATATCAGTTAAGAAAGACTGGCACTGAAACAAAACCATTTTTTTACATTGATATTATTTGTATTTCATACATTCATTTTCCTGTTAGACTTAGTAATTATTTTAGGTAAATTCTATATAATAATTATATTTTTTATAAGAGCATATAATATTATAAATATTTGTTATAATATGTTTGTATTTTCATTGGATACACGTGCAGGGCACGCGCACACCTCTACTAACTTGACCAACTTATCCTAAAAAATAAAGTAACGGTATCCATCATTTCTTTTACTATTTATTTTCTTTCCATCATTATATGATATGGTATTTAATAATTATAAATTATTGATTATATTTTACTTGTAGATCAATTATTTAATATCCTCTCAAAAGATCTTGAGTGGATAATAAAAAATATAATTTTTCTAAAAGACATGGCCAACGTGCACCCAACAGGGCTACTTCCAATGGCGCCCGTGAGCTAATGGGCAACTGCTAGCCACCTCCAAGACTGTTGACGATCTCTGTCGCCAATAGGGTGCTCCACGGCCCAACCAATTTGGCCACAAAGCTGAGCATCCTCCTGTCATGCACGCAGGCGAGCAACCACTCGAATTTATAAAATAAAAAATTGAAGTTAGACTAATTAGGTAGTCAAATGAAAACCTCAAACGCACTTAAGAAAAAAAGATATATATTCCGGTTCAAGCCCAATTTGAACTAGTTTTAGACAACCCAAAAATAACAAGTAGGCTTTTAATTAGGCAATCCAAATAGAAAATATAAATAAATAAATAAACAAGAAAGATGTATGATCAGAGCATGACCTAGCCCACTATCTAAATTACCAACGGACTAAACCGACTCCACAAGACATCCCTCCAATATCTTAGACCCCAAAAGAAACTTATTCTCTACTTTCATACCATTCACCATAATTATGGTTGTACAAAAAATCAAATAAATAGGCCTAAACCGATCAGACCGATTGTCAGAGAACAAAATTAATCAAAATCAATAGAGAATCGATCAGCCGATGGCAAGAACTAAACAGAATGATGTCGGCCAATTCGGCTCACCGTTTGACCTAATGAAAAACCATTGAACCAGCCTACATCAGCTACCTATATTTTTTCAAATATATGTATATGAAACGACATTGTTTACACTTAAATGAGTGAAACATGAAACGACATTGTTTTCACTTAAATATATACATAGTTTGGGATCATAGTTTGTAAAAAATATATACATGTAATGGCGCCATTTGGCTTAAGCAAAATGGCACTATTTTGAATTAAGGTTAGTAGCCTTCAAAGAAACTCCCCTCCTTCTCTTTTATTCCTTCGTCACCACTCTCACTCCATTCTCTCTCTCAAACTCTCACCCCTCTCTCTCTCTCTCTCTCTCTCACAAGTCAAGAAATTCATTCTCTCGACTTTGCCGTCACTCTCAGCCTCACACGCAGGCTGCAACCGCCACCCCTTTGTTATGAACCTCTAAGTAGAATTCATTTTTGAAAATCGACTTACAAAAGAAGAGTGCGGAGTGCCTAAAGGCTTATAAACCATCAACCAATCTCATACTCAGTCAATGTGGGATCATAACAACCACCACGCTTCGCAATCGACATCCACGACAGTCCCAGCACCCACACGGGCTGGCTGTACGCTAGGTCTTTCTTAGGTCTAGACTAACATTGTCATGCTGGCATCACCCCTATGCTGCACGATTGCAACCATCGCAACATGGCTTTAGAGGTGGGGTGGCTTTGATAGGAAATAGGTTCTCTGTGAGTGAGTTGTGATTTCTTTTTTTGTTCATTTAATTTTTTTTTCTTGTTGAATTTTGTTAGGTGGTTGTGACAAGATAGTTGTTAACTTGTTGCTAATATTGTTATGTGAAGTGTAGATTGTAAATTTGTGAATTTGATAGTGTTTTGTAGATTGGTTGGTTATTGAATTCGGAAAGAGAGAATCGATTCTCAAACCGTCAAATTGATCAATGTCGGCCGATCAAACTCCGATCGGTTCTTTTTCTCCTTGTGAATCGATTTCGATCGAAAAGAAGGGATTTTTCATGTGTCGGTGGGGTTTTAGTTTGGCACCAAAATCGACGTTGAACCGGTGTTCACCCCTAATTAGATAATAATATATAGAAAAGAAGATTACAGCTCAACTCATAGATTAAGCAAATTTGACCAATTTATCCTAAGAAATAAAGTAACAGCACCCATCATTTCTTTACTATTATTATCTTTCCCTATGATATGATATGGTATTTAATAATTATAAGTTTTTTATTATAATTTATTTATAGACCAATCATTTAATACTATATCAAATACGCTTAAGAGTTTAATAAAGAAAATATATTATAAATAAAAGATTTCTAAAAGATATGGCTAACTATTTTCCTTTTTAGTAAGCAAAAACGAAAAATAGGGATGTAACATGTTAAGATGTGAATTTTACGCGGGCAAATTTATCATTCTGCTCAAATGCTAACTATATATAACTAAAATTACATTTTATTTATTTATTGAGATATCTATTAAGGGCAGAGCAAAAATCCAACTTCAAAACTAGTTCCAATCCAGTTCTTCTCTAGCTCCACTACGACTCCAACTTTAGGGGGGGAAAACTCCAACTCTACCTCTAACTTTACTTCCGAATTTGACTCCAACTACACATCCAACTCGGACTCTAATATTTTGCATATAAATATAAAAATATATGTATTATATATTTTTTATACAATTATTACTTATATAGATATCTAATTAAATTAACTTATAGTATGAGTTAAGTATTATTCTAAAATAATCTACTTATAATATAATAGACATCTACTAATATATCATGGCATAAACTAATATAATAAGTTATAATGCTCCACAGTGCTAATGTATAAGTGTTAAAATATTATAAGTTACTAATGTATACGTGATATATATTAACGTGTGTTATATACTATTATACTTGTGTTATTATAAACTATATAATATAAGCTACTTACAAAATAATAGACATCTATTTATCTACCTATAAGTTATATACTAAAGTGATATAAACTAGAAGTGTTTTACCATGTACTATGCGTATTTCTGGTATATTATATGTCACATCAAATCTGTATTTTCAATAGGTTATTAATATTCATGCAAACTTGGATACTTTTTGTGAAAGTGGTAATCACCGCTTGAGTTCAATGGATATCCGAATGAAGACAAAGTATGAAAAGTATTGGGGTGATCTAGAAAAGATAAATCAGTTGTTGTTTATAGCTGCCATTCTTGATCCACGATACAAATTAATTGCTCAAGGTTATTGATTCAATCAAACATTGGGCGAGGAGAGAAGCAAGGAATTTGTTGCACTCTTAAAGAGGGATTTGACATATTTATATGAGCAATATGTTACGTTTGGTGGTGGGTCCTTAACTAAGTCAACTTCTCGTAGTGAAGGTAGTGCATCAATGAGGAGTACTATTTGTACAGGTGATCACTTGTTCTTTTTGAAATCTGCATCCTTGATGGATTGTAAATCAGAGTTAGAACGTTATTAGCTAGAGGATGTGGAGGTTACCACTGAGGATTTTGACATTTTAATTTGGTGGAAGGTCAACTCCACCAAATATTCGATTCTTGCTCTTATGGCAAAAGATATCTTGGTCATTCTGATCACCACCATAGCATCTAAGTCGGCATTTAGCACAAAAGGACATGTATTGGATCCGTTTAGGAATTCTTTGGCTCCTAAGACTGTAGAGGCTCTTGTGTGCATGTAGAATTGGTTGAAGTCCACTCCTATATGCTTAACTGGAAATTATTTGACTACCATTAATGATGTGGAAAGTTATAAGTTAGACAAAGGTAATAACTAATATATTTAGAGGTTTTTTCTATCTTACTTGTATATATGTTGATTTTGACATCCCTAGTGATATTAATCTCCTACTCTTTGACATCTTAATATAGAATTAACCACTGGTATGACGAACTTATTACGTGAGGATGATTGAGGTTTAAGTTATTTACTTGGCAATAGCACTATCTTTCCAGTCTTGTGATGTTCTTGAATCTGTAATTTAATTTGTAACTTATTTTGTTATATTGCTCATGTTCATAGTTGTTTTGTAGCTTTATTATTCACTATTTAATGTTGGGTGGAGAGTTGGGCACTGGACAGTGAACTGTGAAACTGGATGATGATATCTTTGATATTTGTTTTCATGTTTGGGAGGTTGTAATGTTTATAAAGATCTTTTCATTTTTTTTGTTAGGCATTGTTGAGAAGAAATATAAGGTGGGACCTTGTTGTTTTAGTAATATGTTTATAGGGAGTTTGGCACTTTTAATTTGCTGTTTTATTTAGCTTGTTATAATATGGTTGTGGAACATTTAATTTGGTTGGAATTTGGTACTTAGTTTGTAGTAATACGTTTGTTCTTGTTGTCAAAATTAAAACTTAAAATGTGTCTATTTTAATAGCTATAAACTTGTAAGAAGAACCTATTATAATGAGTGATGGGATGATGGGTGCAGAATATAGATGTGGATGATGAATGATGAATGATGAATGTGAATGGTGGATGAGAAATGTGGAATGTGGATGTGCTTCTCTTATATTTATTTTGGATGTGATTAGCCGAATGTGGATGTTTAGACTTGAAGTGATATTTAGTTAAATGTGAATGATTTTGAATTGTTGAGGGTTTCATCATATTAATTACTGGATTTTTATACATGCTACACTAACAAAATCTGTTAGATTTCTGTTTCCATGAAGTTATAAACATAATATAAAGTTATAAACACTTATCTTTTATTGATTTTGTTATTATTATAACTAGTTAGATGTTTAGATTTTGGACGCAAGAAGTGCATACTTTTTTAATGTGGATTTTTATTAGTATGCCAAAGGCCCAAATATAAAGTTTAAAAAGATTAAAAATAGGCAATTTGTTATTATATTCATCCGATTTTTATTATTGTGCCAAAGGCCCAAATGTAAATTTTAAGAAAATGTTAAAAAAAAAGGTTCACGAAAAATCTAAAACCGACTCAAACCACCAACTCCGTTCTGACAAAGTGAAGGCAGCGACAAAGTAGTGGTTTCTATCTCGAAGGTAGAGTCGGAGGTCATATCCGACCTCCGACTAAAGTCGAAGTCGGAATCAATATATGACATCGCCGACTCCAAAAGGGTTAGTGCCCAGCACTACTCTTTTATGCATTGTGAAAGCTATTTGTAACCTTTTGAGGTTAGTGGAGCCCTTTCAAGTTTTGGGAGGGCGTCTAGGAAGATTTTTATATATTTTTTATAAGCTTTTTTAAAAAATTTTTAAAAATAAAATGCTTAATTTTTATACAATTCAATTTTTTTTGTAACTTTTCTTGGGTGCAGCCACGTGTATGATGGGTTTGCCCTTGGTCTACATCTAGTTCCACCGCTAACTCTCTTTTTTTTATATATACAGTAATCAAAATTTCATTTATGAAAGGAAAACGAATACAGACATTTATCAAATCAAGTAACTTGAGAGATACCGTCTAAAATATAATTCCACCATAAAGCAATACTATCTAACTTAGAAACATATTGTGCTAAATTATGAGCAACCCCATTACCCTCCCGGTAAACATGAGAGAATTGACAACATTCGAAGCAAAGTGAAAGCCTTTTAATCTCGGAATAAAGACCCCCGAGCAGAGAATTGTGCATATGATCATCTTGAAAAGCTTCCACACACAATAAACTATCACTCTCCACACTAAGTTTCGGAATGCCCACGGATACACATAATTGCATGTCCCGAAAGATAGCCATCAATTCAATAGCCTCCGAACCATCCATATCTAGCTCTGGTTTGCTTGCCACCATAAAAACTTTTCCAGATTTATCCCTAAGCACAGCACCAATACCTGTTTTGCCCAACTCAGCAAATACTGTCCCATCTGTATTCAGTTTTAACCAATCTGAAGGAGGGACTATGTAAATTATTAAATTATGTAGTAATTTCACTCAGATAAATTAAAATTATTAAATTATAATCCGATTATTAGTCTCCCAGAAAACATAGTGGAGAAATAACAATTTAACAACAAAATGAAAATATTGTTATTTTAAAAGCTAAATTTTTTCATTGTTGAGACAACTCCTTAAATGCGATCTCCCCGTTATTAAAAGATTTTCACTTGGGTGAGAAATAGATAAACAAAAATACTGAGTTGAACAAGTTGTATAGAACGATCATTCTTCAAATTTTGTACGAATTTGAGGACCTCAACTATATGTTTAAATATTGAAATGAATTGTATTAATGTGTGAATAATATTTTTTATGGATTTCATTGAGATGGATTTAATTTTTTTAAATTAAAATGAATTAATTTTTTAAATTATGAAATAGGTTGAGATGAATTTGACTTTTTTTTATAAAATTAGAAGATCTCATAATAATTAGTTTAAGATAACTTGAGTTAGGTTTAACAATCAAATACATAAATGTGAAAGAGATAGACATATCAAGTCAACCTTACAACATTTATCACATGATAGGTTTGTCTCTCTTCCTCTTGAAACTCTTAAGTTTGAACAAAAATTTGAATTCAACTTCCTTTTATGAGTTAGGATTGGAATTGTTTAGATATAAGAATTCTCTCAACTCATTTGATCTTATTTTATTTAAGTGACTATCCAAATCTCCCATAAATTATCAAAAATAATTTTATTGAAGTATGTGACTCATAATTGATACACGTACAGTAGCAAGATGGTAGTTGTCGAAGCGAGCAACGATAACAACAAACTTGATTAAGTACGGGGATATTTTTATACATCTTCTTAAGTACGTCAATACAATTAAGATTAGTATAAATATATATGATATAATCTTATTTTTGATATAGTGAAATTTTCACTGCTCACTTCTGCGGATATAGGCACATCGCCGAACCACATTAAATATTTATGTGATTTTTTCTTGCTTTCATCTTTTATTATTCCATATTATTCATCATAATTATCGCACAGTAACAACAAACTTTATTATGGAATTCCCTTTAATCGTTTCATATTAATAATAGTACATGGAAAATGATAGTATGTCCACCCATTTTGACACCTTATTTTGACACTTCTTGTATTAAAATTTTGTTAATTGTTTTTACTTAATGGTTAAGAAAGTGAATATTAATGTATTGAAATTTTTTATATTTATATCAAAATTTTATTAAAATGATAAAAATTTAAAAAAATATATATGTTGGATAGTACGCTGCATCGATCTACTATAGTCTATAGCAATCATAGTAGCACGACCTATAGTACACAAGACAACGTGAGATTTATTATTAGGTCTGGTTTGGATTGAGAAATGAGTTGAGTTCATTCTCAAATTCATCATTGTATTTTTTTAAATTTTCATATAAAATACAAATCTCAATACAATTTTTTCAAATTTTAATATAATTTTTTTAAATTCTAAAATAATAATAATATTAAAAAAAAATATTTTATTCAACTTTTAAAACTCATTTTAACTCATCTTATTTCTAAATCTAAATCGAACTTAATCTTCTCTTTTAACATGCCATAACATGAAAAAGAGAATAAGGGGGGAGGGATTATTCTTATTAATATTTATCATATCAGTCAGGTTATCATGCTAGGTAGTGTCAAGCTTGGAATATTTGAAATAGAATGATTCGAATATTTAAATGACACGTGCAATGCTGTTTATAATTGTAACCACCAACACAGTTACATAAGCATGAATTATAAGTTATGATTCAAATTTTTATTCTTTTTTAATATCATTAATTAATTCTCTCCATGCAATATTTTAAAATATTTTCATACTCAACAAAGTTCGAGACAGCCTTTGGAAAAGGAAGAGTCACCAAAACATCCATTATAAAATTTTATCCATCATATCATTATTTTATTTTCATCTTACTATTTAAAATATAATACATTTATCATCATTATTCAAAAAAAAAATTAATGTGTTATTTAGGCATATAGAAAAACATATTTTTTTAAACACATTATATTTATAGATACATGGGAGAAAGGAAAATTATCAAAAATTATCAAAAATTATATTTATTATCTCTATACTACATATTAAATATAATTTCTTGTTTTTCTTATTTTTTGTAATAAATATATAGTGTAGAAATTATGAGTGGATGAATTCAATTATTTTCGTCGGAATAAAACAGAAAAAGTAAATATAATCTATAGTGTGTAAGATGATGAGTAAGGAAGTTACGTTGTAGTAAATATAATCCAACAAGAGCTCAAAAAAATAAATAAATTTAACGTACATCCATCCTATCTGGCAGCTTAACAATAACGGCGACATTTGGCATCCACGATGGTTTGTATTTAAAACTCAATTTTATTATTCATAATATATTTTATATTTTTAATTTATTTTAATTATTCATTTTATTATTATTTATTACTCATATTATACCATCTCTGAATCGAAACATAATGCACTGCATATTCTGCTGCATGTTTATGTATTATTTCCTGTTCCATGTTCCTCCGCGAAATTTACATATAAAAAACAAAGGCTAATGCGCTTTTGGAATATAAAAAAATGAGAAATTCATTGGCCCTCTGCCCAAAGCTCCTTGCTCTCTTTGCCACTTCTCAAAGTTCTTGTTCCTCTCCCTATTTCAGTATTTCTTCACCGCCACCACCTCCTCAAAGTATATCTCAAACCAAACCTTACTATACCTTTACTCTTTCTAGAGAGAGAGAGAGAGAGAGAGAGAGAGTTTTTCTCAGATTTTAGGCTTGCGAGAAA
Organism: Platycarya longipes; assembly: GCA_036559045.1. Classification (NCBI taxonomy): domain Eukaryota; kingdom Viridiplantae; phylum Streptophyta; class Magnoliopsida; order Fagales; family Juglandaceae; genus Platycarya; species Platycarya longipes. The sequence continues at coordinate 9,627,014 of CM071795.1, forward strand.
AAGTGTGTTTTGTGTTTTCCGAAGAAGCGAGAAAGGAAGGTCTGGTTTTTGCAGTTTTGGGAGCTGAAAAATACAAGACTTTAAGCGAGCAAGTAGGAAAGAGATGTTTTACGGAAGCAAACAACATCAACTACATGAAACAAGATGACCCAGCTTTAAACAAACTTCCTTCAACTTTTGGATCCAAGCAGTTCTTCCCAAACTCAGAGAGAGAGAGAGAGAGAGAGAGAGTAAAGTTTATCTGTTTACTATCAGATATAAGAGCAAGAAAATGGGTTGCTGTTCTTCAATAGTGGAGAGGGAAGAGATCGTGTCACGGTGCAAAGCAAGGAAGAAGTACATGAAGCAGCTCGTCAAGGCAAGGCAAGCTTTCTCGGCCGCCCACAGCCTGTATCTTCGGTCTCTTCGCAGTACAGGCTCAGCTCTTCTCCAGTTCGCCAATGCCGAAACCAATCTCCACCACAACCAACTGCCGCTTCCCCCTCCGACTCTTCCTCTTCCGCCGCCGCCAATGAGCCCCAGCTCCGACACGTGGACCTCTGTAACTGCTTCCCCGGCTCTTCCGCCGCCGCCTCCACCTCCGCCTGCATCGTACACCTGGGATTTCTGGGACCCATTTGTGCCGCCGTCGTCGTCCGCCGTGACGGAGGAAGAGTGGGACGATACCCCTATGATGGCTTCGGATGCTGTGGCCACGGCCACGGGCACCACCGCCGCAGCAAGCACCACGCCGCCGCCTTCGGTGATCAGTGGGCTGTCCAAAGACACCACCGCCACGAATGAGCTCTCCATGGTAGTGTCAAGGAATAGTAAAGATCTCGTCGAGATTGTGAAGGAGCTTGACGAATACTTTCTCAAGGCCGCTGATGCTGGTGCTCAGGTCTCCTCACTCTTGGAAGTTTCAAGCTCAAGCTGTTTTACTCAAGGTAGAAAAGAAGGTAGATTTCTTTCCCTTATTCTTTTTATTGTATTTTTGAATATGGGTGTGTAATCATCTCGTTTTTGTTCTATAAATCTGGTTACTTAAATGAATTCTAAGATTATGTACTTTTTTTTTAGGGAGATTTATCCTTAATTGTCATTTTTTTCATCTTGGGTAGGAAAAGTTCACAATCATGGGTTCAGTTTGTGGACATGGGGTTTGAGTTCAAAATCGTTTGCTTTTGAGAAGATTGGTGGGGAAATGGTGGGAAGTGGCGTTTTGGTTGGAGGTATTGCCAGCGAAAACCACTCTTCAACTGTGGAGAGGATCTATGCTTGGGAGAAGAGATTGTACCAGGAAGTCAAGGTAGATCAGATATTAGTTGCATGCTTTCTTGGAGACATTCTTTTCTGCGCAACATGATTTTCTTCCTTTGTGGGCTCTTGCTCGAATTTCCTTTACTTAAAGTTCAAAGCACAGAAAACCAAAGTAACATTCCATTGTTGTTCCTTTCAGGTTACTGGACAGTAACTTTTAAAACACTGATTTTTATGCTGACTATGAGTTGTTTTGCTTATCATAAACCATGATTACTTACTTTCTTTGTTTCCTTTTGCTTTTGGAGCTAAGAACGAAATATTAACTTTCATTTTGTTGTGTACCTTATCAAAACTAGAATTATTGTGCTTGTGCTTTTAATCTTTATCTGTGTAATATTCTTGTATTGATGGTGTTAGAGTGCAGAGACCATAAAGATAGAGCATGAGAAGAAGGTGGGGCAGCTGAGGAAGCTAGAGGTGAAGAGGGATGATTATGTGAAGACTGAGAAGAACAAGAAAGAGGTTGAAAAGATGGAATCGCAAATGATGGTTGCTTCTCAAGCAATAGAAACCACTTCTGCTGAGATCATCAAATTAAGGGAAACCGAACTCTACCCACAACTTATTGGCCTCGTCAAAGGGTTAGTCTTTTAATGTCACTCCTGCCATCTCTCTTAGGTAATAAGACAAAAGCTCTTTACTTCTCGGGCAGAATCCAAAAAAAGAAACATCTATAATGGAACCAAAAACAAGCAGAAAAAGAAAGATGGGATTGCCAGGGCATTTAGTACTCGATTCTCATGTCTTTTTTCATTGGAGATTTCTTTGGGATAGTTGCTTTTTTTTAGTAATTAATGGCTGAAAGATATACATATATATAAATAATATATATATGTATATAAAAGTAGTGCTACTATGCCTCCTTAATTTGTCCACTTGTTGTGTCCTTAGTTCAATTTGTATTTTTTTATTTTATTTTAAATATTTTTTAGACATTCTTAAAAATATTAAAAAAATATCAATACACTAACGATCATTTCATTAACCATTAAACAAGAAAAAGATTTTTAAAAAAAATTAAATACATGAGCGGTCAAGATGAGTGAGTAAATTGAGAAAGCATAGTAGCATTTCTCACATATATATATATATATATATATATGATCATGTCTGCTTAGCAGAGTAAAGGTCAACTCTGATGAACACCTAGGTCAGCATATAGGTCAGAATATATGCTTAATGGTACTACACTATAAGTTTTGGGGAGAAATGAAAGAAAATCTTTTGACTGCTTTTAATGGGTTATTTTATGCTCTTTGTTTGTTTTTATTTAAAAAAATATACGGCCTCCTACTGTAACATGTACAATCTGCTAAGTAAATATGACCAAATCTCAACTTTGTAATTTATGATTCCCCACCGGATGATCTTTTTCCTGTGCTGCATCTTGACAATTCGAACACCTATGCTACTTGTCTTATTTATTGTTTCTAATGAATGACTCTTTATCGACCTTAGAATCTGGCCATATCTTTTGCTGACCCCCTTTTCTTTAACATGTCTTTCCAATTGAGACAATCTTGTGGCTGTACTGTACGAAAATAAGAAGATGGCCACCAATTGGACTGGTATGTGTTTGTTTTGTAGGCAGGATGTGATCTTGGCTATACTTGTAAATTTGTAATACTCAGAGATTGATGACTTTTTTTCTTTTTCTTTTTCTTTTTTTTTTTACTTTTAATTTCTTAATAATTGTCTTTATCTCAATTAATAATCAAAACCAATGCGATCTGCCCAAGAAATAAGTCATGAAAAATTATGGCACTGGATGCAGATTTCTATACGGACATTGTGTGGGACGGCATGCAGGGTTGCAAACAATATTGTAGGCCTGTTCATCCGGGTTCTGGATCCGGGAATTCGGGTTCGAATTATGAGGAATTTTCTTGAACATCTTAGGTGAAAGTGCCAAAATTATAGGAAAATAAAGAAAATGTCAAGGCCGGGCCGGGCCGGGCAAAGATGAACAAGCCTAGACAATAGTATTCGTTGGAATTATCCTCATTTTGTGATAAACAACGTGGCTTCTATTCAAAGCTTAATTATTATTAATTTTCTTTTTGTAAGTATTTTATCTTGTGATTTGCCTGAGGGGTTGAAGTTAATAAACTGGTCGCTCTGTTTAAATTTGCATTTGTTGTTCGATCATAGGTATGAAATGATTGAAATATCATGGAAGCTAAATGTATGTTGATTTCTTTTGTAATTAGTTGAATTTATCTTTGAATTGTGTATAAATAGATGAAACAAATGTCAAGTACTCTACTTCATTGTAAGTCTTTGCAGATTGATGTGCATGTGGAGAAGCATGTATGAGTGCCACCAAGTCCAAACCCACATAGTTCAGCAGCTGAAATACCTCAATACCATCCCTTCAACTGAGCCAACATCCGAAATTCACCGGCAATCAACGCTCCAGCTTGAGCTTGAGGTCCAACAATGGCACCAGTCCTTTTGCTATCTTGTTAAGACCCAAAGGGATTACATCCAGTTTCTCTCAGGTTGGCTTCGGCTTAGCCTCTTCCAGATGAGCAAAAATCCGCTGTCTAGAACTGCTGAGGAATCAAGAATTTACTCTCTTTGTGAAGAATGGCATGTTGCAGTTGACAATATTCCAGACAGGGTGGCATCTGAAGGAATCAATAGCTTCTTAACAGTAATCCATGGCATTGTGGTTCAACAAGCAGACGAGCATAAGCAGAAGAAGAAGTCAGAATGTGCATTTAAAGACCTCGAGAAGAAAGTGGATGAGCTTAGGTCACTCGAGAGTAAGTATGGGCCATATTCCACGCCGGAATCCGCTGTCATTACAGGCGTGAAGGACCTGGCTGCAGAGAAGAGAGCCAAGGTGGAGATCTTGAGAGCAAAGGCAGTTGAGGAGAAAACCAAGCACGAAAAATTGGTCGGCTTAACAAGGGCAATGACACTGAATAATCTTCAAATGGGCTTTCCACATGTGTTTCAGGCGGTAGTGGGGTTTTCCAGCGTGTGTACTCAAGCGTTTGAATTAGTATACAACAAAGCCAAAAGTGCTGGTGAGGAGCATGATGTGAAGAGGATACTAGGTTGAGGAGAAAACCCAGATAGAGTGGTGGTTTTGTGAATAGAAGTGCCTCGTTTTGGATGACAAAACCGAACTGCACCGCTGCAGCAGGTTGCGGGATTCTTCCCTACGCAAGTCCTTTCCACACGGTAGTTAAAAGTACTCGGTAATGGAAGAATTCGCAACCTCGGAGCCTCTGGTATTCTTTCTTCATCTCTTCTCGGAGCGAGAGGCAGCAGCTGGTGGTTCATAGGAGTTTTTTTTATTTATAACTTGGTTTTGTCTTTGGCATAAGACGGTTTGCATGCTTGTATTTTTACATAAATGTTTTGTTCTATATTTTCTAATGAAGGGGTTGTGCTTGATTTGGTTTGTTATCATTATCCACTGTGTTTCCTCTACCCCTCAGTCTGAACGTTGGAAGCCTAACTTCTTTGTTTGGCTTCATTGCCGACATGGTCTAGTATGAGGTTAGTACGAGGTGAAATGATTGTCAGATACGTGAGTTACTCAGAGGAGCAAAGCGTCTACCTCTGAAAATTATCTATGTTAAGTCAAATCATTTTCTTGAGTAATGGAATTTATTTCATTTTTAAGATAATGATAAGTTAATCAAGCAAAATTATTGGACAAGGTTGACCTCAATTGAAAAATTAACCAGACAAACAGAACCAAACATTCGATATTCAACTTAACTCAACTCAACTTGATTGCTTTTGAAGAGGTTGTTTGTTGAAATTTAAGCAAAAGTGAACATGTTAATCTGAATCCTTAACATAATGTTTCAATACAACTTATGGCCTCTTTTGTTTTCACAATTCTTATTTTATCTATTTATTACACATTTTTCAAATTTCCACACAAAATAGAATAAACAAGTCAACTTTTTTTATATCCCAAAATAAAATAATATTAAAAAAATATATTCTAACTATATTTTTTTCAACTTTTAACTCGATTCATCTTATCTGGTTCAATTTTGCCTCTTTTATATCATAACATGTGAGGATATTATCCCATTAAATTGATTAACATGATCTTACAGATCTATATATATCAAAGGTAATTGCCACAAACACCCCCCCTCCCAACTTTCTTTGGCTGTTGATTGACACATCTATAACTAAAGTGCAAGCACCTTGATGTAAATTACAGCATGACAGAGATAGAGAACCTATCAACATTATAAGGCTCCACCTTATTTCTTTGTTCGGGCCCTAATCTTTTATATAACTTAAGACCCAAGAGGGTCGGGGCAGCAAACGACAGGAAAATGCTGAGAACCGAAAAGAACAGTTTTTACCGGACAGATTATAACCGGAAATTTGGTTATAATCAGAAAGCAAGCTGCTGCTGCGAAGTTGCAGCACAAAAAGTTGGGGAATTGTCACCGGTCATCGAAAGCAGCTTCCAAAATAAACGCCAACAGTTCGAGGGTGCTTTATTGGCGTATTTAAGGATCCAAATTCATAGCTGAGGGTACAAAATCGTCAAGTCACAAAACCAAATTTCAAATCCCTAGATACCAACTAATACCATAATTTATGTGATAACTCTCTCCTTTCTACCACTCCATAAACTAATAACTCAATAAATTGAAAAAATTCCCAAGAAAAATACTCATCCACACAGAGCTCATCTCAACAAGGATTGTTCACCCGACCCAACCCCTTAGGGGCAATTCCGACTCGACTGCAACTCCTTCCGTTTGGCTGTTTAACCGATAAGGAGTTCACATGCTGCCGCGACACATATGAAAAGAATGAAGCAAGCGCCTGCATCGTCTTTGGAAGACCCTGCATGGACACACGCAAAATATTCCGTTTGGCCATTCTCAGAGGTACTCACACACGAAGAGGATGAACCAGTGTACAGTTGCCGATACCACAGCTTGCCGCAACGCAAGTCCATCAACAACATTCGCAAGACAAAAAAGATACAAGAAAGATCTGGGGTGCTAAAACGGGTAACTGATAGAATCGAAAGATATCAATACAGAAACTTCGAGTCAGGTCGGGTCGGAAAAACAGGTTGATTCAGTAAACGGATTTTTTGAACACACCTAGTCTCAACAACTCAGACAACTTCAATTCCCATATAAATACTTTAACTTCTAACCTGTTGGTAACATTTTCAAAACTGAGAACTAAACTTAGTAGGATATTCAAAACAGTTTACATCTATCACAATCAAAGGGGGGAAGAGCATAATTATTTACAGCATTTCTTTTTTTTTTACAGAAGATCACATCTAGACCCTGCTTGCTTCTCAAGCACTCATGTTCTCCTTTTACCAGTCTTCTATTTCATCATCAGTAGTCTCACTTTCTTTCTCCTCCAATTTCATCTTATCAAAATAGTCTTCTGTTATGTCCAATTGCATCGATACCTGATGCATTTCCAGGCCTCCAGTGGTTCCATATCCAAGCCATTTGAATACAGGGGTGTACTCTGTAGCCACAATTGACATATCTGATAAATTTTTTCCACTGCGACCATCGAATCTACAGTTTGCCATCTCATTCTGCAGTCACCACACCAATTAATAATTCGCTTGACCATCCTTTTTCTACTCTTTTTTGTTTTCTTGGGTTTTGTGTGTGTGTGTGTCTGTGTCTGTGTCTGTGTGTCTGTGTCTGTGTGTGTGCGCGGGGGCAGGACGGAGTAAATTCTTAATAATCTTGTCACTGACGACTTAATTTAATTAAGTTGACAAAAATAGGGACCATGCACAAGTACTTCTACCAGCATTCACTGCAGTCATAAAGCAATATAGCCCCACTAAAAAAAATTCATAGGCATTTCGACCGGAATATTTTAATGTATGCAGGAATAATTGAACATCCCATGTTGTTTGATGCAAAACAAAATACTAACCAATTCAAAAACCATAAGGAAAATCCCAGCTCTCTAGGTTAAGGTTTATGTATGAAGTACACAAAGGTTTGATCATACTTTGGATGCCAATTGTTGTCACTAATTTATTATTTGCTTTTATAGATGCTATGTTCTATCTCGTGGCCAAGGGCCACCACGATCCATGTAACCCTAAAATGCAACCGTTCTAACTTTATTGCATACTTGAAGTTCAAAGATGGATCAAAATTTCTAAACTACCTTGTTTGTCAGGAAGTGTACTTTAATGACCATGTTCTGATTTACATTGAAGTGGCAATAACCCACTTGAGAAAAACAGTATAAAATGAAAGGAAAAATTACAAAAGACAAGGATCCAATTTTACCTTATTGTGCAGTAATGACCGCTCAATCTGCCAAAGCTTTGGCCGACGAATGGAATGCCACCTGCATACTCAGAAAGTTATTTTTCATTACCCAACTTTTGAAATCCCTATTCATCTATGATTAATTTAAGCATATAGATTTAACCTGGAAGGTAATGGGTGAGAATTTCCAAATAGCACACCACGAGCAGCAACTGAAGCAGCTGCTGACTGTAAAATATTTTCTGCCTCATTATATCTAGATAGCATTCCACGGAAAGTAGCAAGAAGCATGTCTGCATCACTTAAATATGATGCCACATTCCACGCATCGTCTATTGCCTCCTCACTCAAGAAATCTAGAACTACAAGAAAATTGTGTGCAACAGCAGGAAATCAGTGGCATCTCACATGACAGAATTTAACAGCATGCAAATTTTTGGTAAGTCAATAGCACAATTGGCCACCCTTGTTTGCATGCTTGCACAAAAAACAGAGCAATAGCAATAATCATTGAAGAAATCACAAATTTAGATAAATATATCACCATTTTCATGTAGAAAATCAGCAATAGGCCTTGCTTGCCCATGTGCTTGACAGAGAACCTTTTCTGGAGCATGCATCTTCAATGGAAATCTTGATAATCTCTCCTGTACAATAAATTCAGATTGCTCTACAGCACAAGAGAGTGGCAGCAGGAGTAGCATTATCATTTAACAAGAGATAATTTAGTCCCAAACTTCAGCATGTATTCTTGAGTCATTTTTTTATGTATGTATGCTTGGATCATTATAAATACTCAATACTATAACACAATATTAAAAAAATTGCTTTTCTCAGAACATACCCAATTCCATGCAATTTTCAGAGTCTCTTTTGTTATGCAGAAACTTTCCAAGAGCATGAAATAGAGAAAGTGACTCATCTCTGCCAAATTGCAAAGAAAATCCATCATGCAAAGCACTGAGCACATCTGATTTTTCTCTCGAGCATATGGTAGTGGAATCAGATATAGATAAGGAATGCATGAGATTGGGTTTGAAACAGAAGAACTGTAAAGATGTAATTGCATGTCGGATGTCACCACCACTCGCATTGGCTATTAGATCAATCTGATCAGCAGCAACATTACACCGTTCTTGTCTGCATATTCTAGAAAGTGTCCTCTTAATAGAATTATGTGTAATAGGATTGAAAGCAACCTGAAATGTCCAGATCCAGTTTAAATGAGCATACAGTAACAAAACAAATAAAAAAGAAGAATAACTTGTTCAAGAAAGTAACCTTACAAGCCCCGGCACTCTCAAGACATAACTTAAGTTCTTCAAAGCATCTTGTAGTGAGGTCTGCTGAATCAGTTTTACCAGAGTCAGAGAGCAAGACAGCCGTTGGTACCCGAGTTGATTGCACAAGAAGATGCAAACAGTTTTGAAGTCTTTGCAAAGCAGCTTTTCCATTCATCACTGGAAGATCATCAATTAGGAGTATGAAAGATGATTTTGACCCTCCAGTAAAGGATGATGGGATCAATCCATACTTCCTTATTCTCTCAGCAAAATTTTCAAACTCATCCAACTTAGATGTGTAGTTTATCCCTATTAGCGGAAAACATTTCACCATCAGAAAGTCAATATATGTTAACCACAGTACTTGCAATAAAGGAAATGATAATGTTTGAGTATCTGAACTAAACTTATAAATTCTATTTGCACAAGTACCTAAGGTATAATAATTTTTAAAATATATGTCTTCATGAAGGTTAACCGCTTTGTTGTGAAATGTCACAGACCACTGGATATAGCACAACTCATCATTTGATCTAAAACTACTTGCCATAGATGTGGCATACACCTTAAATAAGAACCTATTTCACAAACACTAGCAAATACATCAAAGGAATTGAATCTCAAAACTGCAAGTGAAAAACTTAAGCCAACATGTTTCCATCTCATGGTCATACGATACACAAAGTGATAATGTGCAGGAGACCAACCCATGTTCAATGTGTGGCAATGAGCAATAAAGAATGAAGCAGGATGGGATAAAAAAAAACCTCCCTCCTCTGGGTCAAAAGGATTCACCATAACCTAATTGTGCTGCATCAATCCGTGAACAAGTCTAATTTAAGTACCTGTGCTGGAGTTATGTAGGTGTTCTTGCCAAATTGTCGGAGTAGGTGTGTTCCATTCACACACTCTGGCTCCCAGGTGAGATGCAATTGTGTGAATGGTTGCCTGCAAGATTTTTTAAAATGACTGTATAATCATCTTTGCCAGTTAAATAAATCGGGTAAAGGCATTAATGCATGAAGGAAGAACATGAAAACGTACAGATTTTCCCACTCCAGCTTGCCCAGTGATTACAAGAACTTGATTAATAAATTTTCCCTGCAAATAAAGAAGGCGAGATCATAAAGCTCCAAAACACTGATGCTACAGGAAAAAGGAACACAGAGGCAAGTTATGTTTACTTAGGGTAATAAAATCTAGACAATCAGTTGATAGACCCCGGCATTTAACTGACAACATCAAATCTCCAAACCATATCTAGAAAGGATAAAACTAAATTATGGCAATGACAATGATAAAAAAAAAAAAAAATATCGGTTACAGTCAAGCAACTTAAAGGTAATCAAAATCCTGCAATATTAAGATGACAAGGCCACAGTTTCGATATAGCTACATTGCCATCGTTATTTACTTATTAACACGTAAAAAAAACATATAGCTACAATTATCTAGGTTTTGCAAATCAAAGGAAACCGCTCGTCAGTTCCATCATTATTTTCATCATCCATATAACTCTGGGGATCACAGCTTGTTGCAACTTGTCCTTCCCACCTTTTCACACTAGCTAAAGCCATCTTTTAAATGAAAGAAAGTTATTAGAATAATTTTTTCAGAAACTGATAGAAGTTTCCAACAAACACTAATTAATTGCAAATAGTCCTAGTCTACCATAATATAACCCCAGCTCAAAATAGTGCTGATTGGTTTCTTCCTTCCTCTTTTTATCTGATTTTAATCTTTGTTTTCCTCTCTCCATAGAGGAAAAGAACGTAGATCACACTAATAGCTCCAATAAATACAAAACTACCTTCGAAGATCTCAATCTGTCTTCAAACCAGACCTTGACTTCTTCAACCTGTTACAGGGGCAAAAAAATGGGAAATGAATAATAATAAATTAGCATAACTTACACCATAACTTACACATTACAGAAAATGAAACAAATTAGCATAACCTTCTTTTTGTGAACAGCAAGCTCTTCCAAGGAACGAGGTTTGTATTTGTCAACCCATAAACCTTCTGTGTTGCTGCCTTGGAAACCTGATTACATTCCCAATTCCATTTTAGCCAATAGCAAACAATAAATCATGAGAAAGAAAAATATCTAAATAAAAAAACAAATGGATAAAGAAGAGCCCCCAGTTAGGAAGATTATTATTAAAAAAAATTATCACTCGACCAACTAAATTTAGAACATCAGCTATTAAGCTTATTTCCATATTTAAGAAAAAACAGTCTGAGCACATAACTACACAATGCATAGCACGTCATGACACCATGTTTTGGCATCAGAGCCTCCTCCACTTCTAGAGTGCATACAGGAAGGAATCTGATGTTTATTTAACAAGGTAAAGTTAGCATCGAAAACAAAGAATCTACAACAATGGCATACCAGCAGATACCTTGAGCCCATTATATACTTCATCAAAATCTTCACAAAAGTACCTGATCTGCATTGAATGAAATCAAACCAATTCGCTAATAATTATTGTCATATACCGGCATTTAAAAAATGAAAATCAATTCACGCTTTGTTCAGTTTACAGGCTCGGTGAATTAAAAACCTCCACGCAGAAAAGCCAGTTATACTACTTTCATAAATCTCACAAATTAAACTCCCAAAAGAGATGGTGTAGTAAATTTCTTCAAAAGAGGAAAAGACTTGCACATACATCATCTAATTTACTGGATTTTTTACTCGAGTGAGGCTGAGAACCAGAAAGGCGAGCCTTCTTCGCTCCTCTAGGGTTTGAACGAGTGACAAACAATCTCGATTTCGGCTTCGAAAAGCTCCGATTAGAAGTCAATAAGTAGTCAGTGTCTTCGCCATCCGATGATAAAACAACCACGTTGTTCCTCTTCCCCGTAACCATGACGTTCAGAAAAACCTATGGTTAAGGATTTGTAGGGGAAAACGCCAGTGGAATGTTAGGGAGAGGTTCTGCAGAAAGAGAGATGAGGATCCTTATGTTGAAACGATATGAGTTTTGTCGTTTCATGGATTATATACAAAGAGGTTTCGCGGGTTTTTTGCAGTGAGATTTTAGAAGGCGTAGTTGAGAAGCTAATGGAAATGTTGAGTTGTTGACCATTACCTGGGATTTATCTCAAATTATTTTATTATTATAAATTTTTAAAATTTTTATATAAAATATAATAAACAATTTTATTAATTTTTATTTTTATTTTTTAATTTTAAAATAATAATATTTTATTTCACTTTTATCCAAAATTATTTTATTTCATTTTACTAACCTAATGGGCCTACACTATAAAACGAGCCTACGTTTTGAAATGGGCCTACGTAGGAAGTAAGTTTTTGCCCAATCTAACAACAAGCCGACACCAGCATAGGAAGCAAGCTTCTACCCAATGGTTCGTCACCATCGTCGATAGGTCTGTTCATTATTCAAGCTGGATTTTATCCAATTTAGTCCTATATTTTTTTTTAATAATTTTGATACTTTCACTTAAAATATTTATAAAAATTACTTATCTTTTGAATTTAAATTTCAAAATTTAAAATCCAAATGAACAGGCCTAATCATCAATGTCATAGTTCTACTAATAAATATAGAATAATGCCATTAATGCTGATTTATTTTGTCTTTTTATTTTGACCGTTGATATTTTTTTGTTTAATAATTAAAAAAGTAATTATTAATATATTAATATTTGTTATTTTTTAAAAACATTTAAACATGTTCAAAAAATATTTGAAATAAAAAGAAAAAATAAATAAAAATATAATTTATATTAAGAGCACACTAAATAGATAAATTGAATAAGCATAATAGTACTAGTCATAATTCATAAACCTATGTTGTTTGAGTATGCTCAAATACTTGTAACAAGGGTCTATGGGCCTTGTAGTGGTCATTGGGCTTTGGGCTATGACCTAATATCTGTTATGGGTCTTTGGGCTTCGTAATTGGTCATGGGTTTATCAGCCGGACCATAGCTGAGCAGTTGAATCACATGAAAATTTATTTTATTTCATAAATCAATTTTAAAACGTATAAAGTTAACTAGTTTAGTTGTTCAAATGATATTCTTTTGGCCAATATAGCTGACCTTAGCAATCAGAACATCTATAAGTGAGCTGACATCTTGGTAACTAAATCTTGGTTTGATGTAATATTTAATTAGCTACACAATTTCAGTTGTTATCTAACTTTCAAAATTTCCCAACCAATAGCCCATCTATCACAATCCTTTTTTCTTTTGTTAGATTATTATCCAATTAATCCTTTTATCACCATCAGTTTTTTTCATTACACACACATCAGCTGAATGTTGGTTAATCTAAGACATGTTATTTAAAAGAAAATGATATCCGCATCCTTCCCTTTTAATGTAGTGGTCAAATCTAAGACAGCATATGAAAAATTCGCTTTTTAATCGTGGCTCTATTAGCCTAGATTTACACATTCTAAAATTATATATAACATTATTTTTATTTATATAGTTTTAAGTTGTACAAGACTTCGCACACATCTTCTTAAAAAATAAGTAAATATGAGTAGAAAAAATTTAATTTTTAATAGCTTTATTTGTCAATTATTTAAATAAAAATCATTAAAAATGTGTCCTATCAACTTTTATAAATAAAGATGAGTCGATGTTAGAATATAAGCTAAAAATGCATTACTCTAAAGAAAAATGACAGAATGCAACTATATAGCATTTTTATATATTATTTTGCAAAAATATCTTAGATGTTGTACAAAAGTCAATAATCACCTCTATGCATTTCATGCAAGTTTGCCTCTCTCTTTTTTGCATTATTGAATGATCGTACCCCGACATGTATATATATATATATATGAGAAATTTTTAGTCAGTTTGTAAATAAAAAAAAACGAAAGAGAAGAAAAAAAATAAGAGATAAAGGAAAAGAGAAAATTCAATTATTGAGTAATAAGAGTTTTAAATATTTCATTTTATAAATTTTCTTCCAATAGTAGTTTCTTTTTTAGTTTTATAATATGTCATCAGCACGAAGTTCAACTAATTTTGAAGTTAGTAGTCTTCTACTTTAAATAAGTTTTTCAATATATTATTTGTAGTCTTTGAAATGAATATGAAATATTATATTGTTGATTATTATTTGATAAAATCTACGTGACTTTATAAATATATTTTTTAAATACACATTTATTTCACTATCTATACATGTAGAAATGTCAATTCTTACAAAGTTATAATTCGTTACTCTTAACATATCTGAAAAAAATTATTTATCCTGGATTCTTAATGCTGAGATCCATCTAGATGCAATGAACCTGGAAGAGATAATAAAAGAAAGAAATCAAGTGTCTATGCAAGACCGTACTAAAGCAATGATTTTCCTCCGCCACAATCTTCGCGAAGAACTAAAAACTGAATATCTTACAGTAAAATATCATTTTATTCTGTGGAATAATTTAAGGAAGGGATATGAACACCAGAAGACTGTTATCCTCCCAAAAACTCGTTATGAATTGTTGCACCTGAGGTTGTAAGATTTTAAAAGTGTTAATGAACATAACTCTGTACTTTTTAAAATCAGTTTCGTATTAAAATTATGCGGTGAGAAAATCACCAATGATGATATGTTAAAGAAGACATATTATTTTTCATGCCTTGAATGTACTCTTGCAGCAGCAGTATCAAGAGCGAAAATTCAAAAAATATTCTGAACTTATATCTTGTCTTCTAGTAGTTAAGCAAAATAATGAGTTTTTATTAAGAAACCACCAATCACGTCCTACTGGTTCAACATCATTTTTTGAAGTGAATGGTACTGAATTTATATTATTTCCAGAAGCGAATGGTACATCCTTTCGAAGAAATCGGTAACGTGGACATAGTAGGAGAAACTATAAAAATGTTGGTCCCAGAAACGATAATATTAAAATAGATAATAATAAAAATATACCATATCAACAGAAGTGGTAGAACTCAGATATGAGTAAAAGCTCTCAAAATAATTATTCAAAAAAATGTGAAAATGTGTACTATAGATGTGGTATGACTAGACATTAGTCACGTATCTGTCGTACGGCCAGACACTTGGTTGATTTATATCAAACATCTATAAAATAAAAAAATAAAAATTGAAACAAATTTAGTATAACCATTAGATAATTCATTATATATAGATGAGAATGATATCACTCATCTTAATGTTTCTGATTTCTTTGAAAACTCTGATGGTATAATTGATCACTTGATTAGAGATGAAAATGTTCATCCCAATCAATGTATTTTCTTTATTTTTAAAATTTTTTAATATTTGTAATGAAAGTTTTGTATATTTTTATAAAATCGTGAATCACAATAATGAACTTGTTATCTTTGAGTTGAATGATAAAGATGTATATCTGGCTGATAGTGCTACAACTCACACAATTATCAAAGATAAGAGATATTTTTAAAATCAACAATAAGCAATGCCTATGTCCATACCATATCAGGTTCATCAAATCTAATTGAGAACTCCGGAAGAACTTATATTGTATTGCCTAATGACATCAAATTTTGTATAAATGATACTCTATTTTCTTCACAATCTAGAATAAATTTATTGAATTTCAAAGATATATGTCGTAATGATTATCATATTGAAACTACCAATGAATGCAATAAAGAGCATTTCTTCATTACTAAAATAATATCGGGTCAGAAGCTCGTATTAGAAAAACTGTCTGCTATATCTTTTGGATTGTATTATACAATAATAAGAATAAGTGAATCATATGTGGTAATGCACCATAAGTGCATTGACCCCAAAATATTTATGACTTGGCATGATCGTCTTGGACATCCTGGATCAATAATGATGAGACGAATCATTAATAATTCGCATGGGCATCTCTTAAAAAATCAAAAAATTCTTTTACCCAATGAATATCTGTGCTCTGCATGTTCTCAAGGTAAGTTGATTATCAAACCATCTCTCTCAAAAGTCATTGTCGAGTCCCCATCCTTTTTACAAAAGATTCATAGGGATATATGTGGGTCTATTCATCCATCAAGTGGACCATTTAGATATTTTATAGTTTTGATTGATGCATCAGTCAATGGTCACATATTTGTCTGCTTTCTACTAGAAATGTAGCATTTGTTAGACTTATTGCCCAAATAATCAAACTACGAGTACAATTCCTTGACTATCCAATTGTTAGACTTATTGCACAAATAATCAAATTACGAGCACAATTTTTTGACTATCCAATTAAAACTATTTGATTGAATAATGCAGGCGAATTTTTGTCTCAAACTTTTAATAAATATTGTATGTCAATAAGAGCACAATTCTTTGAACATTTTGTTACTCATACACATACTCAAAACAGTTTAGCTAAATTTTTGATCAAAATATTTCAGCTAATCGCTAGATTTTTATTTATGAAATCATAACTATATGTTTCTATTTGGGGACATGCTATACTTCATGCAGCATCATTAATTCGAATTACACCATCTTCATATCATAAATATTCTTCATTATAACTTGTATTTGGTTAACAACCAAATATTTTTCATCTTCATACTTTTGGATGTGCTGTATATGTTCCAATTGCACCTCCACAACATATAAAAATGGGTCCTCAACGTAGACTTAGGATATATGTTGGTTCTGATTTTCCATCTATTATTAGATACTTTGAGCCTCTTACAGGGGATATGTTTAAAACACGTTTTGAGAATTGTCATTTTGACGAATCCATTTTTCCATTATTGGGTAACGAAAGGTCGGTACCTAAAGCACAACAAAAAATTATTTGGGATAATAAAACTCTATCTCAATTTGATTCCCATACAAATAAATGTAAATTAGAAAATCAGATGATTATTCATTTGTAAACTATTACAAATTAATTACCGGATGTATTTACTGACACTAAAAGTGTGGTAAAATCACATATTCTTACTATTAATTCTCCAGCAAGGATTGAAATTCCAGAAGGACAAATTGTCAAAACAGCAATAGATGAGTCTAAAACATGTTTGAAGCGTGGAAGACCTATTAGTGCAAAAGATAAAATTCTTCAAAGGAAAAAAATACAAAATGAATTTAGTATTCCTGAAGAACCCATACCCACAATGCAAGCTACAAGTATAGTTGATGCTCTTGAATAGGTCAAATATTTTATTCCAAAATCTTTTGAAAATAGGCCTTTTAAAGAAGTGTTTCATGAAATGTTTTTCCCTGAATAGAAACAGATACTTGAAAATAATGAAATTTCAATACATTTCATGAGTACTGGATAAATTCTGGATAGAAATAAAACTGTTGTCGACAACATATTTTCATATAAGATAGTCATTGACATTACCAGAAGTAATGGAGAAATTAAGCCAAAAACCGTCGAAGAATGTCGCCGTAAAAATGATTGGCCAAAATGGAAAGCAGTTATTGAAGCTGAATTAAATTAGTTAGCAAAGCGAGAGATATTTAGACCTATTGTTCAAACACCAAAGGGTGTAATGCCTGTTGGATATAAGTGAGTATTTGTATGAAAACGTAATGAGAAAAATGAAATTGTGAAGCACAAAGCACGACTTGTTGCACAAGGTTTCCTACAAAAACCTGGGATTGATTATGAGGAAACATATTCATTTGTTATGGATGCAATCACATTCAGATTTTTGATTAGTCTGATTGTTACAAAGGGATTAGATATGCGGTTGATAAATGTGATCACTGCATATTTATATGGATTTTTAGATTATAACATATATATGAAAATTTCTGAAAGATATAAAATGTCTGAAGTATCTACAAGTACATCTAGAAGTATATACTCTATCAAATTTCAAAAATCTTTACATGAGTTAAAGTAATCCGGACGCATGTGGTAAATTGCCTAAGCGAATATCTATTAAAAAAAGAATTTGAGAATAATCTTATATGCCCATTTATTTTTATTAAGAAATCAGAATTCGGATTTGTCATTATTGTGATATATGTTGATGATTTAAATATTATGGAAACTTCTAAAGAGATCACAAGAACAATTATATATTTAAAGAATGAATTTGAAATAAAAGATCTTGACAAAACAAAATTTTGTCTCGACCTACAGCTCAAGCACTTGCCAAATAAAATTTTTATTCATCAGTCCATGTACATAAAAAAAATCCTGAAGCACTTTTATATGGACAAAACTCATCTCCTGAATACTCTAATGGTTGTTCGATCACTTGATGTGAAGAATAATCCATTCCGTACTTGTGAAGACGATGAAGAAATTATTAGTCCTAAAGTACCATATCTCAGTGCAATTGGAGTTTTGTTATATCTTGCAAATTGTACTCGACCTAATATTACATTCTCAGTTAATCTACTTGCAATATATAGTTTTGCACCAACTCGAATGCATTGGAATAATATTAAACATATCTTTTGTTACCATCAAGGTACGATTGATATGAGATTATTTTATCAACGTAGATCAAGTTCAAAATTGATTGGGTACGCAGATGCATGTTATCTTTCAGATCCACGCAGAGGTAGATTTCAAACTGGATATGTATTTACTTATGGGGATATTGTCATATCATGGACATCTGTCAAACGGATATTATCTGCCACATCTTCAAATTACTCAGAGATCATTACAATTCATGAAGCAAGTCGAGAGTGTATTTCGTTAAGATTAGTGATTCAACATATTCATGAAAAATGTGGTTTTCCCATGATCAATGATAGCCAAATAATTTTATACGAAGATAATACTGTATGCATCATTCAAATCAGAGAAAAATATATTAAAGACGACATAACCAAACATATTTCATATAAATTTTTTTATACTCACGAATTTCAAGAAAAAGATAAAATTAATGTCAAACAGCTATGATTAAGTGATAATCTGGCAAATTTATTCACGAAAGTATTGCCAACTGCGACATTCAAGAAATTTGTGCAGAACATTGGAATGCAAAAACTTGAAAATGTATCATCATGTACTTTTCAGATGGAGTAAATGTTTTGAAGAATTGTATTGATTATACTGTTTCTCCGTCGCTAAGTTTTGTCCCATTAGATTTTCCTTTACAAGATTGTAATGGATAATCTTAAAGCACTTAGTGATACATAAGAATAATGTACTATTTTTCCTTTGTTATTTATTTTTCTTCCCATTAAATTTTTCCGTGATAAAGTTTTAACAAGACATATTATTTATAGATGATCATTCAATGGAGTGTTGTACAAAAGTCAATAATAGGAGTGAACCCCCCCTGCCCCCCTTTCATGTAAGTTTGCCCTCATCTTTTATATTATTGAATGATCATCGCATTCCTATATATATATGATGGATTTTCAATCGATTTATAAGTAAGAAAAATGAAAGAGAAGAAAGAAAAAAAAAATTTCAGTTCTTAAATAATAAAAGTTTTAAATATTTCATTTTATAAATTATCTTGCAATAATAGTTTTCTTATTAATTTTATAATATTAGATATAATTAAAATTGTGATAAAAATATTTTTAGAAAATAGTGATAAAAATTAGGCGGACGCTAGTAATCGATTCGGCTGGTAAACATTAGAAAACAACGCTCGAATCACCAGCCCCCACGTCATCTGTTATACAGCAACCATATTACTCTCGTCCACACCGAATTACAGTAAAGTCTCCGTTTTCGAGTTTTCACGATTTCTTTTGATATATAGAGGAGATATCGTGATAAAATGCCTTCTTGCC
Organism: Platycarya longipes; assembly: GCA_036559045.1. NCBI lineage: Eukaryota > Viridiplantae > Streptophyta > Magnoliopsida > Fagales > Juglandaceae > Platycarya > Platycarya longipes. The sequence goes on from CM071795.1 coordinate 9,646,567, forward strand.
GTTGAGCCTGTTGAGTCGGCTTCTCCCACCAACCCCGTTGAGCCTGTCGCCGTTGTTCCCTGTATTTCTCTAAAAATTATTGTGGGTTGGTGGGATAAGCCGTTGTTCCCACCAACGGCAAGAAGGCATTTTATCACGATATCTCCTCTATTTATCAAAAGAAATCGTGAAAAGTCGAGAACGGGGACTTTACAGGTCCGTCTCGCAGCGTCCCTAACCAATCGCCCGCTTTCACCTACCCTCTTTCTTCCTTCTTCCTACTTCTCTTCTTCTGCAACAAAATCCTCAATGTCAATCGCAGCCTCAATTCCTCCTCTCTGTCTCTCTCCCAGCCAGTTTCCAACCAGAGCTCGAGCCGGACGCCATGGCTTTAGCAGCAAACCCTTTTTCTCTTTCTGTCTCCTCCAAACCCAACAACTCCGCAGACTTCTTTCTTCGTGTTCAGAGCCCTCCTAACTCGGTTTCGCTCCGGTACTCTTTTTCTTCCCCGGGTTCAATCGAGCTGAATTCGAGTCGGGCAGGGAATTTGGTGCTAAGTGCGAGCCGAGGAGTGAGGTCGGGGGGGATACGCGCGAGTTCTGCTCAGGTTATGGACCAATCGGTGGCTGAAACGGATGCTAGGGCTCCGACCGTTGTGGAAGTTGACTTGGGAAACCGAAGCTACCCGATTTACATCGGATCCGGACTTCTTGATCAACCTCACCTTCTCCAGAGGTACTTAGTTAACCAAATTTTACTGCTTCATTCCACTCATTCTCTATTAATTGTTGGCTCTTTTTAAAATTGATTGGCTTGATAAATTTCTTTGATTATCATCGCGTTACATGTGTTCTGCTTTACTTGTTAATTTCTAATAAAAAATGCCTCTGTTTTTACTTATCAAACAAAATATCTGTGTTTTGCTTTACAACTACAAGTTCATCCGACCAAAACAAGGGCAAAACAAAAAGATTTTTCGTGATAACGAAGCCAATTGTTTAAAATCATATGCGGAATCACTATGAATTAGGCCGGTTACTCGCGAATGTATGCTGAGTTTATTACTTTGGTTTTGAGTTATTATTAGGATTTTCATGGACATCAAAGGCTCCTTCTATTCTGAAAATAGGTAGAGTAAGAGAATATTTTACACTACAAAATTTTAGAGTTCTTGAGCATTGCATGCAGAATTTGTTTTCCCCCTATCTTGTAAATGATCAAACGGACCCAAGTTGCATTAATATTTTCAATGACTTTCAGCTTTTATTGTTGTATTGATCCATAATCGATTGATTTTTATGTCATAGGCATGTTCATGGGAAGAGAGTTCTTGTGGTCACTAATAATACAGTAGCACCACTCTACCTAGATAAGGTTGTTGAAGCTCTAACTCGGGGAAACCCAAATGTCTCAGTTGAGAGTGTGATTTTACCAGATGGGGAAAAATACAAGCACATGGTAAGTATTTTGAGGCTTGAAATTGACTTTTGCGTTTGGGGTGTAATGGACATTGCATTAATCATATAATTGTGCGTTTTATCCTATAGGATGCACTTATGAAAATCTTTGACAAGGCCATTGAGTCACGATTGGACCGGCGTTGTACTTTTGTTGCCCTTGGGGGCGGCGTGATTGGTGACATGTGTGGATTTGCTGCTGCCTCTTTCCTTCGTGGTGTTAATTTCATTCAGATTCCTACAACAGTGATGGCACAGGTCTGTTGAGTTCCTCTATTTACTTTTTAGCGGCTTTAACGTGTACAGCAATATTTCTAAATTGTTAACTTTTCGTTATTTGTTATTTTTTTGGTCTTTTCTAGGTGGATTCCTCTGTTGGTGGAAAAACTGGGATAAACCACCGCCTTGGGAAGAACTTGATCGGAGCTTTTTATCAACCTCAATGTGTACTTATTGACACAGACACATTAAACACGTTGCCAGATAGGGAACTGGCGTCAGGGCTTGCTGAGGTTATAAAATATGGGCTTATAAGGGATGCTGAATTTTTTGAGTGGCAGGAGAATAATATGCAGGCGTTAATGGCAAGGTATAATTTCCTCTAAAGAAAAAGCTTCAAACGATATTTTTCAACCTAGCACTTGAATCTTCAACATAGTGCATTAGACATGAGACATTGACACAACTTGTTCAAGAGTACTGGATGTTCTTTATGGCCTTTGGAATATATATATCGTTTGATGTTGAGTGTAGCTTTCTAGCTCATTTTGGCTTATTCATGCAATTATTATGTTATTTTCTCTTTATATGGAACAACTTTTGCATGAGTATGATGGGCTAGTCCATTGCAGGGACCCAAGTGCACTGGCTTATGCTATAAGACGATCATGTGAAAACAAGGCTGAGGTTGTGTCCTTAGACGAGAAGGAAAGTGGACTGAGGGCAACACTGAATTTGGGACATACATTTGGCCATGTGAGTTCCAACTTAGTAATTGTCACAAGTAATCAATATTGCTCTTAAAATCTTGTGTGGCCTAATTGAATTTATGATTAATGTTTTATGGAATATTTGGCTCAACTCAACTAATGTACCTTTCCTCTGTGCAAATTGTGAAACAAGTGTCAAAATGTGTATTCCAACCAATTAAAAGAAAACAAAGATGTGAATTTCAGCCTGTAAAGGTTATCAATCTACTTTCTAAACTTGGAACCTAATAGAATCTAATTTTCATTTATGTTTATCAATTTATACTTATAAAAAAAGAATCTAATTTTCATGATGTGGCATGTCTTTTCAGGCAATAGAAACTGGGTTTGGCTATGGGCAATGGCTCCATGGAGAAGCTGTTGCGGCTGGCATGGTATTTCGGTTCAGCTCTTCCCTTACCAGGCATTCGCCTTTTTTGTGCCGCACATATGTTAATGAAGATTGTTTGCCAATTTTCAGGTCATGGCTGTTGACATGTCATACCGCCTTGGTTGGATTGATGATTCTATTGTCAAACGAGTTGAGAATATTCTACAACGGGCTAAGTTGCCCTCCACTCCTCCCGATACCATGACTGTGGAGATGTTCAAGTCCGTTATGGCGGTAAGCGAGTGAGGTTGTCATTATAGATTGGCGGTTCAATCCATTTATCACATTCTTAATGTCTGTCCTTTTGATATGGCAGGTTGATAAGAAGGTAGCTGATGGGCTACTAAGGCTCATCCTTTTAAAAGGTCCCCTAGGCAATTGTGTTTTTACAGGTGATTATGATAGAAAAACCCTTGATGAAACACTCCATGCATTTTGCAAGCCCTGACTCGACGATATCTGAAGCTGATTTGGTCTAAAACTATGTCCAAGTGTTTTACCAGATACTGGTTATCATGTATTAGCTTGTATTTTTCGTTTTGACCCTTGAATGCCTTTGCTCATGGCCTCCCTAAATTCTGTTGGCCAGACCTTTTACCATTTTGTAATTTTAACGAAGTTTGGCATGCTCAATTATTCATTACTGTGTTTTCATATTCATGTTATGTGTTAAACTCAAGTACCCCCCTTCATTTCAGTTTCAAATTAGAGATCTTGCCCTATATATCTATCTTAATGTGGCTGTCATTCTTTAAATATTATCTACTTCAAGCTCGGATTCCCCCAAATGCCAGATTTAGGTGTGGTTTGGAATCTTTGGATAGTGAGATGAGATGATTTTACTTGAAAGCTTAATAAAATATTATTAAAATATTTTTTAAAATATTATAACTGTTTTGTGGTTTGAAAAAATTGAATTATTTATTATATTTTATGTGAGAATTTGAAAAGGTTATAATAATGAAATGAGATGAGATAAAATATTTTTACCCTCCAAACGGAGTTTTGATTCAACACATTCACCATCTTGCTGCCTTCCTTCAAAGCTGGAGCTGGCATACTCTTATCTATGACAAGGATTATGGGGCTACCCAAGAAACAACTTGCAGAAGCGGTTTCTCTATAGCTACTTCATGTGCAGTTCGTAACTTTTTGAACTGTACAATCAATCGATGATATATTGTAGTTTAAGATGTGCAATTCTCGTGCACTGTTGTTTTTTAAAAATAGATAAATTGATACTCGATAAATTTTTTGTTTTATGGTAGATTCTACTTTCTTTTCTTTTTCAAATAACATACAAAAGTTGCATATCTTAAAATAGTATCTAGCATTATTCATCATCTTAATAATAGTTCTATTTTTGGCATTTAATTGATTATTTGGCTTAGTTTTCCCTTCTTTTTTTTTTTTTTTTGAAGTATGGTTTGGCTTTTTATCAGGGCACCTCAGCCTCTCTCTTTCCATTATTATTTATTAATTATATGATTTGCTTGGGGAAAAAACGAATGAATAGAAAAGAAGTTTTATGTGGCTGTAGGTGTGAGTTGATATTATCTTGTATATATATATATATATATAGAGAGAGAGAGAGAGAGAGAGAGAGAGAGAGAGAGAGAGAGTAATGCTAGTAAGAATGTAAGATGAAAGTGTGATGGTAGTGTGATGTATTGAATTTTGGATACAAACTATTGAAAAAATAAAAATGCAAAATGAGGTAAGTTTTGAAGGTAAAGGAAAGGAAAGAAGGATGGCCATTTTTTGGAGGAGATGCACTTCCAACGAAAATCATTGTGGCTAGAATTAGATGGTGACCCGGTCAGTAAATAACTAAAGTTCGAAAATAACGGTCAGTTTTTTTCTCTCTCTATCTCTACCTGTTAAAAGTGCAAACTGTGCCTTCATTCTCTGTGGTTTTAAGAAAAAATAAGGGCAAGTTTTTTCAAATTTTTATGAACCTTGAGATGATTAATAAGATGAGATATAAAATTGTTATTTTATCTTATTTTATTTTATTATTTTATTCTCAATATAATTCACATACAAAAATTTTAATTAATTGTTATAATTTTTTCAAAATTTCAAATAAAAAATAAAAACAATTCTAACTTTTTAAAATAAAAATTATATTATAAATTTATATTCTTATAATATTTAAATTTATAATATTTTTTATTCAACTTTTTCTTACTCTTTTTTCAAAATCTAAAAAATACTTAACTCAAATTATTACACTACTATTCATAAATTATTTTACTATTATTCACAAAATTCTGATCTCATCTAATTCCTCAAAAGAGCTTATACCTTTCTAATTTTTAGATTATTTTAAGGATCACAACTAAAGTATAGTATGTATTTAAGCCAATATCTATTTGTATATTTTTCTTAGGAAGAGTTATTTTAATTATGGAATAATTATATAAAAATAATCTTACAAGCTGATGTAATATTATATGTCTTGTCAAATCATAAAATTATTTTTATTATTAAATAAATTTGACAAAATTTAAATTTAGATTTGGATCTAAAAAGATATTTTTTAATCACTTTGAAATTTAATATAATTTTTAAATCTGGTAAAATATAGTTTATTTTTTAAATGAATATAAGAGTTTGAGACAGGACAGATTGAAAACCCGTCCTATTTCCCGCCTTGTAAGGAAGGATATTTTGTCCAACGGATGCAACGGCCCGCCCCCCGCCCCTTGCAGGGCAGGATGCGAGGTGGTGGCTACCTCACACCAAGTAGTGTACTAGCTGTCCACCAAATGAGAGGTAGTGTACTGGCTAAAATTCCTTGGAAGGTAGATGATATTTATGTCCACCCAATGAGAGGTAGTGTACTAGCTGTCCTTCCATCGTAGAATGACTGCGAGTGCGAGCCACTCGTTATGAAGGGAGTCTATGGCATCTGATTTTGGGGAGCGAGAGGGATCTTCTCTCCCAACAAAGATAGTGTTTTTTTATTTTCCTTTCATTTTTTATGATTATCTTTTAAAAAAATAAAAATTTATATAGACATTTTTATGTATTAATTACACTCTATTATGATTAATTGCATTATTTTTTTAATATAAAATAAATATTTTAACCAATTATATATTAGTGAAGTGAATAAAAAAAAATGCAAAACTGACTATGTATATATATATATATATATATGATATAACCCTTTAAAAGATATTTCAAAATAGGAAATACTAAATGGCCCGACTTTTGGGTTCCTATGGGATTTTTATTTTTTAGTTTTTTTACATGATTTTTAAATAAATTTTTTTAAATAATATTGTGATTTTTTTTTATATTTTTAAAAAATGTTTTAAGATATTTAAAAAATCATATAAAAAAACATATTGTAAAAAATACTAAAATTAAAAATAAAATAAAAAATGGGAAAGTAATCGGGATTAATAAGTCGGATACGTAGCAGCATCCTTACTAAATCGTACTAATTTATAATTCTTGTCATATTGACATTTTAGGTACTGGTTCACGTGAGATTGAATGTGACGTGGAAGAAATTTCACAAGCATAACCACATCAAGTGGTGAATTTTCTATTTTTGTAATCAAGGAGAGAGACAAGTTTGTCATTTGGATTTGGAATTTTCTATTAATTTCAAAAGATGATGTTCTTCATTTCTAATTTTATCTCAACCACACTCTTTCTATAATAAATTATAAATAACTTTATATGTCAGTGTCACTGAGAAGCTATTTAAACAGAAATACTAAAATCACAAATATGTGTTCTAGACTAGGATCTTGATTTATTTATTTTTTATTGTTTAGTGATTAAGAAAATGTATTTACATGATGTTTTGAATTATTTAAAAAAAAATAGAAGTGGAAAAAATACATGAAAACAAAAGGAAAAAATGTGTTAGAAAATAAGGAGTTGAAAAGAGAGTGAAAATTTTGTAGGCTTTGAAGAATATAAAATTTCTATTTTTAAGACGATATTTATTCACACTCTGGAGCGGACCTACTTGGGAGCTTGGGGGGCTACAGCCCCCAAGATTTTTCAAAAAATTTATATATAATATATAAATTTATATATTTACATATATATAATATTAAATTATTCCCCAAATTATAAAAAAATTAAAAATTACCCCCCCAAATTTTTATTAAAATTATTCTCTCAAATGTCAATACACATATAATTTTATTCTAACTTTTGATTTTATTGAAATTCAAATTTCAACTCACCTAATCTCACAATTACTTTAACAGTTTAATTCTAAAAAAAATATAGTTATAAATTTATATGATTGTCAAAATTGATTAATTATACTTACTTATATACTTTCACTCTAACTTGATTGTATGATTATGATATATAGTTTGTTAAAAATCTAACATCGATATATCAATAGTTATTAGAAATTTTTTATGTTTATTCTTGATTTATAATTTTTTTTAAATCAAAAAATAATATGAGCAAGTAAAAAAATTGATTTTTGTTTTTTAAAGAACGTAGATAATTCGAAGAGTAATACATTTAGAGAGTTCGATAACGAAAAAATGTGATATTTCTATCAATTCTTTTTAAAATTTATATATAGCACACATTTTATCAATCGCCCCCCAAATACAAAATTTTGGTTCCACTCCTGTTCACACTCAGTTAGAATTTGCTAATAAATTCTTAACAACAGATTGTACCACGATGCTTAACACGATGCTTAACATTTTTATAAGTTTTCTTCTTTCAATATTTAAATATATATTACAACGGATTCTAACAAATGTTGAGTCAAAATCCCAATCGAGATCTCCATACATGATTGTAGAGCCATTCCTGTTTAAAATAAGTTACCTTAATAAGGATTACGAGATCATAAAATCATTGATGAAAAGTATTTTTTATTCAACCATCTATTCGGCCCATTCGGATATTTGGAATATTTCAATATATTTATAAATGGGTAATAAAATTATTTGAATTAAAATATTTTATTAATTCTTAAAAAAGTAAAAAGAAAATATAGAATAAAATTATTATAAAATTATTAAAATTATTAAAATATAAATTTTAAATTTAAAAAGTAGTATTATTTTTTGTGTTTATTTGGAAGTTTGGATAAATTATAATAATTAAATAATGATTAGATAAAAATGTTAATAATTTAAAATCGGAAGTTTTTAGTATTTAAATAATGTTTTAAAAAAAATGTTGTCAAACATACTCTTACAATCTAAAAAGAGATAAATACAATGAATAGTTTTAAATATAATTGTGAAGTGCGTGAATGTGATATAATCTTTAAAAAAAAAAAAAAAGATTTATTATTAAAAAATTAGTTTTTGTATATAACTTTCATATTACTCATTTAAATAAAAAAAAAGAATTATACAACAATTGCACACTGCAAACATATACAATATTGAATATATTGACCTCATTATATTTTATATTTTATGAATAATAATAATAATAATACGTACAAAATTGAGTGGGAAAGTGTAAAAGATCAAAATACCAAGAAAAGCTATGGGATTGGTGGAGCCGCGGAGGGAGGGTTTGTTGGCGAAGATTGGTGGCTCAACGAACGCTTCAACGGCATTATTTCCCGGCCATTAGGTTCTTACTTCTTCCACTTTTCTCTCTCTTTGATCTATCTCTCTCTCAGTTGTTTCAACCAAATTCCCCCTTTTCTAGGGTAGGGCTCGGATTCCACCACTAACCCTCCCTCATTTCACACTTAATCCTTTTTCTTTTCTTTTGTTGTTCTTGCCTTTCTAAGTTCGGGATTATATGTTCAATGTATCAGGATTTCGTACAATTTTTCTCGGTTTCTTTGTTTCCCTGCACAGATGTGTGATTGAAGAAAGATTACTAAGAAGCTGAAGTTGAAGTTTTAGGGGGTGCGCGCGCGCGCGTGTGATCAGGTCCTCAGGTGAAAGATCTGAGGCTCACATTTTGATTTTAATAATAATTAGAGAAGGGAAGGAAAATGAGCGCTTCGAGATTTATTAAGTGCGTCACGGTTGGTGACGGAGCTGTGGGTAAAACTTGCTTGCTGATTTCCTATACCAGCAACACCTTCCCTACGGTGAGTCCCAATTCTTCTCCCTTAGGCACGTTTGAGAAATTTGGGGCGTTGATTATGAGGATCTTTTTTCTCGTGAAGATATGCTTAATTCTGTTGGGTTTCCTTTGCTATTGATGGAAATGCGATTACATGTCGAACTTTGATCGGTTTTTGTGCCGTCATTGGTTGTTTTGTAAAAGCAAGAATGAGAAAAAAAAATTAAAAGAAAAGCGCTTAAATTTGGTCTAAGCTAGTTTCTCTCTAGGGCGGGCTGGAAATCAAATGAGAGCTTATGTTCATGTATTATCTTTGTTCAACTAGGTAATGACATTGAAAAGAGGGCATATGGGTTCTCTAATTTGGGTGATAATAATTGCAATTATCTTATGTGTCCTTTGGGTTTGAGGTTGATTGGTCAGATATGTTTCTTTTATATGGCTTGGGAATTGGAAATGGTTAATGAATTGATTAAAGATTTGGTTTGCATGGTTTTGATCTGGGTTAAGAGTCTACGTTGATGTGATATTTATGGTGGTGGAATTAATTTTGGGGAAGCAGGATGGTCTATATTTTTATTAAAAACTTGTCGTTGATAGGAGTATGTGGAATCTTATATATCCATTTCAAATCCATATCTTAATAAAAAAATTCAATTTTGAGAAATTTTTTTGTATTTCTCTTGCCAAGCAAACCAAAAGGACATCTGCAATCCCATTTTGCACATTTCCCTTGCACGCAAAGTTTGAATAAATGATTTATTGCAATGTGGGGCACTTTATAACATTAATAAATTTTGTGCGAAAACAGGATTATGTGCCAACTGTTTTCGACAATTTCAGTGCTAATGTGGTTGTCAATGGAAGCACTGTTAACCTGGGGTTGTGGGATACTGCTGGTAGGTCTGCAAAGTCAACCTTTTTCTATCCATAATTGACTATGCCCTTCATTTTTCTTTCTTTTACTGGGTCTGAGTTTATTATTTCTTTAAAACAGGACAGGAGGACTATAATAGGTTGAGACCTTTGAGTTATCGTGGAGCAGATGTTTTCATACTAGCGTTCTCTCTCATTAGCAAGGCCAGTTATGAAAATGTTTCAAAGAAGGTGAGTAGCTAGATTTTTTTTTTTTCAGGCAAAGAATATTTTTTAGATTTACAATATATAATGTTCTGACAATATTTGCATTCGCTGGCATTGCTTGCAGTGGATCCCAGAGTTGAAGCATTATGCACCTGGTGTCCCAATAGTTCTTGTTGGAACAAAGCTTGGTATGATTTTTCTCTCATCTGATGTGGCTATTGATGTAGTTCTATTAACTGCTGTCCTTATCTTCTGTCTTCTTTTGTTGTTGAGCTTCCTAAGAAATTTGTTTATTTGTTTTGGTCTTTAAGCTTGACTAAACCCTGTTGTTAAACATCTTGTTGTGGTTATAAACTATTACAATCTGTGCTTCTCCTAACAATCAATCCTTTATCCAATTAAAACGACATCTTAACTTTCTTTTTTATAAGTAAGAGATAAATTTTATTAATGAAAATGAAATAGGCATAGCCCATGTACACAGGAAGTGTACAAAGGAATACCTAGTTACAATCTATGAGCTGTAAAGAAAGGCAAGAAGTCATGAACATCGTTTCTATTAAGTACAATCGCTAAAACGACATCTTAACTTGACAAGCTTAGGTGCATTATCAGTAGTTTTGGAGATCAGATTTGAGCAAATATGTTATGCAATTAATAAACTTGGTAGTACTTGTATGATCACGGAACACTACCATGATTAAGATTCATGTTGGTATTGCCTCTTAGCAGTTCTTTGAATATATAATCATCTTGATCTTATTTCTTGATGTAAATGAGGCGTATTTGGTAGATGACTCTTTGGATGCTGATGTTTGTGTGAATTAGATATACACGAGACTTTATGAATTTATTACTCCGCAAGCTTGTGAAAGGTTTTGAGTGTATGTATGGTCGAGTAAAATACTTGATACAGTCATATATTGTGCAAGTGTTACACTTCTTTTGAAAAAGAGTAGAATCTATTATTAAAAAAAATTAATTTTTCATGTAGATCCCATATTTATTCACTTTTTTTAAAAAGAGTGCACGATGCTTGCCCACTCAATGAATGCTAATATCATTTCTTATGTATGGTGCATGTGCATGTGTGTGTATTATGTGATTTCCCATTGTTTTTATTGAAGATGATTATTTACAGTGTCTATGGCAGGACTGTTTTCATTACCAGATTGTCTTAATATAAATATATGTTGTAGTGATTTTTACAATTAAGAAAATTCCTAACTGTTTTGCAATTTATTTTTTGGGCCAGATCTTCGGGATGATAAACAGTTCTTTATTGACCATCCTGGTGCTGTGCCCATTTCAACTGCTCAAGTAAAGAATTTCGTCATTCTGGCAGATAGCTCAATCGTTTTGTCGTTACAGTTCATTTCCACAAGTTTTGTTATTTTCAATTTCTTAATACTCGAACTATTTTTCTACTTCAAGGGGGAGGAGCTTAGGAAGCTGATTGGTGCACCTGCTTATATCGAATGCAGTTCAAAAACACAGCAGGTATTAATCTACTTTTTGAACAATTTCCAGTTCTTTTTTTTTAAATGCCAAAAGCCTTTAATATACACTTATGGACTTGTAACTTGTAGAATGTGAAGGCTGTCTTTGATGCGGCCATAAGGGTTGTTCTTCAACCTCCAAAGCAGAAGAAAAAGAAGAGCAAAGCACAAAAAGCTTGTGCCATCTTGTGATCGGATATGTGTAAAGAGATAAAGCAATTGTCTGTCTTACCCTTCATCCCCCCTTCCCATCTTCTTTCCGTTTGCCCTTGAAGAAGCTGTGAAGCATCAGGTGGTTTGTTGTTTACTTTCTCGGGATTGTTTTGATCTCTAATTGTCATCGGAGTACATGGTTGCCAACTTTAGTTAACTGCTTGAGTTGTTTGATGTGTTAATAACAGTTAGGAAAACACCTTGATTTGCGTGGACAGCTATATTTTTTACTTTGTAGTGTGCTCCAAAGTCTCTCAATTTGTGTTATGTTACACTGCTCGTGTCTCGTTTTAACCACATGCTAATTTCTTGAGAGCATCATAGATTTTCCAAAAAAAAAAAATACTATTAAATGTGCGTAGTCATTGAGTTACATACAATTACTTTTGTGTATTCCTTGTACATTTTATTAATATGATTGGCCGAAACAGATATTTTATATTAAAAAAATACAATAAATTGCATTAATGGAGTGTACAAGAAAAATACAAAGAGAATTGCTACAGACAGATTATAAAAAAAAAAATCTACAAATTGATATGACTTTATAAAGATCTATTTTATAATAAAGGTAAATTTATAATATGACATATCATATTGAGTTGCATTAATTTGTGAGTTAAATTTTGTATAATCATTTTAATGGCTAGAACATTTTCTAAACGCAAAAATGACTGAAATTGTGAAAGTTTTTAATGATTGAAAAGTTGTGCTGAATCTGAAAGGCAGTGAGGCATTCTTTAGAGTACGGTTAGCCACGGTATTCTTCGACACAAGGAGAAGGGCCTTCTGCCAGTCAGTCTTTACATGGTTATTAAGAGTGTCTGGCTTTTTTGAGTTCGCTCTGCACTCACCCATTTTTTTGAGTGAGTGCAGAGCGAACTCAAAAAATGGCGGCTCTCAAAAAATGGCAGCAGCCCTTCTTTGAGTTCGCTCTGCACTCACCCATAGGAAGTCTGTTTTTTATGGGGTTTATAAATCAAGCCTGCTTGGGAATGAAAGGCTACATTTGGTGATTGGGTTAACGATGAGCAAGTTGTTAAGCGACAAGCTATTGGAGCTTTACTGCCGTTGTTGAGCTATCCTAAGCAATACAAACTTAACCCCCAGCTTATAACGCACATTGACATTGATATTAATAGGTCTGCCAGCAATGTAATGTTAACAAGTTTGAAAAACACCCGTGTGCCTAAATTGAATAAGGGTTCATCAGGAAGCTCGAATTTTTTTGAAAATATGGTTCATCTCAAACAGGACGGCTCTAGCCGAATACTATAGGCCGAAACAATTGTCAAATGGTAGTTAAAAGTAAAACTCAACATGATGGTGCAGAGAATAAGGATCTCTGTAAGGCCTTTATTTGTTGCTTTCCCCTGATGAATAATGACTTTCTTTGGACTTCTACATTACTCTGTACCACAACTCAAGGACATTATCCTTCTAGTTTTTACAAAGGGATATCAAGATCAGGACATGCTGTTCTCATAATAATTTCAAAATTGTCTGCGTTCACAAGCTCTTTGAATTTATTTCTTTTTGCTTTTTTCCTCTTTTGTTTCCCTCACTGATAAGGATGAATAGCGGAGTTCGTAAATCACAGAGTTATTACCTTAGAAGCGACTTCTATCCTTATTCACAACACAAGAAACCATATAAACCTTTTTTAGGTCTTCTGGCCCAACTTTGGGGTTTTCATTGTACGAAAGTGGAACTGCGAGTCGGTCTATTGATTTATGTATGTTTTCACCCTGAAGTAGACGAAATGGTACAAAAGTTGAACAGAACTCGGAGCAAAGATAGCTATTGGGTATCTCATATACATAAAATTTGTGAATAGCACAAAAGGCGACGTTGTATAGAAATGGAGGGGGCACAGTCAGCATATGGATTTTCCTATCACAAAATTAAGGCTAACCTAAATTCAACATTGCATCTGACTAGGATATAGAAAGCCAATTTCAAGATCAGAGAATACTCATATTCTTGAATGGTAGGTTGTAAAAGGGAGTCAATGCCAATTCTGAACCACTCACCAATAAAAACTTGCCTGCATCTCTGATATGAGATCTCCAAGCCGGTCACACTTTGATGGGCTCGTATTTCTCGCCTACTGTACCACCTTTCTGTTTCTGGAACTGGATGTAACGCAGTGTGCTGGCGAAGAAAGCATCTGCAGCTGGATCTGGTGTGGTAGTGTCACTTTGCATTTCAGTGGTAATTAATTCAATCAGGCCCTGGATTGTGGAAACAGTAATCTGAGGATTTCCTTTCTCAAAGAAATAAAGGTACCTGCATATACAATAATGTATGTTGATTATCCCATATTTTAAAGAAAAATTGTAGAAACAGACTGAGATTTGATGAGATTAGGGATAAATGCCGATTACTTATTCAGTATTTCAACAAATAGTGTCACCGATCCTGTGTTGCCCCGTGCTGCATTGGCCATTTGTTGAGCAGCATTTGCAATTCGTAATGCACGCTTAAGGCAAAGTAGGACTCTGGTAAAAACACCAATTAATTATAAATAAATAAGAATTACAAAGAATTTAAAGTGACATCAAAGCAAGGTTCAAACTCCAATGCTAGTCTTAAACGCAACAAACCAACTAAGTTTATTACATGAGAAACACTTAATGTAACTAGTTTTTTTATGAATATAATTGGTACATCCTGACACATTATACAATAATTTAAACCTTTAAAAATTGTCATGTTAGCATTTTAATCTTCTATCCCCTCATGCTCCTTTGTTTCTATGTTAGTGATGAGAAAATACACGAAATTCACTTGAAAAGGGACTAATGACAACATATACAGTGTGCCAAAGTAAAGTGTACAAGTTGAGAAGAAACTCGTGCATTAGGAAAGCAGAAATATAGCTTATTTTAGATTAGAAAACAAACTGCCGTTTAATTAAATATATTACTTCTCATTTAGTAATTTTCATTTAAATCAGATTCGTAATTTAAATAAATTTATTGTTTATTAATTATAAGTTTAAACTATAATGCGATGAGATAGTTGATAACATAGTTTTAAGTGAGTAAAGTTCCATGCTTTGAAAATTATATAGTAACCCAGATAAAGATTAGGGCTGGCAATTTTTTAACAAGGCACACGAATTTGAAACTAATCCTACAAAATTAACATGTCAGGATTGAGGTGTCTAACCTATTTAATTAAATAATTTGGGCTAGGGCTGACCAGAACACCATATGACATGATCAGAAACTGACACGCAATACTCTGACAATTTTTGTCTTGTTATAGGTAATTCTGGCAATTTTTGTTACAACCCACAAACCCAATACAAACCAAACACGAAATTAGTAGTTTAGGATCGTTTAATTAAGAGCATGGCTATATACTATACTCCTATCCCACTTTTATCCCATTTTATAAGTGTGGCTTCAATCATCCTTGGATCATCTCTTGACATTTTTTTAAAATAATTTAAAGGTTGTAGGGTAGCGTGGGACAAGAATGGAATGATGGTGCAGCATATAGAATTTTCATCTAATTTAATGGATTGAGTAAGGGTTGACTCATATGTTTGAATCCAACTTGACACAATCTGAACCCAACATGAAAACACGAATTGGCAGCCCTAAATTATAGATGAGCCAAATTTAGCTGACAGAACATGTAATGCTTGAAAACACCAGTTAGACATGTATTGCAGCATATTTGGCCTACCCTTCTTTTTGTTTTCTTTCTTTGAAGAAAAGAGAGAAAGAGGAGAGAGGGGGAGATCTTATGAATGTGAGATGATGGAAAAGCACCTTTCTCCATCTTTCATGTTCTCCTGATCATCAACCCAGAAGAGATGCGAGCATGCATAAACGGCTTTACACTGATCAGACTTCTTTAAAAGCTTTGCAGAATACTGCAAAAAGCCATCATATGCAGGTTTTTAGGAGAATTAGTCTTATAAGCGTTCTACCTGAATAATCAAACTCTATAACTTACCCCTGTTGCCTTGTGTGTTAAGGTATCCCTGTTCTCAACACCGAAAACATGCATCCTCTGAAGAGTTCCTATTATTAAATGTATTGCAGTCACCTGTGCTTTAGAATCCTATAACAGCAAACACATGTAAGCCAAAAATGTAGAAAAAAAATGACATTAGACTAGTTCCAAGGTTATCGACCAACTTACTGAAATTTCTTCTTCATACAGAATGTATGCTTGAGTGAAAAATTCATAAGCAACAGGTTCTAAGTCACAGTCATTCGCAGCCTGACAGGAAACAAAGGGACATGCAAGTTAGCGAATGTCTTAGCCTATTGATCCCTCAAATGTATAAAAAGAAAACGATTCCACATACCTCAGCACATTGCAGATACAGCCGTAATGAAAGTTCAGGTTTAGGAACACTTGACAGAGCCTCAATTGTCTGAAACAAGAAACTGGAAGTTTACTTCAGGAGTAGATATTACATGTGACTATCCAAAAACATTAATCTACATAGCAAAGACAAAACATAAACAGAAACATATTCATAATTTGGATCCTTACTTCTTTCAGTAGAAATTTACCTGATTCAAGAGCTGAAAAATTTTCTTTGGAGTAGTTGACGTTTCATCCCCGAAAGGATTTTCATCTTGGCCTTGTAACTGCCTAACCAACTACACATAACAGGCATCATACAGTTCATCAGTGCAACCATCTGATTTTTCTTCAGAAAATCAAAAGCAAGGCTTACAGTGCTTATTTCACGTTCCAATGAATACAAATTTGAGTACTATATGATTTTCAAAACAGAAAGTTTTGCTCTTATGAAGTCACGTCATCAGCTATCTCTATATTGTTGTCAATGAAAGATTGCTATGGCGATCCTTGGGGTTTGAGCCCATTTGAAACCGGTCCTTAGGGTTAAAAAAACAAAAATAATTCCTCAGGTAATACCCACATATTAAAGTGACCTCTTTGTTGAACTTCCATTAATTAAATGACAAAAATTGTTAGCACGGCAGTCAATTACCATGCCATGCCCAATCATGTACTGACACATGACAAATTTTTTTCGTAGAGTGGCACATAACACAAATTTGGACACAAATAAATGCATAGTCAGTGTTAAAAAATTAAAACAAAAAAAACACAGTCAACATGTTGCATTAACAAAAATACTAAAAATATTTAAAAAGCATTAGAAAATAAAAGACAAGCAAATAAACTTTAAAAACTACAAAAGACTTTTTTTTTTTATAAGTAATAAAAAAAAACTTAATAGCCTTCAATTAAAAAATAAAATCAAGTAAAATAGTAAACACAAAAAAGAAACTTGAGAAACTAAAAAAATAATTAAATCAAAAGAAAATAAACTCGATTAGAAAAACAAAAAATTAATAATAAAAGCATAAAAAGTAGATTTTTCCATTTCTAAATTCAGGTTTTTAAAATGAAAGATAATATATTTAATAAAATTACTTTAACGGGATTTTTTTAAAAAATAAAAAGCCTCATATTATTAAGAACCCTCCCTAAGGCGGTACTTTAACAGGATTAATGGTCCTTTAGTTTCGCTAACGCACCCTTTTCTGTTTTCTCAACTTATATTCCTTTATTTGGCACAATAATTCATAGTTATATCTCTACATTCAAGCAAAATCTGCAAAATTTCTTATCATTAATATGAAACAAGAACAAGCGAAAAATCCAGGGATCATTATGCTAACATGGACACAATTGTAAAGGTTTCGTTTTCTATAATGTTTCAAGGTATGCTGACTCAGATACTTTATTTTCATTTAATAAATTAAGCTATTGTTGTGCATTGTTTAAGTTGCAAATAATCATTTTAAAAAAGTAACACTTTAGTCATGCAGGCCAAAATAAGACCAGCCATTCTGCCTACCATTAGTGATTAATTATGTGATGCTTATCCCAGGAATAACAAACAATTTGACAACTTAAAACTTTTTAGTATTAACATGTAAGTTATAACAGATCACAATTTGTAGTGTGAGTTGTGTACAAAGAACCAGACCTTGAGACAGGAGAAAATGAGAGAAGGAATAGTAAAGGGTAGACGCTTTGGTCCTCCAGTCAAGATATGCTTCCTTACAGTGCAAATTATCTGCAACCCAGCACATGAAATCACAGTATAAACGAGCTCACAGTGAAATGAACTGGAACAAGACAATAATATCATGATGCAGTAAAAAGTTTGGCGTTAAACTTCAACAGAGGAGACACTTATTCCACAAGGTACTCTTCAGTCTTTGCAAATAAGAAATTAACTTGTCAGAGTAAGAAAATGGAACTAGCCACCACAATTTAAGCCCAAATTCTAAGATATGAACAGTCAAAATTTACAAGAAAATCAAATTTACTATTGCACAATTTGATCAATATGTACATTTCTCCAGCATTTTTTAAGTAAAATAAATCTCCAATATTTCTATAAACCATATGGAAAACCAAAATTGATGGACTCACAAAATAATATTAAAAATCTGAAACATTGTATACACAAATATGAAGCTATTGGTCATAAATACATTCTACACATAAAATACCTTAAACATTTCTTCAGGATCTTCATTGTAAAGCATCTGAATGAGACGTGCAAAAGAATTCTGCTCCTCCTTGAAATCATCCTCATCAATCTAGAATAGAATTAAAAGAAAAAAAAGGCGCACACACAAAATGTCTCAGAAACATTACCAGAATTAGTCTTTTTTTATTGGCAACAAAAAGTCCCAAGTCATTTTTTATACAGGTAAAAAAAGTACCAGTCATTAGAGTGTAAACGGAAAACAATCAATAAAATGGGCACAAATAAGAACATTTAGCATCATGTAATGTGTATGTTACTAGAAAGGAATTACAAATGACCTCATCTTGAAGACTGCCCTCTAAATCCTTGATAAGTCCCTTGACTAATTCGAACAATGCCTCAACCTGTAAACTGACAAACCACATTATTACAAACAAACAAAAAATAGGACTTCATGGCACCCGCTCTGTGGTGCCATATGACTGGAGTTGAAATCCCCCTTCCCTGAGTTTCTAGAGGGGAAAAAACAAAAAACACTCAATAAACAAAAAATAAAAATATACCTTGTCCTCAGTTTCTATACACGTTTTGTTTTTCATAATGCTTTGAATTATAACGGTTGCCATGACTTTGTTCGTTTCAGTGTCCAAGTATTCCATGACACGGGGATAGTTTGAAAGCTTCAAGGCAGTGACAATATCATTATATTTCTCAAGAGGAGCACTTAAAAGTGCAACAATCTGTTTTGTTGCTTTGCTGTCTTCAATCTTTCCTTTGCCAGAGAGTTTCTTAACACATGCTCCCTGTAAGAAAAAAACAGACACAGGATTACTATCCTAGTATGACCCTGGAAGAATAACTTATTAAAACCACTTCCATGATGACATGAAGCGAATGAGAAACCAGTTTGTACAGCTAAATGAAACCTCACAATATGGACATTTATTTAATATCCTCTTCTCTAAAACTTACTGATCTTAACAATCTCAATATACCCATTATGGCACATACACTCTACAACAGCCTTTGTAGCCAAGTGGTAAAGGGTAAAATTGAAGGTTGAATCTTCTGTATGCATCTGTGACTATAAGCCTGTCAATGCATGTGTTGTGCTTGTGAACAGTAGTGAATGGAGTAGGAGCACATAACCACCACCCACTCTTTTTCCTTTTTTTTCTGATAAGGTGTGGATGGTAGGAGGCCACATACGCTATATTGTATTTTTAAAAAGAAAAAATTCAGAAAGAAGTACCAAAGGTCACACAACCCAAGTGCATGAGAAGTAATAAAAGGAATCAAATAAAAGAAAAAAGAAAAGAAAAGACAAGAAGAAAAACAACCAAATCCCAAAATACGAGAACTAACAAAATTAAGTATGGATATAATATTCCTTTGTTATAAAAGTTTTGGTAAAAAAAAATGCACAGCCCATAGCATATTTAAAATTTTGAAATTTCAGAAGGATTTCATTTCACACAAATACTTGGGATGTAGCAATGTGGAGCCATTCATATGATGAAGGCTTCTTTTTATCTTCACAAGAATCTGTAACAAGCTAAATGAGATACATCAAAAAGTAACTGAACATTAGCCTCATCATCCACTCAATTTTATAGATCCCCAAGTTGTTTTATGTCTTGATTAGTGGGTCTCTGAAGCAGGGAACTCTGAAATTAAATGATCATACTCCTCGGATGTTGATTGTTTGCTAGGAGTAAAGGAAAGGAAAACAGAAGTGTAAAAAATAAGTAGACCATTTAAAGCTAAGGGCCTATTTGAGTGTGGGTTGTTGATATCTTAAACAGTTTCTTCCTAAATATAAAAAAATATCCAGAGTAAAAACTCCCCAGCCAAATGAATTTCAAAGCACACACAAAAAGTACGTATAAAAATTCTGAGACAAACAATAAGTAGAACAAATTTTTTTTTAAAAAAAAAGGGTAAGAGAACCCACCCCCTCACACCTCACTCCGGCAGCCACCAACCCACCGCTTCAGTGGCTTGGACCAATCTAGCCACTTCGATTAAACCACCTCTAGGATGCTCGTATCAAGAACTGTTGGTTTTCTTTCTTTTGTTTATGTTTTTTATTATTCATTATTTATTACAAACCCTCCATAAAAACTTCTCTCCGCCAGAATTTTCCATCCAAACATATTCTCAATTGGTCTCATCACTTCTACAAAACTGTATAAAAACTCCTCTAAAATCTTTCTACTACCACTAATGAGACTTCTAAAACTCCCAACATCCAAATATCACCTAAGTGCATGTATCATTGGATCTTGATCTATGAACAGTATATGCTAAGTGAACCCAAAAGGTTGCACGCACAAGTTAATTAACTAGACAAAGAAGCATACCAACACTTGATCTGCATAATCAAGTCGATCAGGGTGGACGTGAAGAGTGAACGTAAGAAGAGAAGAATATAAAGTTACAACTCCAATGGTAGGCATGTCAACCTGTGCTTCTATCACCTGCATCAACATAGAGTCACTAAATTACCAACTTCCAGTATTTAACATGGACAAAGGTAAGGGAGAAAAGAGGCATGGGATGAAGAGGGAAATAAAATATTGCAATCATGCATCAGAAGAATCTATGCGAGTTCAAATTTGGGCAATTTATGTGGAGCTAACACATGGGAGAAATAAAAGCTCAAAAAAGTCGAACTCCAAATATACCATTCTCAAATTCTAGTTTTTTAGAATGTTAAATGGGAATCCAAATTTACCTTCCCGATGGCATTGCTCAATTTGGAGAATGCTTCGACTTGCAAGAACTCAGGCAACACTTCAGCACTTGAAGCAGCATAGTTTGAAAGCCTTTCCATTAACTGGGATAGCACCGTTTTGATGTCAACAGATGGCTGAGATACATAAAATTCCAGAAGGGTGAGAACCAAGCAAACTTAGAAGAAGGTAAAGCATTACATTAATAGCAAAAATCATAAAATTGCTGAGATACATAAAATTGCTACAGGATTTGTTTTAGCAAGTTTGGTACAGGGGAAGGACATCTTTTCCCATCTACCCTATATTCATCGATCGAGTGGATAAGGTTTTAATATTATCTCTAATTTGTGTATTCTTTATCTTAAATGGAGAAGAATGCTGGGTGGCTACGTGCATTCATTAAACTACAGTAAATTGCAGTCCAATATACACTTCAATAAGTAGATGGTTCAGGTGTCGCACGGTTCTGGCTGATGCCAAGCACGTTAAGGTTTTAGACATTTCGCTGCAACCATCATAAAAAATTTCTAATTTCAACCAAGGACCTTGACTTGCAAAATGGGTTTGGGAAACATAGGCAACGTTAGCAGAAATAGACAAGGCAATATCCACAGTGGTGAAAAGATATTGACAAAACACAACCAAGTCATGACTACCTCCTATTAACCACAGAGGGGCTATCGAAAAGGCCCAATATCACCAAATACATTTGATGCGCAGAACAACCACCAAAGAAACAAATCGTAAATAAAAACAGAAACCACATAGATGAGATAAATCTGGACAGACTTAACTAAAAAAAAAAAAGCTTCTATCACCAACTATATACTCCAATAATTAAATGATGAGTAAAACGATTAACAATATCAAGATGGAAACTTTCCATTATTTATTTTCTAAAGGAATTTTTCGTGATTATTTAACTACTTGGCTTTGTAAAATGCTATTGAGTCATGACAGAAGATTTTAACCATAGAGGAGTTCAACAAATTGCATGGTCCTTTCTTTTTGAAGCATCCACAAGGTAGGGTCCTTCAAACCCACCCTTTGGAGTAAGCATTGGGTACAAGTCCCCACTGTGAGAACTTATATCCATTAATCTAGGAGAACTCTTAATGCAGAATCAAATCAAAGATATGCGAGTCTACAACTAATCCCAAGCCTACCTGTTAATCACAATCTAAACATATCACGAGTTGAACTTATCAAAATATATATGAATACATCCATATATATATATATATATGAAAACATAAAGAAGTTATACAAGAATGAATAAAGCATATGATGGCGCCCACCTGAAGCTGAGGGCAAGCACTCAGTAGTACATCAAGAGTTTGCAAGTGGTACTCATCAGGAAACACTTGGATTATGCAATCCATCAAGTAGTGTTGAGCAAGCTCATCTTTACAATTTACAACCTAGGAAAAACAATTGAGATGAAGAATCCATCAGGAGATGCTTGGAAAATGGGAACCAAACATCATAAGTCTCCAAAAAGTACACGAGAAAACCAAACAGATTCTACCTGCTCCAAGACTCTGGGAAGAACAGTATCTTTGTACATATCAAGGTCAACGCCTTCAATCTGACTGAGAACATGCAGGTTCTTCCCAACCTAATGAGAACCCATGGTGGGCAAAAAGGAGCAATCTTTAAGCATACACTGAAAATGTACATTTTATTGCACTGAAAGTACCAGATATGAGCTACTCATATTACAAGATCACGCAGCTCGCTCCTTTCTTTCTCCCGCTTCTCCTTTTCCCGGGCAGGTCCCTGCAGACCAGAAACCCCAACATCAAGCCTCAACACAGGATCAGCTAAGAGTATGATATGATTCACAAGCACTACAACACCAGCATGAGCAGAAATCATGCCCTCATGATACCCTTTTGACTTCATTACATGCAAGCTTTGTGGTCATTGCTATTTAAGGCTCAAGGCACACCTAAGTACTTTGGGGTTCTAAATCTTCACATTTCCAAACAAAAAAAAAAGTTGGAAACAGAAAAGCATGTGAAATATGAACAATATAACATCTAATGGAAGCCAAGGTAAGATGGGAATTACAACCAATAGACATAAACTTAAATTCAACCAATACAAATTAGAGAAAAATAATATCGGTCATCATAGGAAATCAGTACCGAGTGTCAAAAAAAAACAATAGCCTTTCTGCTCATGCTAAACCTTAATGCTTTGTGGATCACAAAAATACACTTAATAAAGCTTCACAGGGCCTAGAGCATGCCTAGTAATGCTTTTAGTAAACATAGACTTTGGTATCACACATGCCCAAATATTCAAACGTGCAATAATTCACAGATAAATTGAACCGACCTGATGTTGCATCCGCACCCAAAGTTTATTCATTTCTGTGAAGTTTTGGAGTACAAATTCTACAGCTTCATTGACGGTGTCAGCATCTCTGCCATTGTGAAAAGCAAATATTTCAATGCACAAGCACACGGCGATAAACAAGGACTGGCAGAAACAAGCTAATTTGTGACAGATTTATTTCATAAACTCAGTACTGAATTAATTTAAGTCATATCTCAATACAGCATCAATGCTAAAGCTATGTTCCAGACCATATCAGCATCTACTCGCACTTCTTGAGCCAAAGAAATGCGGTCAAGAGACTGAAGAACTAGAATGTAATTTGTATGCCCAACTACGAGATGGGTTTGACGAAAGAAGTAGAATGTAAATAACCAACTAATTCCCTTACCCTTCGTACTCGGAACCAATATCAGGTAATTTATCCCGACTGACTTGAGAAAGGTAACTCCTTAAAAATAGCCCGCGTACAGGATGTTGAATGCCTCGACACATCTCTACAAGATCTTTGAGAACATCCTTAGCAGGAGCTTCCTTAGACTTGATGTATACAGATCCTACCGTGCATAGTAGATACCTGATAGAGATCACAAAACTCATATATTGAATACAACCAGAAATTTTATTGTGGTCAGATTGATCAATTATGTTTTTTCATAATGTAAGATTGATAAGTAGTGTTACACTTAAATCAAAGCACGGAGTAAATATAACTTACAATCTGGGCAAAATGTTACCAGCGTGCTGCACAAGCTCGTACAGATCGATAATGGAGCAGCCACGGCGAGCCTCTTCCTTGAAGAACATCTCCAGTTTCCTCAACTCATCGAATGACCGCATGTCTGAGTGGACACATCGCACACTCCAATAAAAAATTACTCACAACCTCATGTTGATCATAAATGTCCCGAATCCAAAGAGAGGAATCGGTGAGAGAGAGTGAAAGAAAGATAAAACTCACAGAGTTCGTAGTATTTATGAGGGGAAAGCCTCGAAGTCCGAAGCTCGGAGAGCATTTGAGCAGAGTATTTCAGGGCGTCTCGAAGATTGTTCGAATCCTGAAAAGAATCAAGAGGAATCGGCAGAAATTAGGTTTGGAAAAAAGGGGGAATTCCTCCAATTTTTCCTCTTTCTGGTGAAACAGACAGACACCAGGGCATCAATTGAGGGAATTTACCAGGGCACGGTGCATGTAGAAGGCGTTCTGCTGGAGGCCGGCGATCCCAGCGGTAAGCCATTTCTCTTCGTCTTCGACTCCGTCGGAGATCATTGTCTGCCTCTCTAAACTCCTCCGTGCGCTCAACTACCCCGTCTAGAATGGCTGACTCTGTTTAGGAATTGGGAATTTGGGATCGGAGACTCTTTTGAGGTTTAACCATTTTAATTGGAACTATCCATTTGGATATTCGAGCAAACGCAAAAATGTCTCAACTCTCAAGTCCAGTCTGCCTCGAGACTTTCAAAACGAAGAAAAGTTAACATTTTCATCGGTTTTACTTTTTCCTGACACTAATTTTTTTATTAAACTAATTAAGGCTTTGCTTGGATTCGGAAGTGGGTTGAGCTCATCTCAACTCACTTCCATTTCATCATTATATTTTTATAATTTTTTATACAAAATATAAATTTCTATACACCTTTTTCAAATCCCAATACACCTTTTTCAAATTCCAACACACCTTTTTCAAATCCCAAAATAATAATAATATTAAAAAATAAACCAAACTCATCTCAACTCATCTCATCTCTGAATCCAAGCGGGGCCTAAATTATAACTCATCGTTCATATATTACATATTAATTAAAAATAAAATTAAACAAATATAGGTCATGACACATTGGCATTTTTCTTAGATTCGATATATTTTTAAAAATAAGATGGGATAAAATAAAATAAAAATAAATAAATAAAATAAAATATTTTTTTAATATTAATTTTGTATAAAAATTTTAAAAAGTAATATGAAAATTTGAAAAAATAGTATAAGAATTTAAAAAAATTAAATTTTTTTATTATATTTTATAAGAAAATTTAAAAAAATATAATAATAAATTTGAGATATATTTTAAATTTTTAATCTTTCTTTCAAAATAAACAAGGTCTTAATTTTGATATTCCTACAATAGTTCTGTTTATATTTATAATTCATTTCAATTCATTTTATCTTTTTTTAAATTTATTATTATATTTTTTAAAATTTTCATATAAAATATAATAAATAATTTAATTTTTTCAAATCTCCATTTAAAATTTTTAATTTTTTAAATAATAATAATATTAAAAAATAATATTATAGCAAGCTAAACCATTCTTTTGATTTTTTTTTTCAAATTTATACATCTAGATATTAGATATATTTGTTATTCTTACTCATTGCTCAAAATGTATGCAGTGCGGTGCTAAGCGTGCTACTAAGTGATGGCTTAGAACCTCTTCGAGTTTCACTTATATTTCTTTGATTCCAGAAGTGAAAGATCTAGAAGTTGTCAGTAATTACAAACTCATTAATCTGCGTAAGGTTATTTATAAAGTCATCTCTAAGATGCTTACAAACATGTTAAAGAAAGTGCACCTGCCACCGCTTTCAGTAGAAGATTCACCATTTCTAACAACGATTTCATTGTTTATTTTTTAATAAATATTTTATTTTTATTATTTTATAAGATGACGTTCTCTAAAATATGAGTAGAGATCAAAAAGTTAATCCTAAATAAATTTTTTTTTAAAATCTTATTACACTATTATTTATTGACTTGGAATAATTGTTGGAGAACTCTACTCCTTCTTCATTTATCATATCCACTAATCAAAATGTCTTCATCCCCACTTATTTATGTGCTTCTTATGCACTTATTATTTATGTTAATGTGAGGCAGATTATATTTTTATATTTTTAGTTATATTAATAAAAATCATTTTTACACTCGACAAATAATTAATTTCTATTAACAAATACACATTTCCACAATCCAATCGATAGATACATTATGTTATGGGAGAAGAACTAGTCTTATTTATACTTAAAGCGTATAAGAATCTTTAAAAATTAAATAAGAGTGTTAAAAATATAACCGTTAAAGAGCAGGAAAAATTTTTAAATAAAAATTCTATCATTCACATACTTGGCGTCCAATGATTGGATGATAAGTAATGAATGATAAATAATTTTGTAATTATTTAATATTTACATTACAAGATGATGAAAAGATAATAACAAAAATGATGGTTTACACATTTCTCTTTATTATAAATGAATTTTTGAAAATTGAACAATTAAAAAAAAATTTATAAATATATAATTATTAAAATATATAAATAAATCATTTTTTATAGAGTAAAAAAATATTAGAAAGAATATTTTAATATAATAGTTAAAGAATATAAAAACTAAATTTTATATAATAGAAAGGAAAATGTAGGTGCTTTGAACATATTAAGCCTTTTTTAAAAAAAAAAATGACATCATTCATTCATTCATCAAGAGAAAATTACATCCATGATTAGATACAAGCAAGAATAACTCCATATCAACCATTTGGAATTCCACCAGGCACCAGTACACTATTGGACTAATTTGGATTTGTCTGTTATTTATATTCTTTACAGACAAACGTCTAAAAGACAACACTCTACCTAAATAAAGATTCAACCTTACATTTCATAAAAAGGTAGAACTTAATCTCTACAAACTCTTTTTTTGTTTTTACTATAAAATAAAGAAAACAAGGACGGAAATTTATGAATTACAATTTGAACCAATTTCGATAGGCTTTGACAGTGCACATCAAAATTGCCTTTTTTCAATCACAAAAGCCAGATCTAAAATGATATAAAAGTGGCGATTCTAGTGATTCGACGCATGTGGCTAGAAAACATTAGAAATCCAAAAACACGAGTGTAAATATGTAAATTTTGTGAATAAGATTAAATGAGAAGTCTATAAATAATAATAAAATAATTTATAAATAATACTAAAATGGTTTGAGTTATAATATTTTATAAGATTTTGGAATATGAGAGAGAGAAAATTAAATAAAAATATTATAAAGTTAAAATATTATTAGAATATTATATTTTAATATTTGTTATGAATTGTAATGAACGAACGAAACGGCAGCCGCCCCCTGTCCCACCACTAAAAATTATGTGAATGACCCCACCACTATTATTTTAAAATCTGCATAGTGACTTGCATAGTGACTTGCATAGTAATTTGCATAGTAATTTCAACGCCTATAAATATGGGCTTCAGTTGTAATGAAATTCATAAGAAAATATAGAGAGAGAAAGAAAGTTTCAGTTCTTAAGAGTTTCTTTTATATTTCTATTGCAATAGTAGTAGTTTTCTTTTTAGTTTTATAACACGTTATCAGCACGAGGTTCTACCGATACTGAAGCTAGTGGTCTTCTACTTCAAATAAGTTTTTCAATATATTATTTGCAGTCCTTGAGATAAATATTAAAGGTAATATTTCTGAATATTACTTGATAAAATTTTATTTTTATTCTCATGATAATGTGAATATATTTCTTAAATTCACAGATTTATTTTTGTAATATAATGTCAAATATTGAGATTTATTACTATTGACATTTCTGAAAAATGTTATTTATCCAGGATCCTTGATGAGATCTATTTGGATATGATGATGAACTTGAAAGATACAATCATAGAAGAAAACCATGTGTCCCTGAAGGACCGTGCTGTGTATCTCATGATGAAAAATCATCTTACTGTGTGAAATAAATTAAGAGAGTGATATAAGCACCAGAAGATGTAATCCTCTCAAAAGATTATTATGATTTATTGCACCTGAAGTTGTAAGAATTTAAGAGTGGTATTGAATATTCTGCACTCTTTAAAATCAGCTCAATATTAAAATTATGCAGTGAAAATGTCACTGATGATGATATATAAAAGAAGACATTATTTTTCATACTTCGAATGTACTCCTGCAGTAGCAATATCGAGAGTGAAAGTTCAACAAATATTCTGAACTTTTGTTTTGTCTTCCAGTGATTGAGCTAAATAATGAGTTTTTGTTACACCAGTTACGTCCTATTAATGATATCAAATTTACATTATTCCCAGAAGTGAACAGAGCATCCTTTCAAAGGAATTAAGGGCGTAGACGTGGTAGAAAAATTATAGAAGTGTTGGTCCCAAAAGCGACAACACTAAAGATGATAAAAATATATCGTATCACCAGAAGTGATCCAACTCAGAGAAGGGTAAAGGCCCTCAGAATAATTCTTCATAAAAAAATGAAGATGTTTGTCATAGATGTGATATGACTAAACAGTAGTCACGTACCTGTTGTACGGCCAAACACTTGATTTACTTATACTAAGCTTTTATATATAAGCTTATTAATATTTCATCATGTTTTGAAATAATGAAATATCGTTGCCTGAAGCACGACAAGAAATTACTTGGGATAATAAAGCCCTGTTTAAATTTGATCCTCTTACAAATAAATGTGAACCAGAAGTTCAGAGGATTATCTATCTGCAAAATGTTGCAAATCAATTACATAATGTATTTACTGACACTATAGGTGTTGTAAAATCATATATTACTGCTGTTAATGCTTAAGCAAGAATTAAAGTCCCTGAAGGACGAGTTGTTAAAACAGCAATAAATGAGTCTAAGATACGTCTGAAGCGTTGAAGACCTATTGGTGCACAAGAAAAAGAAAAAAAAAATCGGTGCTCATGAAGAGACCGTATTTTCTGTATAAAATATAATCCTCCTGAAGAGGAAACCTCCTGAAGAGGAAACCTCCTGAAGAGGTAACTCCCGAAGAGTGTAACTCTTGAAGAGAAAATTCCTGAAGAGTATAAACCTCCTGAAGAGGAACCTCTTATAGAGGTGTTTCATGAAATGTTTTCCCCTGGAGAGGAACAATGAGATCTCAATACATTTCATGAGTACTGGAAAATTTATGAATAGAAATAAAACTGTTGTCGACAACATATATGATAACACGTGACATTACCAGAAGTAATGAAAAAAGTGAGCCAAAATCCGTCGAAGAATGTCAACGTAGAAATGATTGGCCAAAATGGAAAGCAGTTATTAAAACTGAATTAAACTCGCTAGTGAAGCGAGATGCATTTGGACCTGTTGTCCAAACACCAAAGGATGTAATATCTGTCAGATATAAATGAGTATTTATACGAAAGCGTAATGCAAAATGAAATTGTACGGTATAATTTGTCGCACAAGGTTTCCTGCAGAAACCCGAGAATAGTTATGAGGAAACATATTTCCTTGGTATGAATGAAATCACATTCATATTTTTAATCGATTTGGTTATTACAAAAGGATTAGATATGCAGTTAATGAATGTGGTCCCTGCATATTTATAAGGATCATTAGATCATTACATATATAAAGATATACGATACTTGAAGCATTTAATCCAAGTACATTTAGGAGTATGTACTTTATAAAGTTTCAGAGATCTTTATATGGGTTAAAGCAATCCGGACGCATGCGGTATAATTGAATCAACGAGTATCTATTGAAAGAAGGATTTAAGAATAATCCTATATGCCCATATGTTTATCAGAATCCGGATTTGCCATTATTCCAGTTTACGTTGATGATTTACCTTGTTAGAACTCCTGAAGAGATTACAGGGGCTACTATAAATTCAAGGAATGCATTTGAAAAGGAAAGATCTTATTATTCAATTGATAGATGAGTTACAAGAATTTGAGACTTCTAGCCTCATCTCTCAAATGCATTTGCTCTTCATAAAGCAACATACCATCCTTATCTAAAGGATTAGGCAGTCGAAATGAAGAAGCAAGTAAGGATTTTAAATCCTTATTCTCTTGCTTTAAGTCTGCAATTTTTCTGTCAGACTCTTGAATAAGTCGTTGAAGTACGGAAACCTTCTCGTTAAGCTCCTCAATCTCACGATTTTTGGATTGTAATCGGTTGGAAAATCCGACAATAGAGGAGGAGTATCTGGTGCCGAGAGTCACCAGCTCATAAACAGCTTCACGATCTGACTTATTAGCCAGATCATTTGCTTGCTGCAACATGGCACCTGCGGAAGATGCAGGAACAACTTGTAATTGAGGCGAATGATACCTCATATGTTGATCGTGAGAAATAGTAAAAGGAAATTGATGAGCCATTGGAAATTTGTAGAATAAGAATACAAATACAGATGAATTATAGATATGAGAAGAAGATTTGATGCGTACTAAATGAAGCTAAAGACGGTTCTTATAGAAATGAAAATAAGAACAAGACAAAGCATCATATCTTCAAATCTCACTTTACAAGATATGCTGGATGCATAATTTCAAAAGCCAGCGAGATTAATTACAGCTATCCCTATTTTCTTGTAAACGCTGAAGCTCTGCCGTTAGCTGCTGTTGTTGACTTTGTATCTGAGCTCTCTCTCGTTCCAGCTATTCTACTCGTGTTTTCAGGTCACGAGAATACCAATCTACAAGTTTCTTCAGCTCATTGTTTTCTTGTCTTAAATCTTTATTTTTACTATCTTTAGTTGCAAGCGTTTGATGCAACTCAGATATTTGAGTTTTAAGATGATCAACCTCACTCGTTCTCGCCAATAGCCTCTGAGACATGGTTGTAAGAGAGGCAACATATTGAGCACTGAGGGTTCTTGATGCTGCAACAATTTCAGGATCAGATTTACTAGATAGATATATCTCTGCTCCTATCATGGTGTTGACAGCCTCAGGAGAAAATATGAGTGGTTGAGGTATAAAAGGTTCATGGTTCAAATCTGGGACATTAGAATTTCTATCAGACATAATATCGTTCTGGATAAACAACAACTGAATCTATGAAGAATGCGAGATCTTATTGCTGGAGTAAACCAATGGTAAAATTGGTTATATTTAAACAACAACTCGAAGCCTTCAAATCTCTTCAAGATCTCGTTTGTCCACAATGTCAAGCGGATTTGATTTTCTGCCGAACTGATAATATTAGACCTCAAAGCTTTTACAGCTTTTATCATACATAGATGGTTTCCAATGTTATTTCCGCCGTATATAAACAAGTTCTTCCTAATAACGCCGAATGAGGGGGAGAAAATTTTAGATGAAAATATTATCATACTCTCTCTAATGCATTATTTAGTTGGAGATCGTGTTTGAATTCTTAACTTGTTATATATACTGAAATCATATTTGCTTATTACTTGAAACACTAATGCATATTATCAGGGGGAGTTTAAGTATTACTGCAGGTATCAGATTTCTATTAAGTCTGTCAATCAGATATTATTTTTCATCTTCAAATCACTCAGAAATTATTGCAATTCATGAAACAAGTCGAGAGTATATTTGGCTGAGATCAATGACTCAACATCTCCAAGAAAAGTGTGGTATTTCATAATCAATGATAGTTCAACAATTTTATACGAAGATAATGCTGCTTGTATCATTCAAATCAAAGGAGGATATATCAAATATACGATCAAGTGATAATCTGGCAGATTTATTCACGAAGGCATCACCAACTGCGACATTCAAGAAAATTGTGCAGAATATTAAAATGTGAAGATTCAAAAACTATCGTCATGCACTTTCCAGGGGGAGTAAAAGTCCTGAAGACTTATGCTGATTGTACTCTTTTTCCTTCGCTAAGGTTTTATCCCACTGGATTTTCCTTTGCAAGGTTTTAATGAGGCAATCTTAAAGCACTTGTGGATACATAAGAAGACTGTACTCTTTTTCCTTCGCCATTGGTTTTTCTTCCCACTGGGTTTTTACTTGGCAAGGTTTTAACGAGGCAGATTCTTTATGGGTGGTCATTCAAGGGGGAGTGTTATGAATTGTAATGAACGAACGAAACGGCAGCCGCCCCCTGTCCCACCACTAAAAATTATGTGAATGACCCCACCACTATTATTTTAAAATCTGCATAGTGACTTGCATAGTGACTTGCATAGTAACTTACATAGTAATTTCAACGCCTATAAATATGGGTTTCAGTTGTAATGAAATTCATAAGAAAATATAGAGAGAGAAAGAAAGTTTCAGTTCTTAAGAGTTTCTTTTATATTTCTATTGCAATAGTAGTAGTTTTCTTTTTAGTTTTATAACAATATTATATTTGTTTTGGGATTTGAAAATTTTAATTATTATTGGTGAATTCACATTTCTTCAAGTTCAGCTTTTAAAAATTTTAAAAAGTTGTAATAATTAAATAATTATTAGATGAAGAAATTAAGGATTTAAAAGTAAAAAATGCTTGTATTTAAATGATATTTGAGAAGGAAATGAGATTGAGTGAGGGTATCTCCATTAGTCTCACCAAATAAATCATCAAAATTTGATGAGAAGTATAAGTTTGATGAGATGCACACATCATATTCACCATAACTCTACATTAAATTCATCATTAGACTCATCAAAATAATAATATAATAATATTTTTTTAAATACTTTTAAAATTTTCCCACTATTTTATAATTATACTGACTATATGTATATTAATAATTTAATTTAATACTTAAATCATTATTTTCAAGAATTTTTAATAAAACTATAATTTAAAAAATATAATAAACACATTATGCTATTTTCAAGTTTTTGAAGAGCTTCATAGCAACACTTAGTACTTATAAGTTTGATAGAAAATACAGACTATTAAAAATCAGTTGATGATATGGGAAAATAAAATACATTAAATAAATAAGTTGAACAGTGAATAGTGACCTTTCAAATTTAAAAGATTTGTCCACTTTTACTATAGCCCAAAGTTTAAGAAATATAATTTGATGAGACTAATATAAGGTAATTTTTTTATATAAATA
Source organism: Platycarya longipes (assembly GCA_036559045.1). Classification (NCBI taxonomy): domain Eukaryota; kingdom Viridiplantae; phylum Streptophyta; class Magnoliopsida; order Fagales; family Juglandaceae; genus Platycarya; species Platycarya longipes. The sequence continues at coordinate 9,679,595 of CM071795.1, forward strand.
ATTAAATTTATGTTTGATGATTTATTTAGTGAGACCAATGGGGATGGCCTGAGGTACAATGTGATGGTCTTCCGAACAAGCCTTAGTTTTCATTATCATAATTTAATTAAAAACACATTTATTTAAGGTAAAAGTTGGAAATAATTTATAATGTGAATAGACACACCCACAAATTTGGTCTTGTTTGTTTTGAGAGACAAAATTAAAAATTAAAAACTCTTTTAAAACTCATTATTATACTTTTTATATCCTCATGCAAAATATAATAAAACATTCAACTTTTTTAAATTTCAAATTCACTTTTTAAAATCTTAAAATAAAATTAATATTAAAAGTATATATTACAATAATATTTTATTCTTTTTTTTAATTTTTATCTCATATCATCTCTAAAACCAAATCAAATTTTAAAATCATACAAGTTATATGCTTGTTTAACAAACTATATACGTTTTTAGCAGGTTTTTAGTAATTTAAATTAAATAGAATTATATTATATACAAATTTTAAATATCGTATAAATTATTTGTAAAAAAAATGAATTTCATTAATATAAAAGTTTTTTTTTTTTTTTTATTAAAGAATGAAGTCCGCTTTTTTTACTGAAATTTGTACCAAAATTTTGTACGAACCATTCTTAAAGAATTTTCTCGCAATTGGATATATTTGCCAAAGGGGTTTAAGGTTCAAGTCTTACAACATGGGAAACAAAAACAGAAAAATAAATAATAAAGAAATATATATATATATATATATATATATATATATATATATATATATATATATTAAAGTAGCTGTCTTTGGAGGAAACTTCGTTGGAATGGCACATTTCTTTGGACTAGTTTGATGGCTTATTGTTGGGCCCCACTTACATCTAATGTATGTAAGTGCTTAAGAATTACTTACCTATGTTTATGCAATAAAATGCCCCGAGTTGTGCAAATTGGCACATTTTTTATTTTTATTTTTTTTTAGGTTTAAGATTTCAAAGTAACAGAAAAATAGGTGCATCAAGTTAATTTTCAGTTGTTCTTGTGAGTTTTATTTATTTATTTTTTTTTAAAATTCAATACTAATAAATATTATAAAATCCATTTTATATATTTATCTCTATCTCACTCTATGCTGAAAATTTTAAACAAGAGACCCAAACCCAACAAACCAAATTTAAAAATTACTTGAAGTAAGATTATTCACAAACAAAGATGATTGAAGTTGAAGGCCTTTATTAGAGGTGAATTCGGTCTGGTCCGATTGGTCTATAAGTGATTTTTGGGACAGATCGAATTCCTTCATTCTAGAATTTTTTTCCATCCTAGACCGGATCTAATTTACATATGGATCGGATCAGACCGTTGACTATTGGTCCGGTTGCTCTATTCCATAAATGGCCAAGTTTTTGACATTGGGCCTAATTGACATTGCTTGTCAACTTTTGGCCCAAGTCTTAACTTTTATTTTATTTTCAGCCTAAATTATTATTAATATAAAAAAAATTGAAAAAAAAAACTTGAAAAAGATGCAATATGCCAAGAACATTCAAACACTGAATAAGAAAATAAAGAAAAAAAGAGAAAAATGTAAATAAAAATGATCTATATCCATCCAAAAAAGTTATCAATCATATTAATAAAATCAAAAACAGAAAAGAGAGAAAAAAAAAAATTAAGTCTCTAACATCCAAATTCTAAATTAAAAAAATCTAAAACCGAAAAAAAAAACGAAATGACATAAGTTTTTTTTTTTTTTTTTGAAAAGGACAAGAATTATTACAATTTACGATCCATGCTCCTAGCAATAACCCGCCTACTCTACAGTGATGTTACGAATTATAAATATTACAAACGACTGGGTAGTAATAAAAACAAATGCCACAACTCAAACTCCCAGTCTCCAAATTCAAAACTCAAAGACTCCTTTTGAATTTTGAGTTGAGTTAAGATTAGTTAAATTTTTTATAAATAATAATCAATTTAAATGATGAGTCTTATGAAGTTCACCTAAGATAAGTTTAAAAATATTTAGATATTAATATGAATTTAAATATATTTATAACTTTACGAAAAGTTAAAAAATATTGTGAGTCTCGCGTAAAAAAAAATGTTGAATTAAAAAAATTATAAAAGTTTTGAATTAAGATGAATATAGTGATTTGAGGATTAATTATTTAAATGTTATACTCAACTTAAAATTAGATTGAAATGAATTAAATTGATTTCAATTCAATCCAAGTTCCAATCAGGACCTAAGTTTCTAAATAAAATATAAAAAATAATTCAAATTTTTTAAATTTTAAAATAAAAATAAGATTAAAAAATTAAATTTTAATAATATTTTAACTTTATAATATTTGTAGACCTGTCTCAATTTAAAAAAAAAAAAGTTAAACTCATTTCAATAGAATTCACAAAATACTACCATTCACAAATCAACTCAATTTATCTCAACATTTAATTACAACCTCAAATATTGTGAAAGTAAAATGATACAGACAAACGAGGGATGTGGCATAACTTAGAAAAACAACATTGTTTCGTGCGAAGGCAAATTCCCCTCCCCTCATTTCCCTCCCCCACGAATGAAACTTTCCTCTCCCTTCATTTCAAAAGCTAGTTCTCCCCCACGATTTCAAGCGAGTCGACCTCCCTCCCCCACAAGTTTATCGACGAACTCAGACCCCAAAAAGATCCTTCCCCCTCAACGAAAAGTTTTTCGAAGCTAATTGGGATCTTTCCCCATTCCGAAACCCTAAAATCCAAGCAAACCTGTTTGGAAACCCTAGAATCTTCCCCTTGTTGAGGAAATTTAATAATTTGCACGTTTGGATTGGCCTAGTCTTTAGGAGTGTCAATGAGTTTGTTTATGTTTACCTAGTCAATAGGAGTTTGTTTTGAACGTTGGATAGTGCTTATTTTCATGTTACTTTCAGTTATGTATTAGCTTACTTTTAGTTACTTTCACTTTTATCCTATGCATTCTCTATTTTCTCTACTTCTTACTGTTATTGTGTGAACACGTCCTTTTGTATCTTGTTTCTATCAGTGGTACCAGAGCAGGGTTGAGTTCCAAGGAGAGAAAAACTGAAATTGATGGCTTTCGAAAGTTTTGTACAGCCAGCCATTCCACGCTTTGATGGTCACTATGATCATTGGAGCATACTCATGGATAACTTCTCGAGGTCCAAAGAATATTGGAAGGTTGTTGTTTCTGGATTAGCAGAACCAGCAACAGGTGTTGTGCTGACAGATGCACAAAAGATAGAGCTTGAAGGGCTGAAGTTAAAGTATCTTAAATCAAAAAATTATCTCTTCCAAACTATTGATCGCTCAATCTTGGAAACCATTCTTTGCAAAGACACGACCAAGCATATTTCGGATTCCATGAAGAAGAAGTACCAAGGTACAGTAAGGGCTAAGAGGCAGCAGCTTCAAGCACTTCGTTCGGAGTTCGAAATACTTTGAATGAAGTCAGGAGAATCAGTTACAAACTATTTTTCAAGAACGATGGCAATCGTTAACAAGATGTGGATCCATGGTGACAAGACAGAGGATGTTCTCATTGTTGAGAATATTCTTCGATCCTTGACACCAAAATTTAATTTTGTTGTCTGTGCTATAGAAGAAGCTAATGATGTTGGTTTACTATCAATTGATGAATTACAAAGTTCTTTGTTGATTCATGAGCAAAAAAATTAATCAGCAGTAAAAAGAAGAACAAGCATTGAAGACCTATCAGAAAATCACTCTACTCCCAATAGGGCTGATAAAGGACGAGGAAGAGGCAAAGGTCGAGGTAGAGGAGGCAAAAACAACAATGATCGTGGAAACCAACAACAAAATCATCATCATCAAGAGAGTCAATTTCAAGGAAGAGATAGAGGACGTGGAGACCACCACTCAACAACTTATAGATCAAAGTCAGCAGACAAGTCCAATGTTGAATGTTTTGGATGTCATAGGTGTGGCCATTATAAATCAGAATGTCAAACTGATTGGAATAAACAAAGTGGAAATCAAACTAACTTTGCAGAAAATGAAGAAGAGGTGTCTCTTTTGATGGTGTGTCACGTGAAAGAAGAAACTCAACAAAATATGTGGTATTTAAACACTGGCTGTAGCAACCACATGTGTGGAGAGAATGAGGCATTTTCTGACTTGGATGAATATATTCGTAGCTTTGTTAAGTTTAGTGACAACTCTACAATTTCCGTTATGGGAAAATAAAAGGTAACAATCCAAACCTAAGGAAATTCCACCCACACTATTGCTAATATTCTTTTTGTGCCAGATTTAAAGACCAACTTGCTTAGTGTAGGCCAGTTATAGGAAAAAGGATAAGAGATTTTTTATCATAGATGGAGTATGTCAGATTCAAGACGCAAAGTTGGACTTAATTACTCAAGTTAACATGGTATGTTCCCACTTCATCTCCACAACACTACTCATTCATGCTTCTCAGCAAAATTAGAAGATGAGGCATGGCTATGGCACTTTCACTATAGGCATCTGAATTTTGGCGGATTGAAAACCCTTCAACAAAAGCACATGGTGACGGGGCTTCCTCAAATTACAACTTCTTCTCAAGTTTGTGAAGAATGTGTTGTTAGCAAACAACACCGTAACTAATTCCCACAAGGAAAATCTTGGAGAGCGAAGAAGGCATTGGAGCTTGTTCATTCCGATATTTGTGGGCCAATAACACCACATTCTAATGGAGGTAAAAGATATTTAATTACCTTCAATAATGATTATAGTCGTAAGATATGAGTTTATTTTTTGCAAGAAAAATCTGAAGCTTTTAAAAGCTATAAAGCGCTTGTCAAGAAAGAAGTTGGCAATCCAATAAAAGTTCTTCGCATGGATCACAGTGGATAATATAACTCACATGAATTTGTAATTTTTTGTGAGAACCATGGAATTGATGGACAACTTACAGTAGCTTATACAACCCAACAGAATGGTGTATGTGAGAGGAAGAACCGCACTATTATGAATATGATGCGAAGCCTTTTGACAACAAGTGGCATTACAAAAAGTTTCTGGCTTGAAGCAATTAATTGGAGCATCCATATCTTGAACAGAAGTCTCACACTTGTTGTTCAAAATATGACACCAGAGGAAGCATGGAGTGGAAGGATACTTGCTATAGATCATTTTCGAATTTTTTGGTGTATCTCATATGCCCATATTCCAGATGAGAAGAGGTGGAAGCTAGATAACAAGGGAGAAAAATGCATTTTTCTTGGTGTTAGTGAAAAGTCAAAAGCTTATATACTATACAATCCTAGCACCATGAAAATTGTCATCAGTCGTGATGTGGTATTTGATGAAAAAGGCACTTGGTCATGGAATCAAAATGGTGTTAAAGAAAGCATTCCAGCAGATTTTGATGATGAGGAGAAAGGGCAGCAACCTATGGAGAATGAGCACGAAGAGGAAGTCACTCAAAATGTTCCACTAGCTGATCAAAGCCCCACTTGTAGCTGAGTCATTGGAGTTGACCAAGGTGATGACCCACTTACACATTTTTCTCTATTTTCAAATTGTGATCCTACCATTTATGAAGTGGCTGTCAAAGAACCAAAATGGAGAAAGATTATAGATGCTGAAATTACAGCCATTGAAAGAAATGATACATGGGAGCTATGTGATCTTCCAAAATGGCATAAGACAATTAGTGTAAAGTGGGTTTACAAGACAAATCTGAAGGAGAATTGTGAGGTTGACAAGCACAAGGCACGCTTGATAGTTAAGGGTTACAAGCAGGAGTTTGGTGTTGATTATAAAGAAGTATTTGCTCTAGTTGCAAGGCATGATACAATCAAATTGGTGATTGCTATGGCAGCTCAAAACTCATGGCCTATCTTCCAGTTGGACGTGAAATCAGCATTCCTCCATGGAGAATTGAAAGAAGAGGTATTTATCGATCAACCTCCTGGTTATGTAAAACTTGGCAATGAGCATAAAGTGTATAAGTTAAAGAAAGCTCTATATGGATTAAAACAAGCTCCACGGGCTTGGTATAATCGTATATAAACTTATTCTTTGAATGAAGGATTTCAAAAATGCCCTTGTGAATATACACTTTTAATAAAAATTGAAGAAGGAGGAAAGATGCTCATTGTTTGCTTATATGTAGATGATTTAATCTATATTGAAAATAATACAGCCATGTTTGGTAGTTTCAAGAAATCCATGATGGCTGAATTTGATATGTCTGATCTTGGCATGATGCATTATTTTCTTGGCATTGAAGTAGTGCAGTCTTCTACTGGAATTTTTATCTCTCAAAAGAAGTATGTGCGAGAAATCTTGGACAAGTTTCAGATGAAAGATTGTAATCCTGTAAACACTCCATCTGAGTTTGGTATGAAGCTAAACAAAGATAATGAAGGAAAGAAGGTTAATGACACTCTTTACAAATAAATTGTGGGGAGTTTAATATATTTGACAGCAACAAGACCTGATATAATGCATGTTGTAAGTGTGAATAATAGGTACATGGAATGTCCTACAGGGATTTATCTCTTGGCTGCAAAAAGAATTTTCCGTTACTTGCAAGGTACTATGCAGTTTGGGCTGTTCTACAAGAATGGAAAAAAGTCAAATTTGTTTGGCTTTACAATTAGTGATTATGCAAGAGATTCAGATGATCGAAAAAGCACATCTGGGTATGTTTTCATGATGGGGACACGAGCTGTTTCATGGTCATCAAAGAAACAACCTATTGTCACATTATCATCCAATGAAGCTGAATTTGTTGCTGCAACAGCTTGTGCTTGTCAAGCTATTTGGCTAAAGAAAATCCTTAAAGAGTTGTATTTTAAGGAGGATGGACCAACTCAGATTTATTGTGACAACAGTTTAGCAATAAAGTTTTCAAAAAATCCAGTTTTACATGGTCGAAGCAAACATATAGATGTTAAGTATCATTTCTTGAGGGATCTCACAAATGATGGCGTCATTAATCTTATTCTAACCAAGCCTCTCAAGTTTCTTGCATTTCAGAAGCTCAAGAAGCTACTTGGTGTTTATACTTCAAATGTTTCAATTTGAGGGATGGAGCTTCAAAGTTTAACTCTTATTAAACTAGATGTATGTATGGAACATCAATTTAAGAGAGAGATTGTTGAGGAATATAATAATTTGCACGTTTGGATTATCATAGTCTTTAGGAGTGTCAGTAAGTTTGGTTCTGTTTACCTAGTCAATAAGAGTATGTTTTGAACGTTAAATAGTACCTATTTTCATATTACTTTTAGTTATGTATTAGCTGATTTATAGGCTATTTGTTTATCAATGAAATATAGAAAAAGTTTATTCTCTGCTTTCTCTATATCCTCTACTTCTTACTATTATTGCATGAACACATCCTAATGTATCTTGTTTCTATCACCCCCACGCCAATAGTCTAGTTTGCCCCTCTAAAAATATTTATGAGGAAAGTGGAGTTGAAGGAGATTGTTTCATCGAAAGACCAGATCCAAAAAGATCGGAAAAACATAGCGCAACCAAACTTATTTCGAAGTTTGCCCAAATCATTTCTTGAATCTAGATTTATCTGAAAAGCTTCATACTCAATTTCTACAGAACCTTTAAACTTCGGGTGCAGGTCTGCACCTGATCAAAATTTTCTGTTTGGGTCCTTAGAAAATGGATGACACAATAAAAGGATTTTAAGAATAGAAATAATAAATCAGAGAAATGAAGTTTGGAATGAAAAAAAAGGACAAAGTAAGGTTGATTGGCATATAAACACAAATTTTGGCGAGATTCTACAACATTGTTAGATTTATTTTGTTTCTTGGGATTCTAAGAACTGAAATCAGAGGAGATAAAAATGAGAGTTTGCATTGGAGAGTGGAAACACGTAAGAGTCTAGAATACGAAAGGGAGGCTGCATGGTATCTCCTAAACGTACCATTTGGCTTATTCCACATAAGCAGGTGTTTGTCTCCTGCTTGTTACACTTTTGTCTTTAGCACTACTGATCGGGAAAATGGATAAGAGCAAGATATACGGGGCTGTGATTTTGCACCCAGCAGGAGTGAATAATTATAAGCATAACTTAAAAATCCTCAAAGCGAGAACAACATGCAAAAATGTGGACACTATGAGCATGGCCTTGAATTGCTCAGGACAGATAAATCAAAATCCATACTGTTTTGGCAAACAATACAATGGAACAGTAGATGCTTCCCAAGTAGATGATAGTAGGAAATGTTTCTGCTAAGAAGAAATAACCAGGCATTCTTTCAAATATATATAGGAAATATACAAGTAATCAGTTTGAAATATGTTATTCCCACAACCATCAACCGAATTTTTGAATCCTAACAGCAAAGTTTCATATGACCTAAAACTGCCCCCAGCAAAGCTACAAAATTGCATATTCCCTAGCCTAAAACTATGACCATCTATAGAGAACAGAAACAAAACTATACACAGCAAAACATGAGGTGAGAAGAAGCTGGGAAAATAATTCAACGGAGTTTATTCTGAGCAACGGCCTGGCATAACTCATCCTCATAGAATAGAACTCGATTAGAAGCCAAAGATTTGCATAGTGGCTTCGGTAAGGCAGATGGCACAATGCATCTTGAAGGAAAAGCCGATTCTGGGAAAAGAACAGCTGCAACCTGCCGAATCTCAGAGAATTTGAGCCGTGAAGGTGGTCGTGGGCCATGCCTTGGTGCTTTTGGGGTATGTGGGGGCATCCAAATACCCTTCCCATCTCCCTTGCTGCAAAAGGTCATTTGAAAGGATAAATGAAGAGGAGAAAAATGCAAACATTAACCATAGATAGCAAAAAGAAAATGAGGGCATAACTTTAAGGTAACAACCTAACAAAAGGCCAGTGTTCAGTTGGTCTTGGGGTCACTGCTCTTAACATCTCCTGTCGTGAGCGATCTGGAGTTGTGTAATTAAAGTGGAATTGCCTTGCAAACACAACCTGCCACATCATTATAAACAGCACCATTAATTGTCAACTCAAAATCACAACTGTTACGCAAACATGCCAGAGGGAGAATGATGAACTTACCGCTCTTCTAATTCTTTGAGAAACATGAAAAACGGCCCTCAGTTGGTCGTGGTGCAAGTGGCAAAGTATTTTAACCTCAAATTCATGAAACAAACAAGAATTAGCAATATAAGACGTACCAATAAAAAATTCATCAGGGAAAAATATCACAGCAAACAAAACTAGATGTGTGGATGGGGTGTCCCGTGCACCACCATACTACAAACTTTATATGCATACCCTACAAGACAAGATATGAAAGGCATCATGTACAGTTGTACACATGAAAATAAAGGTCTAGTCAGATTCTTAGAATGATGAAAAGCCAAAACAAATAGTTCCAGATGAGGCAGTCAAAACAAGGAGAACAAATTATTATATATTTTGCGGTAAAAAAGTTAACACGGACTCATTTGTTTTCACAATCATTCTCATCTCATCTAATCATTGTAATTTTCTTAAATTGTCACATAAAATAAAATAAACAATACAGTATTTTCTAATCCTAAAAAAAAATATATATTAAAAAATATATTCTAACTATCTTTCATTCAGTTTTCAGTTTTTACATTAAGGCATCTCATCTCATTATGAAAACAAATACGCCTAAATTGCGTATCATTATAAAAGTAGAAAGCAAAGAACTTTGAAAGCATCTAGTGACTAGATCAGGATTTTTTCTATGAATTCAGATCAAATCATCAGTCTTAACAATTCTGTGTTTAACATTCACTCAGTGAGAGTAACTTCCTAAAGCCACACTTAAGAGAGTCAAAGAATGCATTACACAAAGAATATAAATGCATATAAATGCATTTTCAGCAAAATATATAGATATGTCCACAAACACAGGCTCTGTTCAACCCAGATGAAATCAATAAAGTGCCAATGATTTTGATAAGATATGATTCTGAAACAAGACCACTTGCATATAACTTTCACCTTAGAACAAATTCTAGGGAATATGTTCACTTTAAACCCCCCGCCTGCCTTCATTATACTCACATAATCAATATATCTCATTTTAGAGGTTCAATGTTACAATCGTATAGCCCTCAACCATGTTAGTGTTAATGTATGAATCCCTGCCCCGACCTGATGTTAGCTAAGAATAGCGCTCTATAAGGTACCAACAACCAAAAATAATAGACGGTCGTACTTGTACCGCTTAACATGGAACTTATAATCTCACTGCCTCAATTCCTAAAAATCTAAGAAAGGCTATTCAAAAATACACAATTATAAGGAAATAAGTGAGTCCTAATTATCGGATATGTCAAGAGTACCAGCAAATCCATTGGTAGAGACTCTAGCCGGGAGTCCGAGTCGCAATCCTCAATACGGGGCGTCTTTGGAGTTCCCATAAAACTGTTCTGTCTAACCATATTGACAGGCGACAACATCAAAGGGCTTCTATCAATAACCCTATTATCGTCAAGCAACAGATCATTGTCCGACTTCTTTGCCTCCAAAACGGCGACCCTTTTCTTCCCAAGATCAGTACAAGACCTGGCAGCCGTGGCGACCTTGCTGTACCGAAGCTGAGCAAGCGTACCTGGCTTCAGATACTTGTTGCTTGAATTCCGCAACCGCTTTTTCCGTTTGGAATTCTTTGATTCCCTTTCTTTTGGAGATACTTTACCCATTTTTCCGAGAAGTACTAATTTCTTTATTTCTGCCAAAAATCTTCCATCTGAACTGAATTAACCCCCAATTAAATCAAACCTGCAAAAATAAAATTTCACGATGAATGCCTTCAAGATATGAAAGAAATTTGTTTGTACTGCAAAAATGCAAGAAATATGGCAAAAACATTAAAAATAACCAAAAAACCTAATATTCGGACTCGATAGGAAAAAAATGATAAGCTAATGAACACGCACGCATAAGAGCACGACGGTACTCACACAATAATTAAAGACTGAAAATTTCCTCGGCGACCTTCAATAAATTCCTCTGTAACCAGAGGAGATTTCGGCTAAAATCGGATGTACCGCAGACGGCATGGAATCAAGCTACGAAATCGAAAAAATAAATCGCACATTGTAAATCAGAGCTCGTCCGAGATCGGAACTAGAGAGAACACGGACGAAACCAAGAAACTCGATCAATTAATGGAACAAAGTGAGAAAATCAAATACATACGAACCTCGGAGCAGCACAGGTTTCAAAGTGAAACCCTAGAAACTCGCTGAGAAAATTGAGGAGAGAGAGAGAGAGAGGGAGAAGAGATAGGGACCGCTTGGGCTTTGTGCTCTTTATTTAAAATTCACGAATTTGCCCGCCAAAATTACAAAAACCGTGGAAAGTATATATGTAAGATATTGCACGTGGCGATCTAGGATTAGCTGACCGGTCGATTCCATGGTGCTCATGTCGATGCGTCAGAGTGGACGGCCTAGATTGCTTATTCTATTAGGAGCCGGACGGGCTAGATTGCATAACTGGGTATAGAAATTAGAATTGGTTTCCTTATTTATCTGCTTTCTTTAATTTTTAAAACGAGAGGGAAATCGAAAAATAATGGATGGATTTGGGAGGGAAACCAGAAAAATGATAACGACGAAAATACCCCGGATACATTAACGATTAGACGATTATACCCTGGGCTGTTACCAAGCTGAACGGAGTTGGAGAACGGCGGCCTGGGCAGCTCCCCGCCCCAGCGCGCCTCAGGGAATTGGCATGCATTGGTTGAATGCACGCGCCCATTAATCACGCGTGGACTTTTAATGCTCTCAGCTATGGTGAATGACTGTCAATGTGTGACCATCAATTATTAGGAGTCACGCTTTTTCCCCTTATAATGTTTGGCTAAGCCAATAAATTATTAGATAATTCATTTTGATAAATTAATCTGAAATAAATGAAAGATTTTCTATTTATCAATTTTTGAATATACAAGGAGTGTTTGAATATGACTCATGCACTATTCATCAATGTAAATATTTTGAAAAAAAGCTAAGTCAATGACTCTTTACGCACAAATCTACCTGATATTTTTAGGTAAAAAGGACTTCGTAAATTAACCTTAGCATTTAACCTTAATCAACATTTTCAATCTTTGATCCTATACCAGTTGAGCCACCACCATGTAGTCACTATCAGGCATGTCGCTATAGGTAGAATTACTAAATCTTGTTAATAGTTCGTGTCGTATCAAAATATGTATATTATATCATTTATTATACGAGTTAACTTAAATATAATCTGTTAAATTTATTGTGTCAAAAATTCAAATTCTAATACAACACATTAACATAACAAGTTGACACAATACGATTCGTTAGTAAATATTTCGACATATATTAACACAATCAAACTCATTCTAACTTGTTAATATAAATAGGGTTGACACAACACGACTTGTTAGTGAATACTTTAAAATAAATTAATACGATCTGACATGATCCGTTTTAACTCGTTAATATAAATGGGATGAATATACGCAAAATTAATATGTTTGACTTAATTAAATTTAGTATAATTTCATATAAATATTAAAATCACAATATCTAAAAATATATATATAACTAATTACAAGTCTAAAATTATAAAATATCAAAATTAAAATATCAACAATTTTACTTTTAAATATAAATGTATGATTGTAACTTCAACTTTTACAACTAGCCAAAATGGATTAACTTTTTATCAATCCGTTAAGAAATTGTGAGTTAATGGATTAACTAGTTTTGATCCAAATTTCTCAAGACTAAACCCAACCTATTATTATCATATAGTATTTAAGTTAGATCAACGAATTGTATCATATATTACCAATCCTAACTCCAAGTGGGCATATCTCCACCACCACACCCTAAATGCATCTTAGTAATGTCAGGACCACTTATTCCTTCCAGCTCCTTCGACTTGTCCTTGAGCTCGTTCATCTTTGCCAACCGATTCTTATCCAGCCACTCCAATGCCTCGTGCACCTCCTTCTCGATCTTTTTTGTTTGGAAGGTCCAACTTGCTCGTGATCTTCTCGCCTCGCAACATGTTCATTATGTTATACGCGTAGTTCTCCAACACATTCTTGACGTCCACCTTCTTTTTTTACCTCTTAATTCTCTACGTCAAAGTTTCACTGCCAGTGAGACATTGGCATCGTAAACCATGTTCTTCGGATTCATGGCCACCTAGTTCTTAGTTGCATCATAGACCGGTCTCTCCAAGGAAGAAGATTAAGAGGTTGTTTGAATAATGAGATGAGATAAGATGATTTTAGATAAAAAGTTAAAAATTAAATAAAATATTGTTAGATTATTATTTTATTATATTATTATTAATTTTAGATTTGAAAAAATATATATTGTATTTTATATGAAAATTTGTAAAAGTTATAGTAATAAGATTAGATAAAATGAGATGGATTGATAGTGTTTCTCAATCCAAACAACTGCTAAAAAAAATTAGATAATCTTCAATCAAAACCAATGGTCCCTGGATATGTTAAAAACAAACACAATCCTCGTACGTGTGCCTCAATTATTCTTTGGAAAATAATCGAATGTAACTAAAATAGGGAGAAAAAACTGGTGCCCCTCTCTCTCTCTAAATACAGAGATTCAATGTGTCCACTTTCTGTATTAGTCCAATTACATTTCATTTTTCTGTATATGTAACAAGAAGCTTTAGGTTTTCCATCTGTATACGATGAAGAAACTCCATCTTCAACGGTGATTAGAGTCTGTTGTGTGAATTCAAGCATATTTGCATATATTAGGGCTATACAAAAATTGAAAGAATTGGTTGGAACCGATTAGACCGGCTGCCAGAGCACAAAACCGGCTAAAACTAGTAGAGAAACTGGTTTGCCGGCGGTAGGAACTAAGTGACGTCTGTCATTTCGATTCATGGTTTGACCTAGCAAAAAAATGCTGAACAAGTCGAAGTCAGATATACCTTTTTTTTAACCTATGGAGAAACGACGTCATTTCACTTTAATGAATAAAACAATGTCGTTTAAGACCCTAGATTGAGAAAAACATTTTAATGGAATGGCGTAAACTGAACCCCCTTTCCCCCTTTATTTTTTTCCATCTTCTTCTTCCTCAGTTTAGGATTCCTCCTCAGTTCGCACGTGTATGGCAAGCAACGATCCTTCATCACAGAGATATTAACGGTAGACTGAAGATCACACCAACGCACGTCAAGACCGATGGGGTTTTGGTTGACATCGAAACTGACGCCGAATCCATCGATGTTCAACCCTAGCATGTATAAATCGAAATACTCTGCATTTCTTTAACTTATTCAGCAGGGCGTATAATAGATATCTTTGAAGTTGATTTTATGTCAGGTTTGTTTTTAGATATGAGATCAGATCAAATTATAAAAAATGAAAAATAAAAAAAAATATTGTTATAATATATTTTTTTAATATTAATTTTATTTTAGAATTTAAAAAAATTGAATTTTTTATTATATTTTATATAAAAATTTAAAAAAGTATAATAATAAATTTAAAAAAAATTTTAAAATTTTTAAGTTTACCTCCCAAAATAAACTAGGCCTTAGTAGTACGTAGTGCCCAGGTCGATGCTTATACCTTTTTCATGATTGGCCACCATGTTAAAACTCAAAAATCTCACAACAACAAAACAAGGTCAGTCTCTTTAATGTTTTGAAAACTGTTTTGGAGTTGCTTTGAGTAGGTGAATCTGGAGATGAGTCTAGAAGAGAAACTATGAATTTATGTAACGGAGCTGCAATGCAATCCTTTTCCATATGCATATGTAGAATGCGGTGTTGCGAAGGATTGATTTAGAGAAACAAAGGCCGACAGCCTTCGTTCTTCTTCCTTGTTTATTTTCAATTTTTTTAGGCACTGACGTGGCAGAACATCTAGTCAGATTTCTGCGTCAAGTTTACATACCAGGACTGAAATGTTTGTCATTGTTTCTTTCATTTTTCTTACATTTCTTTATATTTCTCACATTTACACTTTTATTTATAAGATATACAAAATTTATAATATTATTATAATAGTTTTTAAATAAAAACAAACTAAAACACTCATAATAAAAACATTGCAAAACATGAAAAAAGGTACAAAAAATGTTCAGTAGGATGAATGAATTTTGTAGTTTTTAATTTTCTTTCTTCATTTTTAATTGAGTTGATTTCATTTTTTGGAAACATATATAGTGCAATCACATTAATGCATAAGAAATATTGAAATATATGAGAGCATTATAAATTTAAAAACATTTAGAGAACATATTTAAAAAGAGTAAAAAATATATTTAAATGATATAGAGAAAATATAAATAAACTAATGTGTAGTATATTATAAAAGTTGTTAGCTAAAAAAATGAGTTTTGATTAATTATTCTAGCTAAAGATTTAGGTTTGGTTTAGATAGTGAGGCGGGATGAGATAGTGAGACGAGATGGGATGATCGGTAAATAATAGTGAAATGGTTTGTAAATGGTAATGGAATAGTTTAAATTAAAATTTTTATGAACTTTTGAGAAATAAGAGAGAAAAAATTGAATAAAAATATTATAAATTCAAAATATTATTATAATATATATATATTTTTTTTTAGATTTAAAAAAGTTAAATTATTTTTTGTATTTTGTTTAAGATTTTTGAGAAAGTGGTAATAATAAGATGAAAAAGTTAAAAATTGAAAATTAAAAAGTGTTTCTACTTTGTGATGCTTAGATATTAAGATGAGATGAATAGTATTTCATATTCAAATAAGGCCTTAGATAAATAATTGGAGATGCTATAAGGAAAATGCTACTTAACCCCCTCAATATTACCACTCAAAGTTACTGCTTGGGTATTTTAATGTTTTTTAGTGAGTAAAGAAATGACTATTAGTAAGGCTGAACATCCGGTGCCTAAACCGGAATTCCGGGTCAGCCCGACCCGGAACCGGATAATTCAATCTGGGTTGGACTCCAACCCGGGTTTACTCGAGTTGGAATCCGGTTTCAATCCGGATTAATCCGGTTTTTTTAAAAACCGGAAATCCGGTTTCCGGTTTTAACCCTTTTTTTTTTTTTCAAAGCTTATTTTATTATTTTTTGCAGAAATAAAATAAATAATTATTATATATATATATGAATCATATAAAACTATATATATATGTATATGTATGCATATATGCAGGACCACTGCATGAATCAAACTTCTAGTTTTAACTTTTAAACAAACACATGCATGCATGTGGTCTAGTTGCTTGAAATCAGAATGACCATCATCAACTAATTAATTGATATACGGCTTAATTGATAAATTAAGGTAGAGAATGTCAACAAAACAGCTACAACGGACACAATTAGCCATTGATGATATCTGATGATATCCCATGTATTCATTGAGAAATAGCTGACTAGGAGTGTAGTTTATACATTTTGCATTATCCTATATAAGTTATTTAAAACATCATATTTAGAGAATCATTCTTAGATTCCAAAATATGTTGACATGCTAGCATAATATTTAACCTTATGTCTGGCAGCAGATTAAATTGGACTGTTTGATCAGATCACAAGTTCCTTGTTAGTCATGGTTGAAAATGATTTTGCCAAAATATTTTTCAGCTACCTGCAATTCCAAATAGCAGATGAATATATATGAGATACTGCCTGTCATCCCTACAAGATGCAAACCAAGTTCTATAAAGCTTAAGTAGGCCATCAACAAACAAACAAAAAAAGGCTACAATTTGTAGGACTTTAGTTATACCAATATTAATTTAGTAATAGTTTAATCCAACAACATTTATAGCACAATGCATGATGACTGCAAGCTATTAGTCAAGGACCAAAGAGATTTTGCAAAAAAATAATAACTGTATAGCACAACTAAAAACTTTAACTGCTATAAATTAGTAGCATTGTGTATTCAAGCATCTAGGAATATATGTGTATTTAAACACGTGGCCACAAACAATGGACATGCTGTATTTACACAGATAATGGACATGAGATAAAAACATGAGTTGTCTAAATTTATCATCCACAAAATGATTTAAAAGCTGCCAAATTACATAAGCAGGCCATCAACAAACAACAAAAACCAAGCTACAATCTGTAGGACTTGAGTTATACCAATATATAATGTAGTAATTGTTTAATCAGCCCCAACATTCATAACATAAGGCATGGTGACTACAAGCTATTAATTAGTCACAACATATATGAATGAAAGGAAATACAACAATTCAGTTTTTAAACTAAATCAACAACATAGTACATAAACAAAATAATGGTGCACGGCCACTATTTGATCTCCAGCTTGCTGTCAAGTCCCATTTGTTATACCCATCATTATCTCTACAGAAAAAATAAAGAAGCATATATGAGGGATCAATTAATAACAAGGTGTATGAGAATTACAATAACAATAAATTACTTGGGACAAAAAGTATTTTCATTATCTACTTACACCGGCTAATTACTTTATTATAGGCCAGCCGTTTACAATGATTATTAGAGAACTAGATGGTTTAATACAAAGATTTATATTGTCAAAAAGTTAATTCTAAATGGATAATATTAAATATTGTAATATAACTCAAATGATAAAAGGAACTAATATAACTGGTGTATGTGGGGTTCATACACCAGTTGTATAGAGAACATTTTCTGTTCTAAATTATAAAAGGAACTAATGAGAAATTCACATCCATTAATACCTGATACCAAATTAATGAGAACTCTATTTTGTTTTGTTTCTTTCTTTTTGGGGTTAATGCCAAACTGGGTGTGTCTTTGAACTTAAGAATATAATCATATAAGTCATGCAGGGGCATGAGACTCAAGCACCATCATTTATGTATCTTCTTTTGTTTTAATAATATAATCATGATTTTGTACCTGTGCACACACGGATCCAGAGAAAAAATAAAATGTTGCAACAAGTTTATGTACAAATTTGGATGGTTGTTCTTTAGAAAACCAAATCAATGATTTCACTTCTTTGTGTGTACATTTGTTCGTCAAAAACTCTATCTAGGAACAAAAACCTATTAATATAATGAGATACTACGATTTTTTTTCTCATGGAACAAAAAATAGAAAATAAGAATCTATTAATTCTAGTTAACAGCATGTCAAATTCAATCAGGCCCCAAAAACCTAAATCCCATGAACAGCCAAATACCATATAAAACCGGTCGACATAACCCAGGAAAGGAAACTATGCACATACAAATCAAGTCAAAGAAACATCGATCGATCGAGAGAGAGAGAGAGAGAGAGAGAGAATACCTTCAAAACGAAGCAAATGACAGCTTGCAGACGAAAATAGGTCACGATCGGCGATGGCGATAATCGGCAATAGGTTATGATCGACGGAGACGGCGACGGCGACGGTGATAGACTGAGAACGAGAGAGTCTAGGTTTTCGAATTCGTGAGGGAGAGAGAGCTGAGCAGGGGAATCGGGCGAGGTTTGAGAATGCGGAGTGCGGAGTCTCGGACGTTTTTGTTTTCAATCCGAGTACCGGATTTTATATCATACCCGGACCATATTAATCCGGATTGATTAAAATAAAATCCGGATATAAATTTAATTGGGCTGGAAACCGGATCCGGAAACCGGTTATCCGGTTTATAAACCGAACCTAAAAAAAATCGGGCCCAATTGAACACCCATAACTATTAGTGACTTTATATATATTTTTAATTTATTCTTAATAGTTAAAGATGTTAAAAAATAATTTTAAAAAGTTAAAAAAAAAACAATAAATTCACTAACGATATATCCAACAATAAAGGGTGGCCGGCCCGCTACCACCGTCCATATATATTCCTATTTGGGCTTCCGTGATAGTCTCTGTTACAGAAACCCATGTACGACCCCTAGCAAACAACAAAACTTCTCTTCTTATTTTCCTTACGCACGTTCACTCACTTCTAGGGCCATTGGTCCATTCATCAATCATTGGGCATTTTCGATTGATCGAGACTATTGGGCTTTTGCAAGTAACAACAATCAACTATTATGCCTTCGCCTAGATTGTTTTTATTTTTTATTTATTTTTTATTTTTTTAATATATATATATATATATATAAAGCTCAAGAAGGTTTTCACTTATTTATTTTTTTCACCGGGCAAACTAGCAATCATAATGGAGAAAATTCTCAAAACTATTACTTGTGAATGATTAGATAGTTATTTGAAATCTCTTTTTGTTTTTGCAATAACGTAAATTGGGTTTTATATCATGCCTTATCCTATATTCAGTACCGAGTAATTTTAAATATCTACACATGAATAATATCATCACAATATAAAATTAAAATATTCATTTATTGCTTTGAAAAATGCTTGGTTTATAGAGAGAATTATAAGAACCAAATTATTTTTAGAAATTAATTTGGTTTAAGATGATATAATTTACATTGTAACCTCTAACATCAAATCAGTGAGATAGAAATTTTAAAGTTGTTTATATAAAGCAATCATTCATCTTGTCTTAATTTTCCTTTTTCTATTCCCAAAGGAAGAGGACTAAATCCAATTACCAATAGTTGTAGGTGTTTGGTCAAACATCTAAGTGATTGCTTAGGGTGTGGTGAAGGTTGATGGTAATAATGTAAAGATGGGTAGAATGATGACTTTCCAGCCTTAAAAAAAGATTCCTAGTCTCCCGTCAATTGCTCTCTTCTCCCCTAAAGGCTGCAACTTTGGAGGACTTGAAAGGCAATTCCTGAGGGAGTCTTTATCCTAGTTGTTGGAACAGGATTTTGGACAACCATTCAAATGGGATTTTCCAAGTACCACCACATGGTAGACGTGCTTCAGCGTTAACCAGCTTTGTCACCATGTAATCTTGAATGGGTATTAAAAGAAAATAAACAAGGACACTATATTGTTATACACCCGTCACAAGATGTCAAGATAAATCTAAGAATGCCAAGTTTGAATGAGCTGTGTTTGTAGGCCAAGTACTACCACCCCATCTCACATCCCTCACTTGAAGACTTGCCGCCTTGAATAAGTGGGCAGATTGTCTAACTATTTCGATTGGAATCCTATCTTATTCAAAATCTTTATTCTAAACTCTTAACATTAAAGTTGTTCTCACTTATTCAAAGATTTGCCGCCTTGAGAAAGCAAGTAGATTGTCTAATTATTTTGATCGAAACCTTGTCCCATTCAAAATCTTAATTCTAAACTCTAATATCAAAGTTGTTATTGCCCTCCCTCACTCGAAGACTTGCTGTCTTGAATAAACGGGTAAATTGTCCAATCATTTTGGACAGAACACCGTCCCATTTAAAATTCCAATTCTAAACTCTAACATTAAAGTTGTTATCGCCTCTCTCACGCAAAGACTTGCTATCTTGCATAAGCGGATAAATTGTCCAATCATTTCGGACAGAACTCCGTCCCATTTAAAATTTTAATTCTAAACTCTAATATCAAAATTGTGATAAATTTCAAGTTTTTCAAAACTAATAATTTTTGAAAAAATAACACCACACACTATTCACATAATATAATTTGATTTGTAAGATTTAAATCTTAAAATTTATCTTTCAAATTAAATTATACCACATAAATATTATGCGGTGTAAAGGCAATATATAATACTTTATATTAATTTGGCTATCCTTCTAATACCTTCGACGATGTCAATCCACAGGGTTAGCTCATAGTTTACATTTTTCTTTTTCAAGGAAAGGGTTGGACTACCTGTAAAGTCACACGTTTGTGATTCAGTACTATTCCCTTGTGTGATTTAAAATTAAGCCCTGACAGATATTAGAGATGAAATTTAAATTATAATGTTGTCAGGAAAACGATTTGTGTGGGTTTGAAATGTGTAAGTATTTAATAGGTCACATTTTTTCTCAAATAATTTGCATATCTTCAATTATATTTAGTATTTCTCATTAAAAAAGATATTGTATATTCCACTTTTTATATCCAACTCATCATTTTGCATCGATGCGATAATGTTGATCCGTCATCATGTTAATTTATATCTTTTAAGACAAATAAAAAATAGAGTAATAATATTTACAATTTTGAAATATCCAAGTCATGTGTATCTCTTGAAAATATAATAATATTTATATGAAAAAATTATCTTTTAATTATAAATCTTAGATTTTAAAAAAGAGTAATGTTATGTGTATACGACTATATATACTTTTTTTTTAAATTGATAATGTGACAATAATATCACGTCAATTAAAATATTAAAAAAAAATAAAAACATAATGAGAGTAAAATAAAAATGAAAAATATAAATAGTTAAATTAAAATATGCATAAAAATAATATTTATATACGATATATACCTAAAAAATATATAAATAGTATATAAATAACATTTTACAAGAACTTGATGACCCTAAAAATAACTTGGCACTCTAAAAACTCTAGAATGATATCTAGCATAAGTACGAAAATTATTGGTGGCATTCTGAGAAGTCACTTTCAAAACACCTAAAAAGAATCCAAACTTTTAGATGGATGCAGAAATTTATACTCCAAGAAGAAGCGAGTCAAATTTCTTAACGGCATGCCGTCATCTACCTCTCTCTTTATTTATTTTTTAATTAAAACCCTTTAATTATCTAAACCTACTATTATGTGCACTACATATTCATAACTTTTATATCACACGTGCATATTAAATCAATGGGTCATTCACTTAATTCTAGATTCACTCACACGAGGATATCTTCAATGTTCAAACTTCAAATCCTAGAGTTTAAAAGATAAAAAAAAACAAATGAATTATAAAATATTTATTTGGAGCACCTAAACCATAATAAATACATATTTGATAAGAGTAATGCTAGATATCATCGTGGGTTGTATAAGCATCTTGCAATTTTTTTTTATATATATATAAGTCTAGTATTATTATTTTTGAAAAAAGGACTGATTTATAACTTTAAATATAATTTCTCGGGGAATAAATATACGGCTCAAACCCGCCCCCCCACTATCGATCATTTAAATAAAATAAAAGTGATCAACATCCGTGGATTCCATCACCAACTTAGCACTACACAAGCCTTTTGGACTTATATATACCTAGAGACACATTAATTAAATAATCAAGCACCGAAACACATGCATTGCATTAATGCCATCACGGAATGAGTGCCTATAAATTTATGTATATTCCATCTGTAAAGGCTGCATGGGTTTGGGATTTTGTCATTTTCCATGGCTTAAGAGAAAAGGAAATCTCAGATTTTAGAACATTGGCTAAAACTTGGGATCTCTTTTTCTCTTAGAATAATTTTTATAAGGAATTGGTTGTAGAGAGTTAATTGAGAGTCTATTTTGATTTTAAACCAATAAAATTCATTAGATCTATAAAAATAAGATTAAAGATAAATGGAGTTTTTTTTTTTTAGTTAAATCAAAGTCTGACTCTTCATTGCTATAGATTACTCCTTAACATATATATATATATATATACATATAACTAACAACATATCTGGTGCTATTTTTAAAATTTTGTGGAATTCTTATCATGTACTCATGAGTTGATGTTTTCATTGTATTTTAATATAAACTTGAGCTGATTATCATAATCTGTATTTTGTTTATATATTCAGAAGTTGGTTACATATTTTTTTTCAATAAACTGATTAGCTTTCCCTTTTTTTCAAAGTAAACTTCAACTCATTACCGTGTCTAAGAGATTACTAACCTTGACAGTCCATATATTACCATCTATTAACTCATGTAATTTTGAAATTGATAATTGCAGAATTCTAATATTCTCATCATTGTTTGCACACTAATATTTTACACTAACATCTAAAGAAATGATGTGGTTGTACATTTGCAAGTTTTAGATGTTATTTTAAGATCTTAAAGGTTCGAATTATTTAGCTCATGGCGCAGCCAGCTCAAACAAGAATACTCTAGCAAATTATGTAAAATGAACTACATGAAATTGTATGTTTTGAACTTTTTAGTGTTGTTAGATTAATACACTTTTGATTTTTGGATTTTGTGTACTGGACAAGAGAAAGTATGTAATGAAGTAAATATAGGTCCTTGTTGGTAATATGCAAAAGTACAATTACTAAACTTTTGACCAGATATATATATAAGGAATTGCTTATTAAATTGGTAGATATGTGTTTGGCATATCCAGATATGCCCAATAATTTGTGCATGAGTCATAGAAGCTGAGTTAACAAGTGTATTTAATTGTTTGGGTAGATGATATGTGGAATATAGTAATTGTTTAGCTTAGGACACTTGTATTTGGTGGTGGATATCAGCTTGCATGTTTGAGCAAGTTGTCTCTTACTAGCATCGATTAATAGAAGTTGACATAACACAATTGATCAAACATATTTTCGACAAATTGAATTGTAGCAGGAAATATGAGTTTTTCGGACATATGCATGTCGCAAGAAATAGCCAATTCTGGCACTAAAAAATGCCAGAAAAACATATTTTCCACTAAACAGTTTTAAAAAATAACGTATATTGATTAAATACCATCTAGTTTTTAACACTTTTTCTAGCCAAATATTCGTTTTTCTCGGAAATCGATAGCGCAAGAAATAGTGACTATTTCGAACACTTCGGTTAATGGCCGGAATTAATACTTTCATGGGTCAGCTATTTTTGGCCATCTTGTTGCAAACTGAAAATGCCATATATAGTTATTTTTGGCACAAAAATAGCCCATTTGAAACCAAATCTCTCCCGAATAAAAAAAAAAAAAAAACTTTTCCTTGTAGTGTCATAAATAAAAAGATAATGCTACTATGTCTACTCCATTTGACACTTCTTTTTAATACCTCATATTTTTTGATTTTTTAATTAATGATTAAGAAAATGATTATTAGTGTATTTATATTTTTTTTCTATTTTTTAAAATATTTTAAAATGATAAAAAAAAATGATAATAAAAAATATGAAAAAAATATAAATACACTAATAATCATTTTCTTAATCATTAAGTAAACTAAAAAAAATAAAAAATTAAAATGTAAAAAGTGTAAAAAAGATATATCAAATGGAGTGGGCATAGTAGCATTACGCTAAATAAAAAGTGTTATAGCAGTAAACAAATTCATAAAATTAAATAAGCTCATAAATTTAAATTGATGTTGGTTTATATCATACATTAATTAAGTCTATTACATCAAATTAAATTATGAGAGTTTAATTCTACAAAAATCTTATAATTAAAATATTTCTTAAATACACTAGTATGTTGGTGGGTGGCCTTTTTTTCTTCCAATGATCTTCGTCGAAAAATCCAATATTAGTTCAAGTAATTAGTAGCATTTATTTAAGGAATTGTTGTAGTTTTTTATCATTTATATGTAAAACATCAATAGCTAGCCGATTGTCCTACAAAACATTGTTAATTATTACAAAAGAATAAAGGAAATATAGAAATATATAATGAAAGAGACAATCAATTAATATAAAGAAACAACAAAACTAACCAATTACTTTGAATGGATACCTTAACGCTAACTAAATCATCAACAAATGCAGAAAGAATGTTCTTCAAATGTTTCGTGCTAGTTTTAATACATAGAAAACGACCTTATAAAACGACAACACAAACCCAAAAGAAAAACGACAGCACTCACATGTCTCATGCGCGCACTCTCAATTATCTTCTTTGGTTTTTAGAGAGAGAGGGTGGAGGATGCTTGATAAGATTCACATGATCTTAAAACGGATGGGTCAACTTCTTTAGTGTTTCGTCCACTTTACGTGACTTAGATCATCGATCAACACCTTAATATTATATACAGCACTAGGTGGGTTGTCATGGACCATATAGATAGATAGATAGAAATTTCTAGCTTGGATGATGGCCATACTGAACAAAATATCACAAATCCCTCGTCTTTTCCTTCCTTTTAGAAGAAATACGTGGATGAATAATATTATAGTTTTGCAACGTATAAACATGCTTGTTGCTTATTATGATACCGCGTTATTCGTTTTTTCACAAAATGAATATTTGTGATAAATTATTTTTGGTTAATATGATCTTTTGTAATTAAAACAGACTCATTTTAATATGAATTAATCATTTTGATAAGAAATAACTAGCCACAAATAAACAATTTTCTTGTAAGTGTATTAAGCTTCAATATATAAAGTGATTTTTTAACAATGTTATATACAATCGTAAAATGTTTAAATGTCGCATAAATATTTTTACAAATAGAAGGATCCACTAGATTTTTTTATGTGAATCTCATACTTTACTTATATTTTTAAAACTATTGTGCGGGACTAACACACTTACGACTGTAAATATTATTTTTCATATTTTTTTATTATTGGATTAAACTAGATTGTTTTTATGCCTACTGTGTAACTATTTTAGATGCTAATTGACAACTAAATCTTGTTTTTAAGTTTTTAAAATAAAAATTACTTAATATTACATTAAAAATACATTAAAATATTAATAAAATTATTAAACTATTGATGTTTAAAATACATATTACTGTTCATGATTCATAAATTAGCTTTTGATTTATTGCAAGGGAGGTGGAACATCACAGCTCTGCAGTTAGAAAATGAAACCCAATTTAGATATAACACCTTTATCCATCTACATAAAACCCTGTACATTCTGCAAATAAATAATAATGTATGAAAATAATAAACATTGAAGGATTTTTTAAGAAGAAAAAATTGAAGGATTTAAATGGGTGGATATTGGTTCTTGGACACGTGGAGACAATGGTTGGACTAGGAGGTCAAGGAACGCATGTGCGCCTTTGTCATTGTCGTACTATGGTTGGGGGTCCACAATCCACATGGCAGTTGCCAGAGAAGCAAGGATGTCGAACTCCCTGTTCCGTAGTTGGTGCCTTTTTTTATACTTTATTGTTAAATGACGTTATTGACCTTCCGGCTTCTGGAGTACCGACGGTTTATTTATTTATTTATTATTTGATAAACTCGACTCTCGAGTACCGACGGTTGCGCTGTTTTTTTCTTTTCCTAATTCATGTGGACTTTATTAAATAAAATCATTGTTGACTTGAAAAGATATAGTGATATACAATTATTATTCAAAAACATTGATTGCATTGATAGAAATGGTGAGTAAAACTAATGATGCCAATTTTGCTATAATGGTGCCTAAATGCAAGGCTATAGTTTACAGAGTTGAAAGTTTTATCATTTCGAAAAAGTTAATAAGGGTTATGTAGGGTAAATATATTATTTTTACACTATTAGTATATTTTTACATACACGTTATGTATAAAGATTATTTTTAAGTATCTTATAATTTAATTATTTTTATTTTTATTTTCATTTCATCATATTTTTATTTTTTAATATATTAATTAATATAATATTATTACCACACCATCAATTCTATAAAAGATATACGAGACTATGTCTATGTATCTATTATTATTAATTCAAGGATGAATGACACACGTGCTCAAGTTAAATGGGTGAATAATATCCTCATTTTTTTCATTACATACGCATGAGTAGTTGCATAAATCATGATTTTTACTTTATTAATGAATTTTTAATTTTAAAAAATATTTTAATTACAAAAGAATCTTATAAAAATATACTTATAAATTGATATAAAATATTAAACTGTAAAATTACTTTTAATTTTTTTTTAAATATAACATATCATTTAAAATTATGTTAATTGATAAATTTATTTTTATAAAATATTTTTGTAGATGGATCACTTCTCATTTAAAGATTTCAATTGAATTAGCAGCTTTATTGCACAATTGAAAATATTAACTCCATTCGAAAGGCTATTGCTCCTTCATGAGTATTCAAGAATTTTATTAATGATTGAAAAAAATGCCATGGATAAAAGTTTTCGTGTGAATGATAATGAAAGATGGTATAAGGTGGAAGCGAGCGTGGATACGAGTGCCGTAAAATCCAATTTTAGAGCACTCCCAATAAATGTTTTATTATTTATTTATTTTTTAAATATAAAAAAAATGCTTCTAAAGTTATCTTTTATTAGATCTTTTATTTTAAAGAAATTTTACATTTTACTACAAAAAAGCCTCTACATCTAAAGAAAATTATTTATGTTTTATTTTTAATTAATTTTTCACATATCTCGAAAAAACTAGATGTAAGTGCTGATATATTGTAATAAATAAGAAAATATTTAATATTTAAATGATATGAAAGAAATAGATAAAATAATGTATGGTATATTGTAAAAATTAATATATAAAATAGAAAAAATAAATTTCAATAATAAATTTTAAAGAATAGAATAAGGATCCATTGGGAGTGCTGTGTTGGATGCATGCAAGGGCTACAAAATGCAATTTTAATACTGTTTAAGTGATCGACCAATGAATCATAGAGAGAGAGAAATAGTGAAATAAATACAGAAATACAAAAAATCAAATACATATTATTATACAATATAAGATTTACGTAATTCAATAACTTTTCTACGTCCATTGTCGCATACACATTGAAAGAATTCTCTGAATTTTGCTCGAATATCAAGTCAAATTACAATAGAGAAAACTACCTGTATGACGTTTTTCAACTCTCAAACTAGGCTCTAGTACAGTCCCACACTTGAACCAAGTGAATTAGATGTCATGCAAAACAGTCATGAATTTTGGAAAGTATGCCATATTAATAATAGAGTTAGGCCTCGCTTGGATTCGGATATGAGATGAGTTGAGATGAGTTTGGTTTATTTTTTAATATTATTATTATTTTAGGATTTGAAAAATGTGTGTTGGAATTTGAAAAATGTATATTGGGATTTGAAAAATGTGTATTGGGATTTGAAAAAGGTGTATAGGAATTTGTGTTTTGTATAAAAAATTATAAAAATATAATGATAAAATGGAAGTGAGTTGAAATGAGCTCAACCCACTTCCCAATCCAAGCAGCCTAGTGTGTGCTATACGTCGATGAAGTGACAAAATTGTGAGAATTCGGGGCTATGAACTTACTGGTCACTGATTCATTTAAAATTAGACTTCTTAGGGCCATTAGTAAACAAGATGAACTGGTTTTAATTTATTTTAAATTCATCATTATAATTTTTAAAATTTTTTTTATATAAAATATAAATTTTAATACAATTTTTTTTTAAAATTTTAATACATAATTTTTAAATTCAAATTCAAAATTTCCAAATTTTAAAAATTTAATAATATTAAAAAATAAATTAAATAAAACTGATCTCAATTCATACATTCTCTGGTCCAAACCGGGCATTAGGAAATTCTGCTCATCTTCTCACGACGCCACTTATCCTCATACTTCATCGACAAATAGGTCTATTTGTCAATGTCTCTTTCTTGTAGTGGTGGAGCTACGTTGGGGTAAGGGGGCCATGGTCCCCCCTCTCTACGGGCCTCACCTCTATTTATAAAAAAAAAAAATAAGAAATTGAAAAAATTATATAATATATGTTTTTTTTTTTAAAAATTGAAAAATTAAAAAATATGTTTATTTTTTTATGATTTTGTAAGATAATGTTAATTTTATTTTATATTAGTCCCCTCTCTAAAAATTATTTTGGTCTCCCTCCACAAAATTAGTCTAATTTAAAAATAAAATATATCTTATATAAAATAAAATGATATAAAAACATGATGACATATTTTTATTATAGATAAAAATAAAAATAAAAAAATAAGTTTGATGATTTCTAATATATTTTTAATATATTTTTATTATGATGACATGTTCTTATCATGTTATATTATTTTTTAATACATAAGTTATATTAAATGTATTTTATTTTTATTATAGATCTTACTATCAAATTTTTTTATATCGCATAAAAAAATTATATACAAATAAAATAAAAAAGATTTTTTATATTTTATTTTAATCTTATCTGGCCTCCCCTAACATAAATTTTTGGCTTCACCACTGCTCCCTTGTATCTTTGAGAGTTCATTGGAGTTTAACTTTTCATGTACTTTTATAAATCTAGTTGGGTTTCCTCTTTTTTTTTTTTTTTACAAATCTAGTAGGTTTAATAAACCATTTTCTTTCACACACACACCACAGTGTGTGTGTGTGTTTGTGTAATTTGGGAGGATTAATGTGCATAAATGTGAGAAAATCTATCAGATTATTCAACGGATACTAGTGAGCAAAAACACAGAGAGGCAAGGAACGAAGAAGGCAGCTACCAACTTATTCACATAGGTGGATGGCATCCCTAATACATACCATATTTCTCAACTATTGAATCAACAATAATAATTAGCAATTATGGGTATAGATTTATCGGCTTGGACTGAAAAATTTAATTAGACCGGACCGGACGGATAAATATATTGGTTGGCTTCTCAGTCCATATAATCTTAGAATTTTAATTTTCAATTATGTCCTCACGTGTGGTTTTTTGTTTTTGATCGGATCGAAATAAAGAAGACTAAAATGTATATATGGTTCTTTAAAATAATATATTTTTATATATTCATTTTAAATAATAGTCGTATAAGTTAATTTTGTAATTTTCATTTTATCTATTATTATTATTGATCATATTAATTATCTTATTGACTATTAAGTATTAACTAATATGCTATCAATTAACTAATATTTATATGATAAATCATAATATTATATGTAGTTATATACTCTAGCATCTACACCTAATGAAATAATTAGGTACTTTTTTTGTAAGAGACCCAAATTGCAAGTACGAAGTATTTATGGACAATAAAATTTATTTAAGAATCATTGACCATATATAATTAGCTTTTTAAGGATATTTTCAAGTACAAAATATACAAATAAAATAAAATATATAGTTTATAACAAAAGTGTAAAAATTGTGAATTTTTTATATAGTTATGTCAAAAATGCATATTAGAAATGATTTTAAACATTTGTATGTTTGATATGTTTTATAATGGACAAAAGCTAAACACAATCGCCTTATGCAGTCGTGATGCAATCTGGGCCCACATCACTTTAATAGAGAAAAGCATTTTCCTGTATTTGCCCTCTCCACTTCTCCGTCAACCTCTCTCTCCCTCTTCAGTCTTCATCTCAGTCAACCTGATCCTCTCCATCTCCCACAACCGCATTTCAAAATTTCCCACAAATGTTTAAAGAAAAAAATAGGATATTTGAGGATGATTGATATCTACTTGACTTTGTTAAGGATTTGGAGTCATTGCTTGATTGGGTCTGCTTGCAATTATTAGATGAACTCCATGGTGAAGTAGTCAAATGTCTTTAGAGAAGAGGAAGAGAACCCTTAACACAATTAGTACAAGTAATGCCATACGATTTCAGTTTCGGGCTACTTTTACATGATTGAGAATTTATTTTTTTTCCTTCTCTTGAGAGTGTGTATAGTGTCACCAATTTTGGATGTGGTGAGGGTTGAGTATTGATAGTTACAAGTTGAAGCGTATGCATATCAGATATAGCATAATTTGATAATGTCTGGCGAAATATTGTTATCAATAACAAATGAATGTAATCACTTATTTAACAAATGTATGAGTTGAGGGAGATTTTGAGGATATGAATAGAGACAACAGAGAAGGGGGTTCGAGTTCTGATAATGGATTTGGGGGAAAGTTGCAAAGTGGGTTTGAGAGACATGGATCTTGTTGGCCTTCTCCTCAATCTCTTGCCTGGTCATTTTCTTTTTTCTTGCTTGATCATTTTCTTTTCTCCCTCAACAAGTTGTAACTTCTCGATATTGAATTCTTCTTTGGCGAAGACAGAGATCTCGTTGGCCTTCTGCTAAGCTTTTTGGAGGATGAACCTGGTCATCTGCTAGGATACATCAGGGTTTGTTCATTTTTGCTATTCTTGGAGATCCAAACAGAAGAGGAAGATCGGAGTGTTTTAGGAATAGTGTTTGGAGAGTTTATTCGATCTTGATTAGTGGACTAATCTTGTTTGGGAAGCAATGTTTGGAGAGTTCTGTTTTATTTTTAGTTTTTTTTATTAACACTGATGTGACACTTGCATCAGACGATTACATGCCGACTCCATTCTCGACTGTACGTAACAGAACTGTTTATAATGACCCGAACTAAATTGAATTGAATGGCCCGGCCAAATTGATAGCTAATAGTTCGGTTCGATCTATACAGATAATCATACGAGTTCGGTATAAAAAAATTCAAATCGAAATTCTCGGTCCAATTAAAAAATTTCTTATAAATCATTTGGACTGAATCAATTACACCTCTAACATTTATTTTTTTGTTTATTTGAAAACTGTTATTCTTAAACGTATTTATGGATGCTATACATTTTGTGTAGTTTTACACACACATATATATCACTTATTTTTGTATTTATTATAAATATTTACCAGTTAAGTGGATAATTCTTGAATTATATAAAAGGAAAACTGAAACTAACACTTCTAAAGAAATATTTTAATCGTACAGAAATTTTATAAAATTAATTTACCAACGGATGAATTTATTGTAATATATTAAATTATAAAATAAATTTAATGTATTATATTAATATAGAATTATACTAATTTATAAACTCATTTTTATAAAATTATTTAATTTTCAAATCAAGAGTAGGATAATCAGTAGAAATTTTAATATAATTGGAGTGTAAAAAAGAGAAAATTAAGTCGAAAATACAGTTGTGGAAAAAAAGGGTGAATGCTATTTGCATGTGGCTCGGGAGTTGGACAAGTGCAGACGTACAGCTGCCAACTGGCACTCTTTAATAAATGAATAATAATTCCAAGAGAGCAAAAAGCTTCCGAGTCAAATCACTTTTGTTAATCTGTATTCCTCCGTGAACTTAGGGGCATCTTTGTCATTTCATCATTACAAAATATGAAAATAAGAGCTTTCGCACGAAATCAATCCCGCATTGTCTGGTTCGGAGTGTGTCTGTCTGTGTTTGTAGAGAGAGAGAGAGAGTTGGCAACAAATGCAACTCAGACAAAAAACACCGAAACTGTGAGCCATTAGAGAGAGAGAGAGAGAGGGTTCGCTGGTGGAGTTCGTCCAAAAACTGCACGGAGGAGGAGGAGGAGAAGAAGCCCGTGTGCGCAAAGCAATGCCTGCTAATTTCAGAATTTGATGCTATTCTTCCTCACGGATTTCCTGACCTTCTAGTTAAGCTTTGTATCACGCACACATTTCGCGCACAAAGAAAGAAAGAAGAAAAAGTGAGCCTCCTAAAATCAGTTGAACAGTCGCAGGTAAGAGTTTTCATTAGCATTGGCATCGTTTTTTTCCGCCTAACAAATTTCTCGCTTCTCATCTCTACATTTTGATTCTGAAGCTTTCAATGCTTTTCTTCACATCTCAGGTTCTGAAGCCCGACCAATTTTTGTCTTTACCACTCTCGGTCCGGCGAAGAAAGTACGGCGAGTCTCCGATTGTCATTTAGTTAATGTCCTTTTTATTTTTATGACAATTAGATATTAATTTTCTGGTTTCGTGCCGTCGAATGGATTATTAAGCAAACAAAATTTTCTTTTTTGCTCTTTTTAAAAGATATATATTTATTTCTCACGTTGAAAAGTGAGTCAAGAAGCGTAACAGATACTCTTCTGGATTTGCTCAATCTCATTTTTGCTGCGCTAGAAACGGACTCCAAGAGAATAAGATATTGAACCAGAATGCCAATTCGATAAGATCCTGCCAAGGAGCTCTAGATCCAACTTGTAACGAAGCAATTTGTCATTGAAGTTAATCTACAAAACCGTCTGTGCAGTAGTGCCTTAAGTGCCGTAATGCAGCTGGAGGGAGGAATTGAAGCCATTGCAAAACGTCCTCAATTTCTGTTACAGTTTAAAGTAGTTTTGGCTTAAAAAGTTAACTAAAATATCTTAATTTCTCCAAAATTTTAACTTCTTCTGTTGATAATAATAATAAAGCGCACACACAGTTTGGTGGCATTTTTTACAATTAATTTTGGCTTGAATGTTATGAATTCATTGGAAAATGCATAATCTGAGATAGATAAGGATGATCTCTAGGTTAATTGAGAGGTGAAGATGGCGTCGTGGGACAATCTTGGGGAGCTTGCAACCGTAGCCCAGCTTACGGGCCTCGATGCGGTGAAGCTGATTGGGTTGATCGCGAAGGCTGCGAACACGGCCCGACTGCACAAAAGAAATTGTAGGCAATTCGCGCAGCATTTGAAGCTAATTGGGAACTTGCTGGAGCAGCTCAAGATCACGGAGCTTAAGAGGTATCCAGAGACGCGAGAGCCTCTGGAGCAGCTCGAGGATGCGCTCAGAAGGTCCTACATTTTGGTTAACAGTTGCCAGGACCGGAGCTATCTGTATTTGTTGGCAATGGGATGGAACATAGTGTACCAATTCCGTAAGGCTCAGAATGAGATTGACAGATACTTGCGGCTTGTACCGTTGATTACTCTTGTGGACAATGCTAGAGTCAGGGTAATTTATTCCTATTCTTTGAATTTGTTGCCTTTCCTTGTTAGTTTTATATTTAATAAGAGAAATATTTGCTCCAAGAAGTAAAAACAAAGCGAAGAGCTCATGGTTTGACAAATGAGAACAACCAGTACTTTCCAAACGTTTGTTGCTTTAGAAGTTTGCCCTCAATTCTTTTGCATTGTTTTCTCCAATGGTTTCGTTTAAAAAATTTCAGGTTTTTATTCATTTTTTTGTTTATGTTTTAGAGCTCTCGTACTTGGTGTTGAGGTAGTTATCAGTTGTTATAACAACGAATATGGGCTAAATGCGAGCAAATGTCAGGCATCAAAGCATTCTAATGGAAGAATTAGTTGTTGGGAGTTAAATTCTCCGAGGCTTGTTATGGGCCTCTACACCTTGATTGGCACTGGCAGGCCGATCGGAGTGCGGAATTTGTTTGGGTGTCAGCAGCAGGCATATTAAAGTACTTAATTTCTGCTTTTACATTCAGTTTAAAAGGCTGGCACTCTGAAAACTTAGCACATGGTTCTTTGTTTTGGAGTGTTGATGAGTTGTAAGAGCAGGGTGTTGGCAGCTGCATGAGTGGCTGGGTGGCAGGTTGTGGGAATGGGTTGTAAATTCTATCTATGAAAATACTTTGGCCTTGCACGCTCTCTTTGAAGGGTTGGTCTTTGTTGTTTGAGTTTTACTTGCATACTGGCATGGAGATGTACCTTTCACTTTGCTAATATGACAGGAGGTGACTTGCAAAAGAAGCCTATAAATCTTATTCTTTAAATTTTTTTTAATCTAACATGTTAGACACAATCAGGTGGCATCCTCCTTACTAGCTTGCAAATAAAATTTTTCTTTTAAGTTTTGAATTTCAAGTTTTCTGGTTGACATGGCAGGCATTGTCATGTTTGCCATGTCAGTGATGTGCTCGGGGTGTATTAAATGGAGACTTGCAAATATAATTTTTGTTGTTGTTTTGCATTTTCATGAAAACCTGGTTATAGAATTGAAATTGCAGCAATGGCCAATGGATAAATAACTTGAGTAATTAGATGATTCAACGAGACTTGTGGCTGAATATCCATCTACCAACAACTTTTTTTGGGCCTTCTAGGCCATCCTCAGTTAACTAACTATTTGAGCAGATTGGGTTGGGAAGATGTTGAGAATCTATGATAATTTTTTGGAAAAGTTTTGAGGTGTAGTTTTTATTATATTTTGTGAAAATTCAAAGAATTTATTAAGATATGATTTGTAAGGGGGTTGATAAAAAGTGGGTAGGTAGATTTGAAAAGTTGTTTGATATGATTTTTCTTAGCTTTTTTTTTTTTTTTTGGGAAAGTTTCTTTGGTTTTTGTATTTTATTTTTAGTGAAATCTAGGCTAATGATTAGATGAAAAGTTGTTTGGGAAAATTGTAGTTTTTTTAGATTTAAAGATGTTTGTGTTAAAAACTTTTTTTAAAAATTCTTACACCTTACTCGCCAAACTTTTGCTGTAAGTTTCACTCATTTCAGCTGCAATAACTGGTTTCTTCATTGATAAGTGCATGTGATTCTGTTTTACTCTTGCTTTACATTCAAAAGATTCAGAATCTGCTGTCTTTACTATATTTGCGAGGAGTTTTCTTCACATAAAGTTTTCCAAATATAAATTTAATAATGCTACATTATACCCCTAGCCTGAGCTTATATAATAATTCAACTTATTTAGATTTATATGTACTTCTCTCAAATCCTCAGGAGAGACTGGAAGATATTGAAAAGGATCAACGAGAATATACATTGGATGAAGAGGACAGAAGGGTGCAGGATGTGATCCTGAACCGAGATCCCTCAACTAAGGATGCTATGATGTTAAAGAAAACTCTTTCCTGCTCCTATCCAAACTTGCCTTTCAATGAAGCACTTCGAAAGGAAAATCAGAAGCTTCAACTTGAACTACAACGATCTCAAGCTCACTTGGATGTGGGTGAATGTGAAGTAATTCAACATTTGATAGACGTAACGGAAACTGTTGCTACAAATGCAGTTCCAGAGAAGAGTTTGCCTGAAAAAGGTCACAAGAAAATGGAAAGGAATTATTCTGATGCCAATAGTGAGAAGGAGCAATCCTTTGATGAAGGCTATCACAAGAGAAGTGATGGTCGTACGACTTCAAGGTTAGTTTTCTTCAAGTGTAAGCATACGAAACAGATTCAGTCACAATCGTTGGAATTGTAAGTTCCAATCCTTTAGGCTGTATCAGTCTGACCGAGGATTTCTAATACAAGTGCCAATATCAAGTCTCCCTTGTGTGATCCAGGAACATTTAAATTATACTTGACCAGATTTAGTCACAGGGCTACAAACACTATGCAATCAATCTTGCCTTCTCCATCTCTTTGATTATGTTTTCTAGCAACAATGTACTTTCCAAAAAGAGCTTCTCACATTTGTACTGATGCTTGCTGCCGTATGTGGGTGCAGGAACACATCTTCTGTTTCATCCGGCCATGATCTGCTGTCAACTAGAGGTTCGGACTGGCAGGAAGAATGGCATACTGATCTGCTTGGTTGTTGTTCAGAACCTTGTCTGTGTATGTTCCCTTGCAGGGCTAAAATTATGGTCCATTAGATTGAAACAATATGGCAAGTTCTGTTTTAGTTGTATGACTCAGTTGCGTCGAGTTAAGTTTCAGTCCATGTGCTTATGGTATTGATAATCTGTTCTAAATTGTCCATTTTTCCTTTAGCATATTTGTGCTGCTGATTCCCACTTATACTCTTCCAGTGTGGCTCACTAGATGAGCATGTTAGATGCAATAATTTGAATAATGTAAACTATAAATAAAATTTTTTTAAGGTCTTAGAAAAATTAGAGTTTTAGTAATTATAACTGAATTAATTTTTCCTTATCCTCCAAATGATAAGAAAGAATAACCATGGAGAGGTTGACCTAACCAATGAATCATAAGACACCTCCTTTGTAGCAATCGAAACGATCTCATCCTTCTAATCTTCTGTGGCCTAGTTGTATTTCTGAAACTTTGCTCTGTGTTCTGAGCAGTTCAATTTTTTGCAGGTATAAAGACATTTCTCTTTCCTTGTGGGACATTTTCAAAGATTGCTACCGTAGCAGCTAACAGGCATATTTGTAAGTTAACTCTTAACTTTTCAGGCTTTCTGATTGGTTCTTGCCTATGTACCTTGTAAGTAAATATGGAAGGTATTACTTTCCATTACTGGCTTTAACTAAATGCTTCTGCACGTGCTTCTTGTTTTGTCAGTTCTTGCACTATAGTATTGTAGATGATAAGCTGAGTCGAACTATAAAAATGCTTCAATAAGTAAGTTTTATATTAGGGCTTATTTTTTTCTGGTTATTTAAAAAAGGTGCCCAATTAGCTATACATATTGGGGTTAGTTTTCATCCTTAAAGTTGGAAAAAAGCAGCCTTTCTTTTAAAATCCAGCATCAGTCTGGATTGGTTACCAAATCATAATCTAGCCATTTTTTTGACCCTGCAAGAAACTTTGTAGATTTGGCATTTTAAATGTTCTGCATAGCATACAGTTATTTTCCCTAAAAATTAGGATCATTTGGTAAAAAACAACTAGGTAAATCTTGCCAACTTCGAGTTAATGCTGATTCTTTTTTAAAACTGGTGGTTCAGTATTGTAATTTTTCCTGAACTGTGTTTCCTAGCAAGGAGCGTGGCCTTCCTGTATTATATCCTGATGCTGACCAGTGATAAATTTGTGATCTCACTCTTAAATAAGCATTTTTTATAGGAAGCAACATTTTTTTTTTGATAAGTAAAAATTTTATTAAACAAGGCAAAAACCAATTACAAGAGTCACCATGGCCTATCAATTCGGCACATTAGAAACTAAGAAATCATATAGGTCCATGCCACTGAAATCCACAGCAATGGTCCAAGTACAAAGGGTTCTATAAAATAAAACAATCAACTCCTCATTGGTTCTCTCCTGTCTTCGAATGTCTGCTTATTACGTTCTAGCCAAAGACACCACATGATGCATATAGGAATCATCTTCCATATAGATCTAATATGTTGCTCGCCTCTAATGGAGGTTCAGCATGTCACTGTTGCCATTACGGTCTCTGGCATAACCCAAGCTAACTCCAATCTACTAAAGACCTCATACCAAAGAGCTCTAACTGTCTCGCAATGTAAGAGGAGATGATTTACTGACTCCCCTCATTACGACACAAACACCAGCAGTCTGTGACAATAATTCCCCTTTTCCTCAAGTTGTTTGTAGTGAGAATCTTCCCTAACGAAACTGTCCAAGCGAAGAAGGCCGCTTTTGAGGGTGCTTTGTGTCGCCAAATGTTCCTCCATGGGAAGTGTGTCTCAGGTTCTTGAATGAGCACCTTATAGAATGAGCAGACTGTGAAAATTCCTCTGCTTACAGGATTCCACCATAAGCCATCTTGATTTTGGAGGTTCAATTTTTTGTGAGTAGATGAGACTAAAAAAATCTATAAAGGAGTTTAGTTCCCAATCTTGCGCCGCCCGGTTGAAGCTTATGTTCCAATGTAGACGGCCTCCATTTGCCCCCACCGCCTCCGCCACAATGATATTTTTTGCGCAAGCAACCTGAAAAAGAGAAGGAAACAAGTCAGACAATGCCCTATTACCACATTAGGCATCCTTCCAAAATCTAATTTTTGAACCTGCACCATAAAGAAGCCTGGTG
Source organism: Platycarya longipes (assembly GCA_036559045.1). Classification (NCBI taxonomy): domain Eukaryota; kingdom Viridiplantae; phylum Streptophyta; class Magnoliopsida; order Fagales; family Juglandaceae; genus Platycarya; species Platycarya longipes. Next base: position 9,717,659 of record CM071795.1, read on the forward strand.
TGCTGAGGAAAAATTTCCCACCCACTTCTAATGTTTTTCCGCACCCCTACACCATTGGCCCCCTAACCGCATTAAAGCTCCACCCTCCCCAAGCTTCTCCATATTTGTGATCAATCACTGTTCTCCATAGAGCTTTTGGTTCTTGATATCTCTACAACCATTTACCAAACAACGCTCGATTGAATATCTCAAATTACGAATTCCCAAACCACCTTCCGATAAGGGGCGACACATCTTCTCCCACTTGACTAAGTGAAACTTGAACTCCTCCCTCAATCCTCCTCACAAAAAATCTCATTGCAGCTTTTCGAGGCGACCTGACATCCTAGCCGATATTGGAAAAAGAGAGAGAAAATACTTGGGTAAATTGGAAAGAGTACTCTTGATAAGGGTGACATGTCCCCCCTTAGTCAAATACATCCTTTTCTACCTTGCTAGTTTCCTTTCCATTCTTTCAAACACAATATCCCAGATCTCAGTTGCCCTTGATGGTGAACCTAAAGGAAGTCCCAAATAAGTCAAAGGAAGCGAGGAAATCTTGCATCTAAGGGATCCAGCCAATTGTTGCAGGTTACGCACGTCTCCAATGGGAACTATCTCAGATTTTTTATATTTCACTTTTAGCCCCGACACTGCTTCGAAGCAAAGTAGTAGAGCCTTTAGGGCTCGCACTTGACCAAGCTTCTCACACAGAACAAGAGTATCATCTGCAAATAACAAATGAGATATATTAGCAAAACCTCTATGTGGTGTTCCAATTGGAAACCCTTTTACCAAACCATTATCCACCAGGGCCGACATCATCCTGCTCAGCGCTTTCATAACCAAAACGAATAATAATGGGGATAATGGGTCGCCTTGTCTCAAGCCACGAGAGTTAGGAAAGAAACCTTCAGGACAACCATTTATCAAGAACGAGAATCTTGGGGTGGATATGCACCACCTTATCCACGACCTCCATCTTTCCCCAAAGCCACATCTGCCAAGAAGATACAGAAGGAACTCCCAATTCACGTGATCATAGGCCTTTTTTCATATCTAATTTGCACAGGATCCCGGTCTCACCCGTTTCTATTTTATTATTACATTCATTTGCTATTAAAACAGCGTCAAGAATTTGTCTGCATTTCACAAAAGCATTCTGAGATTTAGTGATAATCTTCCTAATAACCTCACTGAGATGGTTAGTCAGAACTTTCGAGATGATCTTGTAAACCCCACAAACCAAGCTAATAGGTCGAAATTTTTTGATTTCAATGGCCCCACCGTTTTGGGTATGAGAGCCAAGGTTGAGTTGAGACTTTTTTCAAATTTCTGGTATAAGAACTCCTGAAACACCCGCATGAGATTTTCTTTGATTACTTCCCAGTATTCCTGAAAGAAACCCATCGAGAAACCATCAGGTCCGAGCGTTTTGTCTTTGACCATTTTCCGAATGACCTTAAGGACCTCCTCTTCCTCAAACGTCCTCTTTATCCGAGCCACATCATCTGGGTCAATAGGATCGAAAACGAGACCATTCAGGTTAGGTCTCCAGTCCTCCTGTTCCGTCAACAGGTTCTCATAAAAGTTGACAATGCAACTATGGATAACCATTTCATCTTTACACTCCAATCCATTAATCTTAAGCTCCTCAATGTTATTATTCCTACGATGGAAGTTTGCAACTTTATGAAAGAACTTCGTATTGTGATCCCCTTACTGTAGCCACAGAGCTCTTGATTTTTGCTACCAACAAATTTCTTTTATAAGAATCACTCGCTCGAGATCTTTTAGATCCTGAATATCCCTCCATAAAGCATTCTTACTTTCCCTGAAGTTGCCAAACGTTTGCGAATTCCATAGCTTCAGCCTTCAGGTCTCCTTTTAAGGCTTTAAGCTTATTAGCAAAGATGTAACTGGGGGAGCCATCGAACTGATAAGAGGACCACCACTGTTTAACCCTTTCAACAAAACCGTCTGACTTCAACCACATATTTTCGAATTTAAAGTACCGCCTCCCAGTCCAAAGACCACCACAGTTTAGTAGGATCTGCCAATGATTTGAGGATAAACGATCCAGGCGCTTCTGTAAAGTGTCGGGAAAGTGATTTTCCCACTCTGGAGAAATGAAAAAATGATCCAACCTAGACTAGGTCTGATTATTTGACCAAGTGACTGGGCCTCCAACAAGTGGTAGATCTACTAGATTTAAGTCAGAGATACATTCTGAGAATTCTAGACTAGCAAGCCTCACTCTTCTATTACCAAAAGTTTCACTAGCAAAATGGACTATGTTGAAATCTTCGCCTATGCACCAAGGAAAATTCGACACACTATGAAGTCCTGCTATTTCTTCCCATAGAAGTCATCTGTCATCATCCACATTAGGCCCATACACACCTGCAAAAGCCCACAGAAAATTATCAGTAACACATCTAAACAAACAGGCTACCGTGTACCTACCAATATGCTCATCCACTTTTTCCACCACTCTCGGATCCCATAGCACAATGACTCCTCCTGACGCCCTTGAGGAAGCCATATACACTCAGTCCACGTGAACACCCCTCCACAAGCTTCTCACCAGTCTCCTATCAATATTATGCATCTTAATTTCCTGTAGACACACAGTATCAGCCTTTCACTCCCGAAGTAGGTTTCATATCCGAAGGCGTTTATTCACCTCATTAAGACCCCGGACATTCCAAGACACGATTTTAGGCTTCATTGGGAAACGTCCAGCCCCTTTCCTTTCGCCCTTCACCCTTCCCTTATTGGAAGGGCCTTCCGAGTTCAAAGACCATGTCAACCGGTTAAGCTCTCTGGTTTGCCTTGAATTGCCCCTACGATTTTTGTTATATCCCGACTTAATAGTAGTAAGTAATGCCATGAATTGTTCTTCATAGCCGGCACACCTAATCCCAATCAATTAGTGAATCCCTTGAGCCGTTTGCAACACCCAATCGGATTGGTTTGGAAAGAAATAGTTTAGAAAATTAGGATTATGAAATTCTTCATCAACTGAGAACTCCTCCAGCCCCTGTAGAGAATCCGAGAAGCCCTCCACCGAATGCATCAAATCCTCCGAATCAGAAAAAATCCTTCGAATCTAACAACGCGAAATCAAACTCAGGGTGCCTAGAAGGGTTCACCGAGAGAGTGGCCTCACCACCTCCCTCTAATGGCAACTTCTGAGCTTCCCTTGGAGAATTGGACCTTTCTGCTAAGGCTCTCGAGGAGTACCCATTCTTACCGCACGCCAATAACACGTTTTTCGGCACTGCCGGTGCCACCGTAGGCTCATTGGAGAGCACCACCGGCACTATTTGTGCCACTACCAACGGCGCCACCCTGGATGGTGATGTTTCCGGCACAAAGCCGTAACCGTGGAATGAGTCGACGATGGTTGTATCGGATCTGATATTTAGGGTCTGGGAAGATCCAATTATCAGCCCACAAGTAGATACAGGGGTGGTGTCCCCCTTCTAGGCCGTTTCAAAACTGGGAGGCCCAACCCTGTTGTTGCCCATCACTGAAGCTGCAATGGCCTTTGGGGAGCGAGCCCCATCTTTGCCTCTCAAGACCCCAGTTGAATGAGTTGGATCTGCCGAACTCTTAAGCCCATGCCCATTCCTTTTAAGTTGCCATCGCCTTTTACCTTTCTTGGGTTGTGTCTCGTTTTTAGTTTTAGATGGCCCTGCCCCATCCTGTCCTGAACCCTTATAAGCCATATCAGCTATCTTACGCCAGTCATCTCCTTCCAAAAGTAGTCCGACAAGTTTAGTAACTGGGGCCATTTCCTTCTTCAGTTGCCGTATTTCTCCCTGTACTTCTCTCAGCAACATGCGTAGCTCCCACACTTCAGACCTGACAACCGCGCTGCTCGAGAAGTCCTTCGCTTGTATCTTCTTCTTCTCGTCCCTATGCTTTCTAACGGTCACCTTCTGCGCCAGATGGCCAAAGAACTCCTTCGGCATCGGAATACCTAAAGACAATGCTTCCTTTTGTGTCAGAAAACCATAAGACAGTGCTTCCTTATAAGAAAGTGAGTTTTCCCCTTTTTCCCATCATCCGTTTATGGGCTTGATATTACCTTGATGCTCTTCCTTTTGGTTGCGCCACGTCAGGAGTTCATCTATGATTTTGCACTAACCCCGTCCTCCATCCCCTTCCGGAAAACATAGGACATTCCTCCTCCCCTGATTATATTCGCTAAGCTCCAAGTAGTGTCCTCTGTTATTGGAACACCTCTGGGCAGTGAGACTGCTATAGCCGTCCCTGTTGGCCGAGTATACTTCTCTGTTCCTTCCCTCTTTGATACATTCCTCCAGCGTTTTAATGAGCCACTGCACTGAGGTAGTCCCAAGTAGAACCTTTCGCATCACTTTCCATCTCTTCTCAATGATACAGCAGTGCCCACCCTCGTTAGAAATGTGCGCTATCCAACGTAAAAGTTTTTTGTGGTGTTAGGAAGCAACATTCATAATATTAATCTGACCTCACTCTAAAATAAACTGGCAGCAACGAGGTCGTTTCTTGGACTATGTCTTGATAGAATATATTTAGAAGTAGACATATTTGGCTTGTGGAGTTACAGACAGAAATAATGATTTCTATCATTTCAATAGCTGAATATAGGTTAAGGCTATTACCGTTGGGTGTTGAAATAAGTTCCTTGTTTCTTCTATCAGATCAAACTGTTAAACTGCTAAATTGTTGAGATTTTATGGAATATATTATGTGAATGAAGCTACTGCTCAATCTAACAAGTTCAAATTGATGCAAGCAAAAGGGAAAATAATATAGTAAAACACAAAATATAACAATATAACTCTGTCTGAAGACATATGCTATATATTTGATAAAATTATAGAAAAATTTGAGAAAGATACAAATAGAACTGATTATTGTTTTTGCACTGTTTAGAATCTTACAAGGAAATTTGGTTTTCTAATCTTCAGCATCAGCGGAAGCATGTAACGATTTGATGGCATATTCATTGATATTGTCATGCTGTTGCTATACATGCAATGTCAGAAGGAAGCTTCGCAAGATGTTAAACATCACGGTACTCTCCCATGATATGATCGGTATTTTTCTTGTGGGTACACCATGAGTTAGACATATCAACCCACTTTGATAACTGTCAGCTCTTAAAAGGATAAGGTGCCGATAATGTTACCTTTGTTGACAATTGTTAATGATGGATTGTTTTCATGAACATGTACTTTTCAGTGCTCATCTACTTATAAAAGTCCAAAAACTAGAGTTTGATTAAGCTAATTTGATTTGATGTGTGAAATCTATGAGAAGTAGAGGTACAACCATACATCTGCGTAAGATTGACATTCTAATTTTCAATATCATCCCTCATATTCTCCTCTGTTGTGGATTTTCATTCTTCTGTCTTTTTTTTTAAAGGGGGAGGGGGTGTTATATAATTTATTATATACTTGGGTCTAACCTCCTGTACAATCTGTAAAACCAGTATCCTGATAATCTTGCATTTACTAGAAAACATTAGGTAATGTGTTCATGCGAGGTCAAGTTGGATTCAAGTCATATAACTCTGTTTACACCCAGTCTTCTTTTTCCATCGTATTCTCGATCTTCTAAATTATGCTCCTCATTTTTACTACTTTGGTAGGGAGGCTTTGTTGATGATTTCCTCTCTCATTTAATGTGTTGCTGCTGTGCCCTCGTCCAAGAATGGAGAGAAGTGGAGATTCGTGAAGCTTATGGTATATCCTTCTCTCCATTGAGCTTTGCTTCATCTTGTTACCTGTTGTTAGTACACAGCACTAAGAAGTTCTTAACACCAGTCATAAAAAGGGAAACAAAGAAAAAGAAATGAAATGACAACAAAACATCACACACACATGTGCACACTACAATAAGTCTTGCTTTGGTGATTGGAAGTTGGTAGTTGAGTTATGTAGCGTAGTGTTGGAGCCCCGAGTGTTTAACAAAAGAAAAGTGCATCGAGTTAAATCCTCTTAGAAGAGTCTGAGAATGCCCATCTGCGATGAAACATATGTCCTGGAAAATTTTCCCTTACCCTTTTGATAAGATTTTAACTTGGTGATATAATATTCTGAACTCCGAATGGCGTTCTTGCTGGTTGGGCTTTCTTGAACTCCAATCACCAGGATGTTAGTTCGTTATAGTTTTTATGCAAAATATTTGATGTAAAAAACGAATTTGCAGGTCCCGAGAAGACAAAAATAAGCCCTCCACCCTCACAATACATGGAATCCTAAGTGAGAGAATGGAAGCTTGATTGGTAAGAAAAATTATACGATTTGGCAGCAGTATACAGGGGCAATACTTAGTTGCCAGTATATTACAGGAACTTGTACTGGTACTTGTGTCTTTACTTTAACCATATGCATTTTAGCTGTCTTATTTCTTTTCAATTCAGCACAGGGTGTAATCATAGACAAAGTTTTAGGGTTTGTTTAATTGGTTTTATATGATCATCTCAGTTTGACATTGCTCCAAGGATTGATGTGTACCATATATACCTTATCGGTCGCCTAAGGTGCTTTCAGTGACTAGAAACGGTGAGAGGCGACGGCTGAACATGAATATAGGATGGATTATTATACTGCTTGTACATATTATACTGTTGTTGATCATATAAATGCATATCCTTTTGTCTAGTTCTTTGTCAGTACACTTTGATTACTTGCCCAATTAATCTATTACACTATGTAGTTTAGGAAATTGGGAACTTTGGCTCTTTTTTCAGTCACCTCATCCACTCTTATTATTTATTATCTGAAAACTGAAGGATTTTATTAATATATGTAGTTAAGTTAAAACTATTAAATGAAACAAGAGGTGTAATCAGTCTGGTTCGGTCCGATTTTGAATATATTTCAAAACTGAATCGATATAACCGGCTTTGAGATTTGAAGCAAATTTATAATTTGAAATAAAGTAATGATTTATACCAGTCATAAATATATTAATCTCGCTGTGGCCCTTTACAAAAACAAGTGAATACCACCGTAAAAAAAAATATAAAAAAAAGTCACTATTAATAGCTCACTTTCTTACCAAAGGACTCCCATAAAACTTGCATAACTAACATTACTTTTTAACGTAATAAATCTAAGAATTAATTTCTACATCGAAGTCGGGCAAATTACACTTCATTTATTGGACATGATAAAAATATTTTTATTTTTATTTTGATACAATTTTTTTTTTTGGGGGGGGGGGGTGGTGTTTAATTCTTGAATTCATAGAGGATGGACGGCCAGGGTTGTAATCCATCCAAATCGAGTCGAGTTGAGTTTTTGGGTTATCAAGTCGAGCTGGACTCAAATAACTCGAGTTCGAGTTCGAGTTCAAGCTGATCAAAAATAAATTCGAGTCAAATCGAATTATTTATCGATGTTTTGTTTTTACTCTTTAACAAGTCAAATTGAGTTGAGCTATTATTCGAATTTTGTTTGTACTCTTATTTATTTTTTTGAACAGTTCTACTACGTACACACGTGTACACGATGGAGATATGTCATAGTGCTCAAATAATGTGGCAACGCCATTATGACATTCCTCCATTTGTTTCGAGTCCCGTGACTTCCCCCATTTGTGCACTAGTGCCCCATTCGACTGCCCCCAAATCTCAACTGTCTACCATCGCTTCCATCGGACCCATCTCTGACCGATGTCGGAATCTGCTTGCTCCGTCCAATCTCAAATTCGAGAAACAAGCTCCTGAGACAGTGCCCCCGAACCCCGACAGAGACCCATTTCGGACCTACTCTCCACCGGATCGTATTTGTTTTTTGTTGGTTTCCCAGACATACATAAATTGGGAAAGAAACATCGTACATAGACATGAAGGGTTTTGTTTGTGTTTCTATTCTTATCATCATTGTTTTTCTTTTAGTTTTAGAAGTTATGTTTGTGAGACATATTGGCCAGCCACACTCACGTACAAAATGATATGGTGGGAAAACCCAATAATTTTAATTGGGAAAAATGAAGAGAAAGAGGTTATCAGATGCAGTCCAAGTTGCAGGTTCAAGGTTGCAAAATTGCTCTCACACATGTGGATTTTGGACTCTTGCTTGGTTTTTACACTTTCCCATTTCAAGAAAAACCCTTGTAAAACTCATTTGGAAAAATTTAAAATCTACGATTGGTTCTAATTTGAAGATTTAAAATGGGTTGGGTTCTGTTTCCATTTCTTATCTTCCGTTTCCTTTTTAAGCTAAAGCTTTAAAATTTATGTTGTTCCTTTTCACCATTTTGGAGAAAAACCGTCGTAAATCACTTAGCATTTTGAGTTCCTCATCTCACCTTTATCACTTTGCTTTTGTCGAAACTCTAATAGAGGAGAGGACTTTCAGGTGAAATAGGAGGAATGAAAATGAGAGGGAGAGGGAGAGGGAGAGGGGGAGAATGAGAGAGATGATTCCATACATGGAATACGCACCGTTTCATTTATTGTCCAGGTGGAGGCCGTGTATGCTGAGTGTACCCCTCCTGTGTGCAAGTAGCATTTTCCTTTTTTGAATGAATTGAATAATTAAAAGTACCAAATTACAAAACAATATATTGAATGTAATGAAAGTTCGAATTAATATATTAATCTTATATTGAAGTATAAATTATAACATCTTTATGAATATATTATATATGGTTATGCATTGTAGTATATAATGAAACTATCAAATCTTATATATACCATAGTGGCTGGTTGGCGTTGGAAATAAACGAAAATGAGGGGTTAACATGCCTTGATCAAGAGATTTTGAATGTGCTTGCTGTTCCATTCAAGATGGTTCCTACAAAGCAAGCTATTTTAGTTCGATAGCATCCTCGCAGTGGGTTGTATAAAATTAAATATTGATAGTAGTTGCATTGACAATCCGAGTGTCATGGGAGCAGGCGGAGTCTTTCGAAATCATCAAGGTAAACTCTTAGCCGCTTTTTCTAATTTCTTTGGAGATGGGACTAATAACAAAGCGGAAAAATATTAGGATTGTTGCATGGCTTGAGGTATGCAAAATCTTATGGTTTTATTGATATTGAGATGGATTCTATATTGGTTATAAAATGGATGATTGATAAGAGATGTTCAGTATGTTATTTGAAAAACTATTGGCATGAAATTCAGGGTTTGTTAAGAGGGCTGAACGTGAACTTTCAACATATCTATAGAGAAGGTAATTCTTCAATAGATTTCCTTGCAAAAATTGGTGCAGAAGGTTTGACGGCTTGTTGGGAGAACTCTGATGATATTCCGAGAATGTTACGAGGCCACTTGAAAGTGGAAAAACTTGGGACTTGCTCATTTCATACATAGTTTGATTTCATGTGTAGGTTTTTTTTTATTTAATTCAAGTTCTTTATTGTATTCCTTGGCTTAATAATTATGAATATATGTTTGAATAAGTTGGTGTTTGACACATGGGATGGTATTTAACCGAATATTTGTAAATCCTGTGAGCCTAGAATGTTATTATGTATTTATCGTCATAAATAAGAATTTTTTAATAAAATTGGATCGAAGTTACTCTTGACATGCAACCTCCATCTCTTTGCCAAATATATATATATATATATATATATATATATATAATTAATCACTTAAATACTTAATTAACTAACATATAATTATGAACTATGTTCAACATAAATATAAATGATTAGGCATAAGTGATTGAGTTACGTACTTAATTATCAAGATTACTACATTTATATTATTAAATTTAATATGTATAAAAGTATATACATGCGTGTATAAAAATATTAATATAGAAAAATAAATTATATATATATCAAATGATATATGGCTGAGTTCTAATTGAATCGAGTTAATAAGTCGAGTCGAGTATGAACGAAAGAATCTTAATTAAGTCGAGTCGAATCGAATTTAATTAAGAGAGTTTTTATTTTTACTATCAAGATTTTTTTTTTTTTTGCGAGTTGAAATTAATTCGAATTTAACCGAGTAAACGTCTAATGATCAATGGTACGAATTGGTTCATTTACGACCCTAGATGGAGCCGTCAGCCATCGGGCTTTTGATTTGCTAAATTCCCGTGGAGACGAACAAAATTTTGGTCCCTGGAGGCCGAGAGGGAGAGAGGCGCGGTCCCTTGTTCTTTACAGCGCTCCGCGGTGATAAAAAAAAAACAAAACCAGTGAAATGGTGAGGGCGAGCTTTACGATTCTCAAAGATGCAGGGAATGGTCTCTGTAAGACACTCTCGGAAATACTGGTTTGTCCGCTCTCCAAGCAACCCTTAAGGTTATTTTCTTACATTAATTCGTTATTGGTGGTGGTTCTTGTGAAGTAAATGGGTTTGTTAATTTTAATTGGTTGTGGGTTTCTTTGTAGATATTGTGAGCAAACGAATTCTCTAATTAGTGACGCCATTGGCGTTTCTTTTCCTGTGAGCTCTACTTCCATCCCCTGCATTTCAGTTTACATTTGTCTAGAATCATCGTCATAGCTAATAGCTGAAGCTTATTTTCAGTGATGGATTTTTGTTTTTAGAAGATTCGCTTATTTTAGCAATCGCCCATGTTCTCGGATGAGGGATTTGCTGCAAACTACTATTTTTTTTTTATTTAAGTATGTATTAGGGAGCGTTGACTCGTTTTGTGAATTGCAAAATTCAATAACCCTTTTTGTTTCTTTGGCTGGATTTCATGGGCGGTACTAGATGATTCAAATATTTTCCTTTTGGATCCTGTCGCACTCATATGGGTATGATTTTTCCGTTGTTCATGTAATTGCTAGATAAAGGATGGGATCCCTTGCTTGGTTCCGAATGATGGCAAGATAATGGAAGCTGAGGACACTCCAAAAACTGATGATTCATTTGATTCATCTTCGACAAAAAATTAATAACGAGGAGGTAGTCCTTATGCTATATTGTGAGGTTTGATATGTTGGGGCTCACAAATAAAATGGCTTGTTGTCATCCTAGGTGATTTTCTATCTGAGAATTCCTTCTTATGTTTGGAAGCCCATCATTGTATTTGTGCAAGAGAATTGAAAAACATGTTCATGAATCTTCTCAGAAACTGATCATATTTCTTTCATGAAGATAAGTTTTCGAAAAGTTTAATTTGTTTGTTTGTTTGTTGTTACTGCATCTGTTGTTCTCCCCAACCAAGGGGAGACCTTTTTTATGTACAGTCTGTGTATTAACGGTTAATGGAGTTTATTATTATTTTTTTCCCTGAAGTTTAATCTCTTAAATCTGGAAATTATTTTTTTTTTGGCCCCCTCTTAAGTGATCAGACCTAAAACTACCAAGGTTGTGTCTGTTTATAGCCATGGAATGATGAATAGGTCAGTCGATATGACAATTCTGTAAAACATTGTTCAAAATTTATTTGTCGCATTCTCTTGGATTAAGCTTCTGTAAGCATTTTGATATTCAACCCTATTGTTGTTACATCAAAGAAGAAGGCATAGGAGTGGTGGCGAGTTGTGTTCTATATATGTGCCCATGATGAGGAGCAGTTGAAATAAGTGCCACTATCTCAACCACGTTTCATGTTTCTTTTTGTTATGATGGGTGGTTTGATAAGATCACACCCAACCAACATGTTAATGCTCAGTCTCATCTGGGGTTGTCTGAGTTGGTAGGAAGCATAGAAGCACGGTTGGCAATAAGCTGGGACTGGTTTCATTCTTTCTATTCAAAAAATCTCTCTTCCAAAACTAGTAAATCAGATGAGAAATGATATTTACAATTATAAAGTGCATAAGCGCCGCAAACTCCTTTTGAAAAAATGAGTAAATATATGAGTCACATGAAAAAACTAATTTTTTGTAGGTGGATCCTACTCTTTTTCAAAAAGAGAGTGCGACGCTTGCATAACCCATAATTGTATCTAGCATTGCTCCGACAACTATGTTTTTGTGCTTCCTACCAACTTCGATGAGAAATGATATTTACAATTATAAAATGCAAAAGTGCCACGAACTCCTTTTGAAAAAATGAGTAAATATGCGTCACATGAAAAAAACTAATTTTTTGTAGGTGAATCACACTTTTTTTCAAAAAGAGTGTGCGACGCTTGCATAGCCCATAATTGTATCTAGCATTGCTCCGACAACCGTGCTTTTGTGCTTCCTACCACTCCGACAACCCCAAACGAGACTGAGCATTAACACGTTGGTTAGGCATGATCCTATCGAACCACCCCATCATAACAAAAAGAGACATGAAACCTGTTTGAGATAGTGGAACTTATTTCAGCTGCACCTCACCATGGGCACATATCTAAATCACAATTCAGGCCGCCACTCCCTTGCCTTCTTTGACGTAATATGGAGTGAGGCCTCCAATTCTATTCAATTTATGCAGAGACCTTGTTTTTGGTTCTTAATAATAACATCACAAAATTATTATTCTTGGTCAGTTTTGGAAATATGGAGCAATGGACAGTAGTTTTATTCAACCATATTATGTTATGGGTGGCTCTACAGCCACTGCTGGGAGCTCTCGCTAGCGTGTGTGTGTATATATATATATATATTTTGCTCTTTTATTTTTTTTACACGTATTTTTTCAACATTTTAAAGTCTTTAAAAAAATCACATTGTTAGTATAAAACATTTCCTTAATCATTAAGTTAAAAAATACCACTGGTAACAACCAGTGGGAAGAGTAGCATTTTTCTTATGTTATTATACTAGTATCTGAGAAGATAGTGGTGAAGCAGTTTCAAGACACAGTGACAACTTGCAATGGCTGCAAATGATCATTCCCCTCATAGAGCAATCTTGGAGGATTCCTTTGTTCTTTACGTTTTGCCTTTAGAGCATAGACCAAAACTTTAGCTTTCAAGATGGTCGTGCATATTGTAAGGTTATAATTGATCTATCAAAAGTTGAATATTGATGTGAAGAGTACAACTTCTACCCCCACCTACCTCATGAAAGGAATGGAACTTGACTTGTGGATTTGTTCCCTATCCATTTTCTTTCATTAAGAAAGCAGAAAAAAAGGTCAAATGTAGCACTCTGTTTAGGTGCAACCGCTTTGTATTGGTCACTTGTGGAAATCGTCTTTGCCAATCTAATTAAAAAAACCCTTCCAAACCACGCAAAACAAGTGAGCAAAAACAATGACCAGCTACTTTCAGACACTGCTCTCCAACTGAATCTCCCTCTTATTAAGTATCTGTTAGAAAGGTTAAGACTGTCAAACTAAATGGATTTCAGGAAGCTTGTGTCCTTTTTATATGATTTCATTGGTCCAAGAGTGCAGCCAAGTTTGAAGGGATTTCCATCATCTTCTTACAGGGGGTTGAAATGGGAGGATCTGCAAATGATTAAGGAAGATCCTCCAATGTTCCCACATAGGTCAGGATCGGGTTCGAGCTTGAGCTCGAGTGAGCTTCTTGAAGTTGAGCAGTGTTGTGTGTGTTTGTCAAGATTGAAGAAGGGTCAGGACACACGCACTCTACCTTGTCTGCATGAGTTTCACAAGGTCTGCGTTGATAGGTGGTTTGATGCGTGCCGGAAAACATGTCCAGTTTGCCGGTTTTCCATTGGAGGAGAAGACAATTTTCATATACAGGAAGTGCTGACGGATGAGATGGTGATATGGTTTTCTTCTTTTCATGTAGCTGGTTTCTAGCCTGAGAATTGTAATTAATCTTGGCATTTCCACATGATAAATAAATGAAACGACGCCTTTCATGGATACACATTCCTGTTGCCTTAATCAAAACAGTAAGCCTCCTAAGCTCGAATGGTTGCTCCTTTTTGTTTGCTATTTCCTCCTGACCGTTGCACCACTCATTCCCCTATTCATGCTCTCACCATGTTAGGCCTAGACTTTAAAACCCCCCCAAATTAAATTTCTCCATTTAATTGGCAGTTGCAGTAGATAATATATATTCATATTTTTTTATTTTCCTACATGGACAAGAGACATTTATGACTAGTTTAGGTAGTAGAGTACTTTGCCCCACTACTATTTATTATTTTATTATTATTATTTTACTATTATTTAATATTCTATTGTTATTTTTTTAGACTCATTTTTATGGCTCTAAGCTTGGCCCAGTTCCCATATAAAACATGTTTAACATCCGCTCGGGACGGTTGAGGAAATACTCTTCTCGAAAGCTCTCTCGCCCTCTTGTAAAACCCTAGCCGCCTCGCCTTGCCCAGGGGGGAGCTACGCCGTTGCCCTCCCTCCCCTCCTCATTTTCCTTTCCCCTCCCCCTCTTCCGTCTATCTCCTCTGGGCTACAGGAGGTTTTTAGTTTTTTCCCCTTTGTTTTTTGGCGCCCAGCACTGTTGTAGGTCCCTAGGTTTTTTCGATGGCTGACCACCGTGCCCCACAAAAAGGTTTCGGAGCCGTCGATCCTCGATCCTCCCATGTGTTGAAGTCCCACCCGGAAGAGACAACACTTTCCCTACACACGTGGGCTCTTGTTCTCACGTGGCTATCTTCACGCCACACATGGCAAGGCCTACGTTTGCCACGTGCGGTGGCACTAAGTCAAGGATCTTAGTAGTACACAAATCGTCTGGTTGGACAACCTAGGTGGCGCATGGCTGTCATGCACCTCTCGCTGCCGTCCTGTTGTGTTTTATCGAGTCCTTTTCTACATTTCTGGGTTTCAATTTTGTTTATGTTGTAGTTTATTTCTTGCTTTGTTGGTTTGTTTTGTTAAAATAATAGTAATAAAATTTTCCTTGCTTTGTTCCCCTTTTTTTTTAAAAAGATGGAAGTTAACTCTCCTCCTTCTCCTTTGGAGATTAGAGGTGGTAATCTCATCTCCCTCTTTAGAGGTTCGTTTGTTTGATTATCCTTGTACTCTCTCAGACATACTACATTCAGTGTTAGTTTATCGCTTAAGAGATTATAAGTTAAGATAAAATTCGTCATTATTGTGTGAAGATATTATAGATCAGTGATTAATTAGAATTGTAATTCGGGTTGTCTCATTTTTTTTAATCTCAACTGTAAACTTCTTTTAATGAAATGAAATGTGATCATTTTTTCAAAAAACATCCGCTCAGGTTTTTAAAGCCAGAGACACTAGTAGCTGCCAATTCCATGCATCAAACATAAGGGTGGAACATGCAATTCATTGCCAAAAACGACAATTCTCTCGGAATGTCGTCAAGGTGCCAAGTAGCATTAATCATTGAACAAATTAACAAGAAATTTGTTTTTCCTTTTGTGACTGAAATTCATCCAAATGTGGTTACCACAAACTCGCCATTTTTTTATGTGGCTGGAATTACTGTTTTGTTAATGGAAACACATTATTCTTAACACAAACACTTCTTTTGATTAAAAGGGCTTTCCTATTAGCTTTCCAATCGACCCAAGCCCACCATTTTTGTTGTTATTACAGGTCAACGACTCCTTTAGAATCTTAAATGACAAGTCAATCAACCTATCTTTTCTTCTCTCTGTCAAATCATATAAATAGTTGGGTCCTCGCCATGTTCTCCATTCCACATCCTATCCCCATTTCATTGAAGAAGATTTGATTAATTAACGAGTCTCGCCCAAAACAAAGAGCGCCCAGAAAGTTGGTCACACATAATGTTAAAGATTTAAGAAATGGTTACCACATTTGCTCTGGATTGTGGGTATCAATCAAAGCACCTTTTGAATCCCGGTGAATAAGGCAATTAAAGCTATAGAAAAAGCACCAGGCCGAACCCAACAAGAGAGGGCATCAGCTAGTGGTAATAATATGGAGGAAGAAAAGGTTGTACTAATTAGTCATCCTGATGGATGAAGAAGATAAAGAGATAAGGAGATGTGGAAAACTTGAAAGTGATTGCCAGCCAAAGAACAAACAAGTCTTTTCTTTTCTTTTTTGTTTCTTCTTTATTTTTTTGTGTTTTAAGAAAAATGATAAATTTACAACATTCTTTATAATATTTTATTTATAAAATATTAATTTACAAAAATACTCATACTTTATAATACTACTATATAAGTATTATAAAAGATATTGTGGGTATCTTTCTCTTTTTATTTTTTGCATCTTCTTGGGAGCTCCATAAGGTAGAAATTAGTGGTCCTTTTTACGCCCACTTCTCCCTGTCCTTCATCTTTGCATATGGGAAAAAATCACACAACTTAAATAAAATAAAATTAAAAAAAAAAAAGGTAGAAAAAGTCAAGCGAAGAAAGCAAGCAAGCAAGCAAACAAACAAAACAAAGTTCCTTCTTGTTAGGAATGCAAAATTAGAAACTATTTTCATACATCCATTCTTTCCTTAAACTACTACAGTATGTAGTAGAGGAACAGCCTGCAGCCAGCAGAAGCAAAGAATTGAAAACCCTTAGATTCCACTCTCTATTCTCAAAAGGGAGCCGTTAATGTTCGCTGGAGCATGTGCTTTTTGCGAAGTTGGGTAGCTGCAGCTAATCTTAACTGCCCAAGAAACATGTTCAAGAAAATGATCTTAATATAGAAGAAACACAAGTTGATTTCTATCTTTAACACGACCGTAACATGAAAACTTCAAAAAACTATGTGTTTTACTTTAAAAAGAAACAACTTGCCTGAAATGCTTATCATCTAGTAGACTAGTACCATGACATATGATGACAGAAATCTAACGACGAAACAGAAAGTAATAGGAATATTTTCGATCGTGCATATATATATATATATATATATATATAATATATATATTTATGTGAAACTCACCTGTTCTTCTTGTTTCTTGAGTCTTGCATTCTCTGCCATCAAGTGAGCAACTTCAAGTTCCAACTCGTTTGTGTAGGCCTGCAGGAAGGATTGAGGTAGGAAAAAAACAAGCTTTCAGGAAACTAAATGAAACAAAGCTATATGGTTCATGAATGTGACATGTTTTCAACTGATCAACGACAAAATAGCAGAGAGAGAGAGAGAGAGAGACCTGTTTTCTAGCTCTCGATCGAGCGGCCGACTCTCGGTTCTTGATCATACGCTTATGGCGACGATCCCCCGAGCTAGTATCAGATTCCTGAACCCTTTTCTGCCCAAAAGAAGGCACGCCAGTAGAAGAAGCCAAAGCCTCAAATCTGTTACTGAAAGAAGAGACATTAGAGATGGGATGATGCGACAGTAAATGAGAGTCGGGCCTCATTAGTGGGTCTGTGTTATCCAGAAAATGAAACTCAGGACCCGAATTCAAGCTCAAAACCGTCGCCGCAGCCGGAACCAAAGATGCAGAGCCGCCGTAAAGAGAGGCCATCTCTGTAACTGTTGAGACCATGCTCGCCGGAGATGGGTCTTTGCTAAAAGGTCTGGCAAGAAAATCTTGGAGGATAACGTTTCGGAAGTTGGAGTTTGAGTGAGGAAGATGAAGGAATCTTGGGGTTGTTTCCTTGTCATGAAGTGAAGCCAAATTGATATCTTTCCAAACCTCTTCCATGGTTTTGGAGTTTAATCTTGCAGTTTGGTTGAAGGTTGAGGGGGGAAATGGCGGAGGAGAAGGCGATGAAGAAGAAGATATGGATGAGAGTGATTTAGAGGATGAAGATGAGACCCTGTTAAGGTTTATGGTTTTGTTCAAGGTAGTTTCTTCGGAAGACAACATTTGGTGCTAAAAACAACAGACAGAAGTGGGGATGGAATGAAGAAGAAAGAGGCCTGAGGGCTGAGAGGCAGTGCTTCTGTTAAACGTGTGAATGTTGGTCATAACTTAAGGAAATTAATGCATGTCTTTTGCGTTGTGGGAAGCGGCTATAAGGTTGGGGGAGGATTTCAGTCTTCTAAACGAGTTTGCCTGGTTTGGTTTGGGACTTAAACATCATTTCAATTTAATTTATCTCATTTTATGTCTGAATCCAAATCGGCTCTAGTGGACCTTTCATTTCGGCTCTCACCGCAGAAAATTGTGTACCCTTTATTGTCCTTTGAGTCATGATAGACGTACTATTCTTTTCATAATATTTTTACAATTTATTATTATAATAATATTTTTTAATTTTTTATCATTTTTTAAAAGTATTTTTAAAATATTTTTAATCATTAAAAAAAATATTTATATTTATATTCTTTATCATTAAATACAATCATAAATTAAGAAATAAATTATAAATAAGCAGTACAAATATCATTTCTCTTGTGGGGGTGAGTATGAGATACATGCCAAGGGTCTGTTTAATACGTTCCATAATAGGGTTTTAGAATCAACACAGAAGTACTTAGTATTGGTATTGGATTTATTAGAACATTGATATTGTACTTATCAAATATAAATTTTATAATTTTATTTAAAATATTTTTATATTGAATTTATCAAAATTCATTAATTTAAATTTTGAATTACAATACTTGAATATTATCCTTCATATTTAAAGAGTTAATATTCACCTATCAAAATGTTTTTTATTATCTTTTAGTATGTTTATTACATAAATTAATTATAGATGTATTTATTAGTTTCACAAATTGTATATTATAATATATTATTATTTTGATTAATCTAATAATGAATTCAATATAAAATTATAGATGTGAAGGTTTTGATTTTCTATTAAACTTATATTTTTCATTAAATTTTAAAGAAAATTTTGAGGTAACCAATGTCAATACTATTATATATACATCCATTTGACATTTTGACTTGTTAAATAATCATTTATCTCCAAATATAATAGATATCTTTTTATATTTTGAGTAATATTAGGTATAAATTTTAAACAGATAAGTTCTTTAAAAATCATTAATAAAAATATGAGTCTTGAAATTTTTCTTATACTATTTCATAATAGGATCCACTTTTTTTTTTTTATCAAATGGAGTATTCGAAATTTATCTATTTAAAATTTATAGAAATTATTTTTTAAGTTTTACACTGATTGATAAATGGATTTAGTATATGAAATATTTAGTAGTAAAATAAATTATAAAATTAGGATTCCAATTCAAAACTTTTTCACCATCACATTCAGTCTTCTTCGAAAAGTTAAAAGTTTATAATATGGTCTTAACAGTTTACATTGAGGTCCATCTTAGAGATCATAAAGGAGTAAAACTGTGATGTATTATGCTTTTAATTATTTTACAAATAAAAATATATAGTTTTAAGCTCGTTTATCGACTGACACACACAATATAGCAAATACATAGTGATGTATTGACTTTTCTTTTTGTAATTAGTTGGACATTAATTGTTGTGATGAAAGTATTTCTTAATTATCAATGATGGAGTTAGTTAGGGAAACACTTGAAGGTGAGAAAAGAACGTAACAAATAAATAATAAAATAATAAAAAGAACCAAAAAATCTAAGTTAAGATAAGCCGGATAGCTGGTGCGACTTGTGAGGGGAGGGAAGGCGGTGGAAGTCAGTCATTACTGGAATGAAAAATGTTAGGTATTCCTATTTTTGGAACCCTAGTCTAGTTTTGTATTTTTTTGGATTTTTTTTATATGATATTTTTTTATATAATTTTTTTAATATTTTTTAATATTTTTAAAAATATAAAAATATTTTTATATATTTATCTAAAATTATGTTAAAAAAAATAATAAAATAAAATCGAAACAAGTAAAAAGGTTAAGTTGGGGGTCGGTCGGGCTACCCTCAGTGTAAAGATCAACCCTCATAAAAATATAACAAAATTGTTTTAAAAATACATTAAAAAATATAATAAAGAAATAAAAGGAAAAAATACAATAAAAAACACAATAAAAATAAAATGAAGATGATTTCATGTGATAAATAGGGAGGCTTTCGACCTCAGTCTAACCCATGTTGCCGCCGGCCACCGTGAGCGACATAGTCCATGTCATCGGGACTGCCTCCCTCCGGCGATCTCTCCCCTGCGATGGCGATCTCCAGCGACCTCCTACATTCTCCTGACAACCTTAAATTCGAAATGAGTCCTAGTGTCACCATCGGCCACCGACAGTGACGATGACTATTTTTCTTAAAGGAATCGGTCAGAACTTGTAAGCTACCAGCAGAATATTAAGTAAATGTGATATTGAATGATGAATAAATGGGATGAAATCTGTGAAATGGATGTAAGAGAAACAAGAAAAGAAACAATTGAATGGATAATACGTGAATGAATTCACGCAGGAACTGCTTCGAGGGAGTTCCTTCCTCCACTGTATTCCTTACTTTCAATATTTTTCCAGATACCATCTCTCTGCCTTCCGTGGCTTACATATAGCCAAAAAGCATAACAAACTAAACCAATCAAAAGGTAGCAGGTGTAAAGTCTAGCGGAAATGAAATTACAACTTAATAAAGCAAACGACATAAAATGAAGATAAATGGTAATATGGGACGACTAGTAGTAATGGGTTTCCGAGTACCCAACGTTGCATTTAGAGTTGGCCCTTTACTTTGGGTTACTAACAATCTCCCCTCCTTAAAGAACCTTGTCCTCAAGGTTCATAACAAATGGAGACAATAGAAAAGAACCTTGAGAACTACTAGAACTTGCCAATGCACTCTGAGCTTGCAACCTCTAAGGCCTTCCACAGCCAATGTATGCCTGACAACATCCATTGCCCAACTGCCATGTGATCCCCTGTACCATTATTAGTGTCCACCAAGCAAGAGGGGAAGTAGTGTTGGTGTTTCGCAACTTCTCCTCTAAAATCCAAATTCCCAAGCACGAGTACCCAAATCCACTTCCAACATGGACAACTACTGCAAATAAGGAATGCTTAGAGTCTGCATCTTCCATTGTTTTGTTTAGCTTTAGCTCAAGTGGGAAAACAACCTGGTAAGACAACTTCTTGTAGCGACTCAACTGTTCAATGTATTTAAAATGCTTCAGATGGAGGACTAATATGTGAGGTGGCTGCTTTATCTTCCTCCTCTTCTGTGCTTCTTACAAATGACAGCATTTGTCACATGCCACCAATGACTTTCTCAAGCACTGTGTTTCATTGAAGAGTTTTCCCTGAATTTTTTTTTCACCCAGGCAACCAAAAAGTATTTTTGAAGACCAATCCCAGTGTGCCTTCTCCATACATGCCGCCAGAGGTTCCTAAGCTCAACCTTCCTGACAAGCTGTATAAGAAAGACCGTTGCACCTTTTAACAAGCACCTTTACACCATGCTAAGTGAGTCGTGTGAAGAAATCATTATGACAGGAATATTTTTGCACACTAGAAGAATCTCGATTCTCAAAATCTTGTGAGTAGCAAGCAAAGTCAATTTTGAGAATCTGACGTCAGGAAATGGCATATCACAATACAGCTTCCTCAGGCAAATTCCAAAAATGTATATGGCCCATTTCCTACTATATGGTTTACTTTCAAAGATCATTTTCTCAAACACAACTCTACACCCACTATGATTTTTAAACCGATAGAACCAAGTAGTAAATCAAAAGTATCTATAGAAAATTTTCCAGTCGTTCCACTAGAAGCTATTGCCCTCCCTCTATCAAAGGGTCAACAACACCTCTCAATTTCTTTGCGTTTTCTTTGCATTTCTGCAGCGGCAATCCATCAAACAATTGGAGAGCATATTTCTTTTCTTCTAAAACTTGGAAAAGCCAAAGTATTTTTCCTCCATCATAATTGCAGCTGTTCGTATCAGTAGAATTATTGCCACGTAATGAACGTGAAATACCAACCTCAATTCCACTGGTAACTTTGAAAACAGTTTTCAAATCATGAAGAGCATCCCAATTCCACATACCTACGGGGCATTTTCTCAAACAAAATGCTAAGCCAACTTCAAATTTTTGAACAAGCAGGAGCAAGAAATACCTCTCGTCTTCGATAAGTTTTAAAGCCATAATTTCTGATCAGATTTGCATGATTTTGAAGGCGTGTCATCTTCAAAGTAGCCATCGAGGAAGTGGGAGATGAATTTGCATCTACTTGCTCCTCAAAGCCACCGAAAACCTTTGAGTAATCAAGCTTCGTACCCCGAGTATCAACCTCAAAATCTCTTTCAGTTAGTGCCGAAACTTCGAGAAACGGAATCGAGGACCCTTGCGAGGCTTCGGAGCCACCTAATATCTCTCTATGGTCCAGAATTGCGTTGCCGATCCAAATAGCAGAAGGAGATGAACTGCCATGGTCGACGTACGTATCGAGCTCATGTGAGTCGTAAGGCAGTTGAGAACAGGGCCATGGTGTTGAGCTGATGTTTGCTTCTCTTTTGCACTTTGCCTCTCTTCCAGTCTCTTGTCCACTTCGACTGTGTGGATGCCCGGATCAAAAATCCACAATTGATCAACAGGGGTGAAAAAACTCGTTTCCTTCGTTCTTGTTCTGGTTCGGAGTAGAGGATATCATCCAATTTGGCATGCTCTGGTTCTAAATGGAGGCTTATAGTTTGGTTTGGGAATATGGTTAGGGTTTGGATGCGAGAGAAAGAGAGATGAAGCTCTAATTCTTCAACCTTTAGTAGAAACCGAGAGGACGCTTTTCGCTTGAAGCCTCTCGAATCACTTGGTGGAGTTCTAAGAACATAGGGAAGGAAAACTTCCGCAATCTCCTCCCTTGCCGCTAGATTTTCGATGGTTTTCTCTTTATCTACAGATTCATCCTCTACTGTCTCTTCTTCTTCATCGTTTTGTTCGTCGTCCGCTTGTGGTGGGGGTGGGGATGGGTTTTCGGCTTCAAGTTGGGGTGGGGGTCATCTGGCAAGGATTAGATTTTGGGAAATGACCAGCTACCAAAGAGTTTCCTGGAGCTGTTGCATCTGTGCTGATAGAACCTTGATGCATTCATCATGCTCCAAAAGCATGTATTCCGGCTTCTTGTTCAAACGTGTGCCTTTAGCCATGGAGGAACGAATGGCTCTAATTACCAATTGTAAGCTACCAGCGGAATATTAGGTAAATGTGATATTGAATGATGAATAAATGTGATGAAATCTGTGAAATGGATGTAAGAGAAACAAGAAAAGAAACAATTGAATGGATAGTACGTGAATAAATTCACGCAGGAATTGCTTCGAGGGAGTTTCTTCCTCCACTGTATTCCTTTCTTTCAATATTTTTCCATATACCATCTCTTTGCCTTCCGTGGCTTACATATAGCCAAAAAGCATAACAAACTAAACCAATCAAAAGGTAGCAAGTGTAAAGTCTAGCAGAAATGAAATTACAACTTAATAAAGCAAACGACATAAAATAAAGGTAAACGACAATATGAGACGACTAGTAGTAATGGGTTTCCGAGTACTCAACGTTGCGTTTAGAGTTGGCCCTTTACTTTGGGTTCCTAACAGAACTCCAGGCAATTCCCAAGTAAAAATCTCAAAAATAAAGCTCGCTAACATTGCTCGGACTGGAATTGAAGGGAGGAGCCGTGATGATTATTATGGTGTCGCCATAATAAGAACTCCCTTTGAACGACGTCGTTATATTGACACTTAATTAGGAGTGTCAAATCGTGTCAACAGGTCGTGTTCGTGTCGTGTCAAGACATGTATATTGTTGCCCAGATGACTAACACAAAAAGGAGGGTGAATTGTGTTATATTATAAAAATTAACACTTATAAATCAAATACACAATATAAAATATTAACATAATATAAAAGCAGCAAGAAATGTAAAGAGTAAGATAAGAAAAAGCAAACTCAGTATTTTTACGAGATTCAGCCCCACTGCTTACGTCCTCGCCTCAAGCTATCCCTTGAGGATCTCAAATTCACTATTCAATCTCCTTTAGGTGGAGATAGAAACCTATTACACCTTTGAGCAGCACCACTCCAAAGAATCCGTGTAGAACATCCTCTACACTTCCAATCAGCTCACACTTGGTGATTCAACTATTCCCTGTGTAGAACACATTCTACACACACAAAGGTTATACACACCCTCTTACTGATACAAGAGTTGATAGTGGGTAGACTATCAAAGTACAATCCTCAATGAGTGAGATAGAAACAATACAATGCAATTTATATCTCTTTCAAAAAGAACAAGAATTAAGGCTCAAAACTTTAGAAAAGAGAGAATGAGAGTTTCGAAAGAATGATGCAAAACTTAGCAATAGATGTGTAAGCTCTTATTATTGTTTTTGCAAAACTCAAGTAAACTATTTATAGGCAAATGAGTCTTCAATTTCAAATTTGAAAAGATTCACATGTCAAATAAGAGCACTATTCACTTTTCAAAAAATTCAAATAAAAGCATTTCCTTTTTGCATTTGTCAAAGACAACTCTATTCATTTTTCAAAAAAATCAAACATAATCTTTTGTTTTTCATACATGATAAAATGAGTATGATTTATTTTTCAAACCAAATCATTTTCTTTTTGCATATGTCAAAAAAACACACAACCACCTTTAAGATTTTCAAACAAAATCATTTACATTTTGCATTTGTCAAAAAAAACACACAACTACCCTTCAAGACTTTCAAACAAAATATGCACATGTCAAATATGATAATCAATCATCTTACAAATTCAAATTTTTATATAAAAAAATATAATTTTAGAAATTATATTGTTTGATGATGTAATGCATATATGAAAAACATAATTTTCAAAACTAAGACATTTAAAGATGTCTTGCATATGTAAAAAAAATAATTTGATGTTTTATAAAAAAAAAAAAGAATAATTTGGAACCTTAATCCAATTTCGAATTTTATCAAGAGATGTACAAAAATAATATGAGTTTCATTTGTAGACATGTTCTTTTATGCTTGATATGCGCTTCGTTCCATTACGTAAATAATTTGAACTTGATACTTGAGTTTATTTGTTATCATCAAAATCTACACGTAAATACGAAATTTGAAACATTGAATTCAACATATATTATACTATATAGGTCAACCCTAACCCGACCTATTAAGCTTATCGTGTCAAAATTCCAAACTCTAATACAATTCGTTAATATAACGTGTCGTGTCATATCGTATCAACCCGTTATGACCTATTAGTGAATATTATGAAATAAATTAATACGACAAAATATAATACGTTTCAACCTGTTTATGTAAATGTGTTGAATATGTCTAAAATTAATCTGTTTGATTTAATTAAACTTAGCATAAATTGCATAATTTTATACAAATGTTAAAATCACAATATCTATAAAAATTATAATACTAACTACAAGTATGAATTATAATACAAATAATAAAAATATTAAAATTAAGATTCTAACAATTTTACCTTTAAATATAAGGATATATTTGTAATTTTAATTTTTTTAATGTGTCATAACGTGTCATAACGGATTAAAATAGGTTAATTCGTTATCAATTTGTTAAGTAATTATGTTATAATAGGTCAATCTATTTTAACCTAAAATTCTTTAAGGTTCAATTCTAATTTATTATTATAATATCGTATTGTATTAGATTAATTGATTATGTGATATGTCGTCACCACTCCACTTAATAGGGGCGTGAATCTGTGATCTGTTTTGGTGGTGGGATTCTGAGCTTTCTGGCAGATCGAAGTGAAATGGCATTGGTCCAACTGTTGAGACGTGGAGATCTCTTCAGCTGAACTCTCTCTCTCCATCTTTGATTTGACTGATTAAAGAGAGAGAAAAAAGATTTTTAATAAAAAATTAAAGAAAAAAGAGATTATTTTGAAAAGGGAGATAAAAAAGATATAAGAATATTTTTATTAAATTATTTAAAATTATTTTTAAAAATATTAATTTATATAGTTATTAAAAAATTTAATTATATTTAATTAAAAATGAGAAAATAAAAGTGAAAAAAGAAAATAAAAATATTTTTTATGAATAATAAAATTAAAATTTTATCTAATAAAAGTCAAATTTATATTTATATTTTTAAAATATAATTTTAAACAATCTAATAATAATATTCTAAGTCTCCTTTATTGTTACAAATGAGAAAAAATAATATGAGATAAAAATAAAAAAATCATTAAAATATATATTTTTAGTATTAATTTTATTTTGAAATTTTAAAAAAATTGTTTTAAAATTAAAAAATAAAAAAAATTAAATATTTTATTTTATTTTATTTTATATAAAAGTTTTAAAAAATATATAAATAAATATAAAATAAAATAAGATAAAATATTTTTAGAAAATAAATAAGATCCTATATTGTTCATTATTAGACAGTACAATCTGGTGTTGGGGAATGGAAGGGTATGCCGTCACAAAAGAAACGTCAAGAGAGTCATTTTTGTAGCAGGTTCTTCAGAGATTCCTCTCTCTCTCTCTCTCTCTCTCTCTCATTATTGGTGAGATAGAGAAGTGATAACCTGAGTTATTCATGGGATAATTTGGTGCACTCTATCTCCTTTACTTGCTTTTCTTGGAGAAACCATTTTGTTTTCAATCACCCCATGATCCCCCCATCTCGCTATCTGTCCGTGTATGCGTCCCATCTCCCACTTAAATATTCATGGGTTACTCTCATCTCCCTCCCTCTGTAAATTGGAAGCATTCCCTCTCACTTGGTCAAAAGTTTTCTCCCCACTCTATTTCTGCATGCGTAGCCTTTGGAAGACTAATCAATCACCCTCTTTTATTTTCTTCGTCTTGTTCCGAAAAATTTCTGCTCGCTTTATACTTGTCAAAATATGTGTTTGTAATACTTATATTTTTAAATTTTTATGATAAATTAAGATCTTATTTATTTTTTTAAATTATCTTATTTCATTTCATTTCAAATTTATTATTATATTTTTTTAAATTTTCATACAAAATAAAATAAATAATTTAACTTTTTCAAATCTCAAAATAATTTTTTCAAATCCCAAAACAAAATTAGTATTAAAAAAATATATTACAACAATATTTTATTCTTTTTTTTAACATTTATTTCATTTCATTTTTAAAAACAAACAAAACCTAAATCATAAAATGTTAGTAAAGTGAACGTAAGGCAACAACTTTAATAAATTTGCAACACAAGAAACATGAAGGTTCGGTGAGTTCGACTATGAATTTAGTTAGATTTTGCCCCTTCACAATGTTTTGGGAAAGTTGCTCGTTGTCGAATTTACTCAACTTAATTGTCGAATTCATCAAGTCTGTCTTTGAAGTATCTTCTTCAAAGGAGTTTCTCTCAAGACCTTAAACTTGGTCAAGTGAGCTTGAAAATATGGCGTTAAGCATATGGTTGTTGTCACTAGCGTGAAGGCCAACATACTCGATTGAGATTAACAAAGTTCTGGCACCTATGGACGAGGCTACATCTTCGAGAACCTTTATAGAATTATCAAAGTTATATAGTTGACGACCAATATGGTCACCACCAGTACATCATTGTGGTGGTAAAATACCCCTTTGCCATCTTCCTTGCCAAACAAAATGACTATGATTTTTGATTGCCTCATTAGAGGAGGTGCGATTACTCTTGGAGATCTTTTGAACTATAGTGAGGATCTCACCCAGGGGGCTACCACTGCAGGTCGAGATTTGGCGAGGTGTGTTTTGAGTATCCATTTGATCCGCTCTCTAACATTTGGGCTCTCACTCCTATGTGGCCTTTGGTACCGTTCCATCCTCTTGCCCGATAGTTGGCCTTGGTCCATCTCCATCGAATGCTGGACCACTAGATGATTCAATTGTCCACTCCCCTTCATCTCCTCTAGTTTTTTCTTGAGAGTGTAGTAGTCTTTTGTCTTATGATTTTCCGTCTAATGGTAGGTACAAAAATGACAACTTCTCCTTCATGGTTTTTAGTGCATGGTTTGTTTTTAGCTTGCATGTTCAAACTAGAGTGCATGCATCTGGCACCTTGCCCTCTTGATGATGTGTTCTCTGCTCGCCTCCTGTCATGTTGGCCATTTTTTGACTTCTTCATAGGTTTGGCATGATTTGGTCTATTGGACCTTCCCTCTGCTTGCTCCGACTTGATCTTCCTTAGGGTTGTCAAGGCCTTAAAAGTATCTTCAACATTGATTAAACTGTATGCCCTATACAAATGCCTTATAAGAGTGCTACTAGTGCAATTTTTTCATTCTGGTCATTCATAGTCATACGTTTTTTTTTACTGAACTATGCTAAGTACGCCTTTAGACTTTCATTCTTCGTTATTTGACGATCAGGTGGTGAGCTACAGGCTGTTGTCTCCTCTTACTCGCCTTGCATTAGAACCAGCAGGGCCAGTTCTCCAAAGCTATCGATTTAGCCCAATGATATGGCGTCGAACCAGCCTCTCGTTGCAACTTTTAGTTTTTATGGAAGCTCGACAGACTGCTTTTCCAGGAAATCTAAAAAGAGTTTTATGGAATTTGAAGGTCTTTAGATGCTTGAGAGGATCGTTGGATTTGTCATACATTTTCATTTGTCGAATTTTGAACTTTGGTGGAAGTGGTATTGCCATCACCTCGGTAGTATAATGTAAATTTGTGTTGTTGAGCAACTAGTTAGCTGATGACGATGCTCCCTTCCACTTGGACATTTCCTTATATTTGTCTAGGAGACTATATAACTAGTGATGCATCTTTCTCTTTTCTTCCTAGTCGGCAATTACCCCTCCGACGCTTTGTGACTTGGCATGCTTGTTTTGACTTGATGCAACCTCCTCTCGAGACTCGTGGTTTCTTCTTTTTAGGACCCCATTTTCCTACTGAGTATTTTCCATCTATGTTGCCATCCTCTTCATGTGCTTCCCTATTTATATGAATCTTCCTTCCATGTTCCTTAAAGTTGCCTCTTGATCGTGGGTCATTTGAGAGCTTTTTGTGGGCAACATGTGAAAGACACATTACTCTGCAATGACCCCACAGACGATGCATTGTTAATGAAGTGTTTCTAACTCTGGTCAACGATCTCAATAAACTTGCAACACAAAAAATGTGCAGGCTCGATGGGTGATAAAACCACCTTCGATGCTTAAGTTGATCCTCTCAATTGTGAGAGAAAATTTTTGTAAAATTATCTGAGAGTGAATTTCTCACTTGATATTAGGCTTTTATAGTCCCTCTTTATGTGAGGCCTCCATTTCCTGTGCCAAGGGTGTCCGTCCACTATATTAGGTACCATGTCTTCATATTTAATGCAGCGTGAGCACCTCAGGCCTTGTCCCTAATGGTAGGTGGGGAGTGCAACCTTTGTTTAATTGGCGCCTAGTCAAGAACAGAGCCTTTAACCCAAATCTCCTTCTTGTGTTCTATATCTAACCATTTAAGCTGGGATGTGTTAGTGTAAATGTTGTCCAATCCAAAAAACCCTCAATCAATCCATATAACCTAAATAAACTCCATTTTTAAATTTTATAAATGCTTAATTTATATGTTTTTATTATTGTTGGGATGTAAAATTAAAAATAGTATTTGACAAGTTAATATCTTCAATTATTGATTTTTTTTGTTAATATGTATATATATATTTTCTGAGATAATGATTTTCTTATATCATTGATTTGGTTTCTCAATATAAATAATTTATATATTTATCTTTGCATTATACATGACATTATGTTTATTAAATTAAAATAAATATACAAGTCAACTCAATCCATTTATATAAAAGGGAAGTGCTACTCATCCCACTAATTTGGATTTTGTTTTTCTTTTTTTTACATAATTTTTTAGTAAGTATTTAAAAATAATGTATTTTTATAATTTTGATAAATATTTTCAGATATTAAAAAAATTATGTAAAAAAAAATTAAAAATTATGTAAAAAAAAAAAACTAAAAGAAGAATCTAAAACAGAACCTATCGGGATAAAAGACAACGGAAAGAACAGCATTTTCTTATATTAAAATGTGTCAAGTGGGTTGGAACATGTTAAAATTGATCGTGTTCATTAACTCAATAAGAACTAATTATTAAACAGATTATGAGAGTCGTATAATATCATCCATTATTTATATGGAACCCTTGGAGGTCAAAAAGTTTAATTAAACAAGTCCAATTTGGATTTACCAATATGATCAAATACAATTGAAACTAGGGTGAGATATGAAGACAACAGTCCATTTTTCAAAATTGAGTTACATATTTTGCAAAATTTGGAAACCTAGTCAACGCTTAGTAAAAACGTAAAACGTAAAAACTCAAGTGCTGACTTTGTAATTAACTTTGAATCTAAATTATACAGTTTTACGTAAAAATAATCATAAATAACAGAACTCATTTTATAATAAGTTAATTAACATAAAACTTACCATCTAATTGTGAAAGTACTGAAAGAAAGAACTTGCACAAACTATCACAGGAGATGCACTGAAACTAGAAAGAGAGAGAAAAAAAATAAATAAATAATAAAAACAAACAAACAAACAGAGTACAAAGGTGGTGGACCCACAATTCTCACACGACTGGTTAGGCAGCATCCAACTAAAACAAAACAGTATGAAATTCGAGCAACTAACGTCTTGGAGCATGCGAAGTTGGTCAATCTAGGAAAGATTGAGAGGTCACAGAGTCTAGTCTTTGATGTTTGAGACAGCTGTCAGCACTGTGTTGCTCTGTCCCAAACTCTTTTACCCATCTCTTTTTCCCCCATCAGTACGTACCATCTCTGCCACACCACAAAACCCTACTAAACTAAACTCTTTTTCTTTTTCTTCTTCTTTCTTCTTCTTCTTCTATCACAGCATCAGCAGTCACTGTTTTTCCACCAAAACCTCTCTCCCAAAAAGTACCTCAAAACCCACCCTCTATCAACACTTGCCACTTCTACTCAAACCCCTGCTCTACAAAAAGTACCTCAAAAAACCACTGTGTATCAGCTCTACACTTGTCCACACTTTAAGCCATGTGTTGTTGTAGCTTTTTATTAACCTAAGTGGTATTTTCACCAGCATTATTTGTTGACACTTTATAAAACTGACGTAATAAACGTTTTAATTTAGCAGCAGATCCGCCGGTTTTTTCCCATTTTCTTGTGCTCTCAAGTTATGAGATAATTATCCCGAAAAAGGGTTTAAAAGATGACAAAGATGGGTGAGAAGCGGACAGGAGCTAAATTAAAGAAGTGGGTACTTTTTTATTTACGTAAGACTGTATGTAAGAGCTTACTCCATACAGAACATATTCTCACTCTTGTGTTTGCTGGTTTGATGTGATCGAGACCCATCGGCATTTAGATGAATGAAACTCGATCCGCCAAAAATTAAAACATTATATGCATGAGAGATTCTGATTCATTATTATCTCTGTCGTGTTAATTTATCTGTGTTTTCTTGTTTTAGGCTTTGGTCGTATTGTCCAACGGTATCAAGAGTGAAGCCAACTGATAACCGGTGGATACAGTTATTAAATAAATAAAACTGCACGATTTGCAAGGCAATCAATTGGGTGCAGAGTGGTGGATCCCCTAAACAGTAAGACAGGAAAAAAGAACTTTTTCTTTGTTTGTATTTGGGAGCAATAGATTATAGAACCGCAATCACCCAAAGAAAAAAAGAAATAGAAAAAAGTGGCAGTTTTACCAAAACTAAGAAGGATTTGAGTATTGTTTCGAGTCCAGACCAAATCCAAGCAAAACCGTTGGTATTCTTCTTCTTCTTGTGGTTGGGGGTTTTTTGGCATTGAGGTTGACTTTGTAGAAGGATGAAACAAATTGGGTAAGATTCAAGAATGTGTATATATGAACAAGTGTGAGTGTGACATGCAGCCAAGGGTTCTACATTCAGGAAAGCCTAGCAATCTTTACTTTGCTTGAGTAACATTTTAGGCTTTAGCTTTGTAGGTGGAGAAAGGGTAAAAGAAGATAAACACTATATGGATGTGATGGAAACTCTTACTGAATCATCTGAATGCACAGTGCTGGATGATG
The DNA here is from genome assembly GCA_036559045.1 of Platycarya longipes. Classification (NCBI taxonomy): domain Eukaryota; kingdom Viridiplantae; phylum Streptophyta; class Magnoliopsida; order Fagales; family Juglandaceae; genus Platycarya; species Platycarya longipes. The sequence continues at coordinate 9,749,276 of CM071795.1, forward strand.
CAAACAGGCAAATTTAACCCTAAAAGTCTTTTTCACAAATAAGTTCATGTGGTGATGGGAATGTTCAAAAAACTACCCTTCTCAAACCGGCAAACTTCGAGATGTTTGTGCTTGTTTTGGCAAATCTTTTGGAGGCTGCTCCTAAAATGGTTGTATTGCTAATTTGCCTTTGCAAGTAATGCCCTACTCGTTTTGTAGTCATTAATTTTATCCAGCACTCCTGATCTCCTGGTGCAGCTTCTAAATTTGTATATTTGTGGACTAATACTAATACTAATACTATCTACATTTAAATCAATGGGTAACTAATTTATATCTTTCCAAATTTTAAAACAAAACTTTAAAATCAAGCATTGGCTATGGACAATTTAAAAAAGGGTCTGCTTTTCCTCAGCTTTCATAAAACATCTCGGAAATGATATCCCTATTATTCTATTCACCCATCTATACAAATGATTTGTGTTTGTATATGCTTTGAGAGTACAAATAAGTCATTTCAAAAAAAAAAAAAAGAGAGTAGAATTTAATTAAAAAAATTTACCTTTCTATGTGGAATCTTAATATTCAGTAGCATTGCTACCTTGATGACACTGTTTCGAATGAAAGAGGAAACAGGAATAGATACTGAAACCAAATCCAGGTCACAAGAGTTTATATAAACATGAATACCAAACAAATCCAGTCGTCATAACCTGGATAATTTCAAGGTTTGTCTCCCAGGGACCACTTTTATGCAGTAAATTCTTCAAGGGGTTTGAAGAAATAAGATATTACATATCAAAGCAAATTTAAGCATAGCATATATATAATATGTGACGAGAGAGTTTCCAAACAAATAAAAATAGAGCAGTAGAACAAGCATATAATGAAAAGCAGTTGTAGAACAAGCGGAGCATCAATAAAAAAGCCACCCACCCGCCTCCATTCCCTCGTTGATCGGCGAGGATGTGGGTTGACCCAAGCATTTCCAACTCTCATGTAAACCTCCAGAAAGTGGCGGTGACCTGACCCCCAAAGATTCTGAAAAAACCAGCTGAGGGGGCAGCAAAGGGAAATGAAATCAAAATTCCCCAACCAAAAACACCGATCATGCCGCCATAAAAGACAACGGAATTCCAACACAAAACCACCAACAGAAACCATACGTGCATCCGCATCAGAAACCCATTCCATATTTGCTCGAGTCATAGAAATGTTTTTTTTTTTTTCCCTTTTTTTGGTTTTTTTCTTCTGCTTTAATATTTCTATTCTATAATAGGTGCTCTTTTTTCCCCTTCTTTAGAATGTCTTTCAATGTGGTTTACGAGATATGCTTTTATCGCACCATGGTAAGACCCTATCTTCAAGAAAATGATAGATATTCACCATTGTCATCAAGTCCCACCCTCCCACCCCCTCTTTACTTACGAAATTTGTTGTTTAAAATAGAACGTGCAAAAGCGCACATTTCTCTTCCTCTAATTTCATGCTGAAATAGAGTGATCTGAACCGGCTTGAACTCCGACTCCAGTATTTCTGCCACCAGACAGCTGCATCAGAGCACTGCTCGAATCCCCCGATTGCAGTCGACTATGGATTGCCACTCCATGAACATCAGCTTGACCACCAGCACCGCTGTGGGCGGTAGTCTTCTCCTCCAGTGCCATGCTTTGGACATGAGCTTCGAGTATATCCTGACTGGACTTTCCAGAGGTCTGTTGACCTGAAGCCTCAGGAAAATGAACCGAAGGTGCAATTATCCATTTCATCCAATCATTGCGCCTTCTTACTTTGTCACCCTTGAAGACAAAGGCACAGGGTCATAGTTAGATAAGACTTGATGTAATAGCAAAAGCATTGATTTCAATGCCGGCAGAATATACTTGATTTCAATACCGGCAGAATATACTTGATTTCAAAGCCAATGAACTTTAGCAACACTGGGCAATTGCATACATTGTAGAAACATACCTGTATTTCCAGAACATTTGAAGTACGCACAGCATCCAATATAAGCTGGATATTTTCTGTCAAGAGCATGACCTGTAAAGGAAGCCCACAATTTTTAAGTGAATCATTTTTTTTTCTTTGGAAGGGAAATAATAAAAAGTAGACAGAAAATCAGGAAACAGGACAAGAATGGTCAGATTCCAATTAACATAATCCTGCAGAATCAATGATGGCATTATTTCACACGCCAGCTCGGGTCAGAATATATGTAGGACATAATACATCAAGAGTCCAAATATATAAACAATAAATTAATCACTCTGTCCACCTGTCAACTTCTGATGTATCAGAAATAAATAAAGGCAATTCATGGAACAAGAACGTTACAGCTGGACCCGAAAATTTGGAACTTCAATTGATCAACAGCCCTGTACATAGTTCACCTTTATTTTCAAACTTCCCTTTTTTCCAATATCACATTACTGGTTCAATGAATGAGTTGATAAAGGAGTATCATGAAAGGTGAACTTCATCCTTGGTTATATAATGGTGATGATAATAACAATAAAGTATTAGCAACTGTAAACCTTATATATGGGCCAATAGAACTTTTTTAATTGGTTTTTATGATCAAATGAAGTTCTACAAACATAAAATTTTAAACCCAGAATAAAGATAACATGTTAAGACCTTAGCCCAGCAATATAACGATCAAAGTTGGTGCATTCGAAATGAACTTGTCCACACCATGTTGCTGCCATTGTCTATATGTATGGCAAGAGTGAAATGTAAACATTAAAAACTAGAGCACAACCTGCAAGTTCATCCAAGATGTCATTTGATTGTAACTACTAATAAAATACTAAGAGATTGTGGTTGAAAGATGGCCAGCCATGCTTCATGATTTCAATTGTAGGCAATCTAGAAAAAAGAAGTCCATGTTTCTGAGACAGATGACAAATAGTTAAGGAAGGATGAAATAATCTAAGCTACAGTTTGCACATCTCAACAAAGATGAATGACTCCAGTGAGTAGAAGTAGTAGGCGAAGACAAAAAAGACGAGGATCATGAAATTTAAAGAAGGCAGGGTGGCCTATATATCAATAGGTTATTTGAAAGTGGATTGAGTCCAAATGTGATGAAGGGTTTGCTTAGAAATTCCAATTAGTAAAATTTCCTGTATTTTGAGTAAAATATCAATGTAGTAAAACATTTGTAGCCCATTAAATTCAAAGCATAATAAACTTGATGATTTAGACAAGTTTCAGCAAATAGAGCATTAAATGAACTGTGGTAGTACAAGGGGAAAGAGCTACCCCAGTCCAGAATAGAACGACACTAAAAGACTATATATGTGTGCACATGAATACACACACACGCATATAGATCGTGTTAAAGTCAAAAAAACATATATTGATGCAAATAAGATCATCACAACTCCAACAAATGTGATCTTTTTCATTCTTTACTCATTCATTTTGTGGAATCCCCAATCATCATTTGACATCAGTTGCACCATTTGATGATAGCTCACACATCACCAAGTGCTTCCAGGGTTGTTAACTTGCATGTCCAATGTGCATAGAAGTTGAAAAAGATGAGATAATATAAGAAACTGATTATAAACAAGCAACTCTAAACACAAAACACCAGACCACCATCGCATGAGCAAAACCATTCAAATATCCCCAAACAACTCACTTTTTTGAAGCCTGCTATCAATTTAATAGGAACCCAGCCCTGGTCATCCATGTTCTGCCTCAAGTATGTATCTTTAATTAAATTCTCATTACTGCAATAATTGAATAGGCGGTGCACCCACAGTTAACATTTCAACATATTAAGATCAGTTGGATGGTGAGAATAACCAAAAAGAGTTGACTAATCACAATGTCTGTTGGAAAAACTGAAAATAATACCTGAAATAATAATCTATCTGATTAACTATCTTGGAATATAACTGAGGATCAGAAGCATGGAAAAAAAGTGCATGAGGCGGGATTGGTGAGACAAAAGGCATGCCTCTGAGTGACTCAGGAGCAGGAGCTGCAACATATACCATTGGAGGCGGCATATCTGAAAAATGGTAGAGGCCTTAGAGCGTGCCCACACACAAAAACATAGAATTTAAAATAAGTACACTTACCAACTATAAAAAAAATAAAAAAATTGCTGCTTACCAGGGAAACCAACGGGACCTCCATAAGGCCGCACAGTTGGTGGAGGAATAAATGGGGCAGAACTCTGTGGTGGTGGAGGTCCCCTCATAAACCTATGGATAACTCTCTGTGGCTGCATGAGGGTGTCTTTGCCAGCAAAATTCCTATGAGCATTCCAATCTGAATTTCCGCGCTCATGATCATGCCTGCCTTTGTAATTGTGATGGTGAGAACCATCTCCACGTGGATGGGAGCCACCATTGCGGTTCCTAAATGAGTTGCGCTGCGGTGGATGATTGTTACCACTATGGGATTGTGATGAAAACCCACTCCTTTGCATATGATCTTTAGGTGAAGGGTTATTTGAACCGACATCAATCACAGCACCTGGTGGTGCTTGCTGCTGCGGTGGGAGGCCACCATTAGAGGATGTACTTACACTATGACGCTTCATAGATCTCTGACGTGTGTTTATGCTGTGGTTCGAGGTTGGATTAGAATTTGCACTATTACTAACTTGTTTCTGTGAAGAGGAAGATGTCGTTCCAGTCCCCTACAGTAAACATAATACACAATCTAAACGTATGCACACAACTAAAAAGAGTTCCTCAAACCAACAAACTCATGATAACATTCCACCAAAAATCATCCTCAATCCCGTTTATTAGGAATGTATAAAATTAATAGAAAATAGGTTCAGTTCTATGTTTTCTTCTTGTTCTAGCTTCAAGATTTTACAAAAAGAAATATATATTCACAACAAAACTGGTCATTGGCATTACGGTCAATTGAATTAAGGAAATTCATTCGATGTATGCAATATGCATACGCAATCCAGTATCACTAAAATTCAATTTTTTGTTGCTTTCTGGGGTTTTTGTCTTCACTTTTGGTAATTTCTACTTCCTTTAGTTTCCAAATACGTTTATATTGTTTTGCGAAATAAAGAAGGAAAAATAAAACTCAGCTCAATCAGGCTCGGCTGATAAGAGCTTTAGCAATGGAAATGTCAATTACTCGGTAATTCTCAGCGAGCAAAGAATTGAAAAGACCGAAAACTGCAATAAATTCAAGAAACCAAACCTGAGACGCGGCGACTGGCGATACGATGTCGGATAAGCATTTCGAAGATTCGGAAGACGGTTTAGCCGAAGCCCGAGTGGACACCGATAAAGCGGGCCAAGAGGCCGCACCCGCACCCATGACCGGACCAACGTCCGGGGCAGGCCCATTCGACGGCTTGTTCCAGGCCAGCCTCTTCCCCGCATTGCCATTCATCCCATTCTCCGAGCCCTCCCCCATCGATTCCTCCACCACCACCGAAGCAACAGCCGGCTCAGTTACAACCGTCGTAGGCGAGGGCGAAGAAGGAGCGGCGGCGACCGGCTCAGGTTGACCGCGAACGATTTGGGTCCACGGAGGTAGCGAGGACGACATCACCCTCGTGGCGCGACGCGATTGAGGACTACCGACGATATCGGCGCCGCCGGTTGAGTGACGTGGCGATTGGTTCGTGGCCGAGGCGGAATCGGCGTTCGCACTACTACTCGTAGCCATGATAGAAAAAAGAAGGAAGAATTAGGGTTTCTGAGAGTGTGTGAGCGAGTCGACGAGTTGATCAACGAAGATTGAGGGCCTTAAAGGGGGAATAAACAAAAAAAAATCCGTAGAGCTAGAGAGAGAGAGAGAGTGAGAGAGAGAGAGAGAGAGATTAGAGAGCGAAAAGTGAAGACGTGATTAGGGTTTCGATAATGCGAGGAGGGTTTCCAAAGATTTTTCGGCGATCAATATCGCAGAGCTTTGGAGAAGAACGGCCTCTCTCTCCCCCCTCTCTCTCTCTCCTCCACCGTCTATATGTTCCTTAACTTTGGTTGCTTTCCTCTAGGAAATCCTTGAGAAAGCTCTCGGGTTTTGTTTATTTTCACAACTACGGAAATACCCTCGTGTTCTCTTCAATGGGTTTACGAAACTACCCTACCTCTCCTTTTCTTTATTGAGAAAATATGGTTATAATTATAAATTAGATAATTGCAAAGTAATCATTTAAAATAAAATTAATAAAACTTAAAATTTAAAATAATTATACGATATTTATAGACATTATAACAATTTGAGTAATGCTAGAGAACATCCACACTCATCACACTCACTCTCACATGAACAGTACACGTGTACTATTCATGTGAGAGTGAATATGATGAGTGTGATGAGTGTGGATACTCCCAATCATTTTTGTAACAATTTATTTATTTTTACAAGTACTTTTCTATTATTTATTGAACAGTCTTATTAAATTTTTACACTATACAATTTATATGATATAATTTAATTTATAAATCTATATTTAAATATTTATCTTTTAAATCAGATTATACCACATGAATCAAATATAATTATTCTTCTAAATTTATTAGTCTCATTCATTAGTATTCTGATTACGAATATTGTTCTACTTTGCTAACCATTTAAGCAACATATTTGTCAATTTGTTGAAGTGATTATTAAGCTTTTGAAGATTATTTCATCTGAGTCTACCAGCTATAGTAGGATTTATTGCTGCTTGAAAAATGTGTTGTCCTCCATAATCGTCCACTATATCAATTGTAATGAATTCCCACAGTTTGAATAGAATGAATTATAATAGATGAATGTAAATCAATGAAAGCAATAGAAATGAAAATAAAAGACACTTCAAATATTCATATATGCTATAAATATAGAGCATATCCGAGATATCCCAACCTCCAAAAAATAAAACAAGTGAATTGATTACTACAAAAATCTTCATTATTTTCACTGACTTAGGTATCGAAGGCGTTCCCTTAAACCTCAAAGCCTCATTCATTTTTTTTATAACAACTGATTGCAGTGTGTGAAGCTGTTGAACACGTCTATAATACTAATTTAAACCAATTACGTTAAATTGACTTGCTTATGACGTTAAGAGCTCCTTTATATTTTGAGATGAGATGAAGATAGTTGATAAAAAAATTAAAAAAAATATTATTGAAATACATTTTTTTAATAATACTTTTATTTTGAGAAATGAAAAAAGTTAGATTATTTATTTTATTTTATATGAAAATTTTAAAAAATTATAATGATTAAATGAGTTAAAATGAATTAACAATAATTGTAAAAATAAACTAAGGTCCGTTTGAATTAAGAGATGAAATGAGATAGATTGAGATAAATTTTGAAAATTGAATAAAATATTATTAGAATAATATTTTTTAATATAATTATTGTTTTAGAATTTGAAAAGTTTGACTTGAAATTTGAAAAAGTTAAATTGTTTATTATATTTTATTTAAAAATTTAAAAAATATAATGATAAATTTGAGATGAATTGAGATAGAATTTAAATCGGGCCTAAGCTAACTCGAGTTGGCACGACAGTCCAATTGCAAGCTCTAATTTAACGTCAATTCAACACATGGGCTACGCAATTCAGCTAACTGGGCCAACTCCTAGTGAAAAGAAACACCGAAATCGAATACGATATGGGCCTCATGCGATGGTGTCTCGAAAGTCGAAGCTACTTCTGTTGAGCGTCGGTTCTGCCAATTCCGGAAGATCGGCTTATTCCCGCCGGATATGGAAGGCGGTCACTTCAGCGAACTGGCCGAGAATCCCATGACGACGATATCCCGGCATCGTTTCGGAGATGACTCGGAAGAATCGCACTTTTCTATCTCGATCATTGAGGTCCTCCATCTCTTTTTTAATCCTTGATTTGAAAACAGAAAAATCCACACTAGACCTGGATTTTCTTATTTCGTTTCTTGGTATTGTCACTGATTCCTGATGCAGAACATGAAAGAGGACTATGGCCTGTTTGTCTGGCCATGCAGTATCGTCCTGGCCGAGTATGTTTGGCAACAGAGATTGCGCTTTTTTGGTGCCAGCGTTATTGAGGTACGCACTTGAATTCATCTAATCCATATTATTTGGGGTCATTTCCGGGATCCAATTTCCATGAAACGATTAGCATGCGATTTTTACAGCTGCATTTATATAATCTCAATTGTAATTTCTCGGTTGCAGCTGGGCGCCGGGACTTCCTTGCCTGGTTTGGTTGCCGCGAAAGTGGGTGCTAATGTCACTCTTACCGACGCGTCCGATAGAGCAGAGGTTTTACTTCTCAATCAGTTTTGCTAATCTGTTATCTTTTTCACTCTATCTTTTGTGCTTGATAACGATAACGTTGAGTTTAGAGAAGAATATAACTGTGATCGATAGAAGTAATTTAGTATATTAGGTTTGATGTACTTTCTGATGAACCCTTCTTTAGAAGATTGATAATCTTTTGTTATCTGATAGATTCTTCTTTAAAACGCAATATTTTCAGGATTCAATTACGTAAACTTGAAGACTACCCTTATGATGATTATGGTGACCCACTTTTTCCTTTTTGGCCTGAAAATGTAGTGACTAGTTTGACACGCCCAACAACCGGAATTTGGGCTGAGATTCTCAATTTGGTGGAATATTGATACCATTACCTTCAAATGGGACGTAGAATTCAATCCTATTGTAACTGCCAATATGCATGGTTTTCATGTTTTTGTCTAATTTTACACAGTACCTTTCTCTTCTAAACAAAAAGGTCCTGGGAAAACCGTTGGGCCAGAGGGCGGTTTGCCATATTTTGGTCAGAATATGTGTTATTATGTACAAGAACCACTCTCCCTTCTTAAATAATAATCAGACATCAATACTGATGACTAAATGGAAATTAAAGCGCCTTTTTTTTCTTCTCTCTGGAGTATTCATTAGAACCACAAACCTGAAATGAGCTTTCACAATATTGGCTTTGTGCTGGAAATGATCATGCTGTGTGGTACAGGAGTTAGGAGTTTTGTTAGCATGTCTAGTCAGTTGATGCCCTATGAAATTTGTTTGTTCAATACTTTTCTAGATAACATTTTGCAATTTTATTTTTTTGGATTTGCAGGTGCTGGACAACATGAAGAAAGTGTGTGACCTGAATAAAGTCAAGTGCAATGTATTGCTATCGCTACTATTATCTTTGTTAATATATAAACTGCCAGGTTACAGTAGTTCCTCTGGGCAAAGGCTCTGGAAACTTTCAATTGATAAAAATACCTAGAGAAAAATGGTTATCTTTCAATTTTCGTTTTTTGATTCCATTGCCTGGTTGCACTTATAAAAAAAAAAAAAAGATTCCATTGCTTGGTTGCTCACCATCTACAAGCATGATTGGAAGTATATTTTACCTGTAAATCACTTTGGCCTTTTGAGTTGCTTTTTAAGGAGATTTAGTACTACTTTGTAGGTACTGGGACTGACTTGGGGAGTTTGGGATGCATCTATATTTAGTTTACACCCGAAGGTTATTCTTGGGGCAGATGTATTGTATGACACTACCGGTAGGTTTTGTTTCTTGTGTGTGTGCATGTGTATGTGCATTGTCTGTCTTAATTGGCTGAAATATGTGTTCCAATATCTGTGCTGCTAAGCCTTTGATGATCTCTTTGCCACGGTGACATTCCTGTTGCAAAATTCTCCGGGGTCAGTCTTCATAACAACCTACCATAATCGAAGGTAATTTTGTAGTTCCTCTGGATTCTAATGTTATACTGGATCACAGGCACTTGTGTGTACACTTACCTGTTTGCTTATTATTTTTTTTCCTCCATAAATGAAGTGGGCATCATCTTATTTCGTTCTTGATGGCAAAATGGGGTTTAAAGTGTCTAAAGCTTCTTGACGGCTTCTCATTCATGCCTTCTGACAAGGCACCTGGGTTGACTGGCAACATTCAATTGACAGAGATTGTTCTGAATAATATAAAGCCTTAGGTAACCAGAGGCATTTGTTTAGCTTCTCAAAGTTTCTCCTATGGTCATTCTGATTAAAGTTCATGCTGCCTACGGTCATTTGAAAAATTTGTAGCAAGATGATATTTATTCATCTTAATTGCTCAGCATGGAGTCTTTGCTTGTTGACTTTTGCCACTCATCTTGGTTGATGAGGTAGTGGTTTACTGACAGAAATGTATGTGCAAGGAGTTGCAATCCTTCAATAGTATGGTAGTCTAATATATGTGATTATGTAGGGAACCAATAAAATTAGTTGCACTTTTGGTATGAATTCCATCAATTCTCTCTCTTAGCTGAAATACTTAAATTTTTGCGGAGTTTAGATTTGATTTACCTTTTAAAACAGTTGTGAGAAACATGCATTTATCTTACAAGGTTAATGTTTCCCATGCTATTCAGATTGTTTAAACCAATGGGGAAGATCCCCCAAGTTCTTATCCAAATTCGATGCAAGTTGGTTTAACAGTTTAATAGTTCTTATCTACATCTAAGTTCGCTTGTATTCTATATTTTCACCTAAGCATCTATAATAAACCCCTATTATGTGATCTTAGTAATTGCAATTTGGAAAGCGAGAGAAAAAAAAAAAAAACTGTGCAAGCAATTGATATGATAGCATGCTTAAATCCTTTTCGAATTCTTGAAAATGGATTGGAATCTCCTTAAGTTTGGGTAAGAATTTGAGGTCTCAAGTGGGAGTGAGACACATGAAACACCCTTACATTATTTACTGAGTATTTAATAAAAATAAGGAAACGGTGGAACATACTCTATTTCTATCCTCATAGCTTAACATGGGCTATGCTAAAAATATTAATTAACCACCCTACAATCCTTCCTAATCTCCTGTCCACCTGTGATGCTGCTCATCTTGATCATTGAATTCACAAAGGCTTTTGTAAAAGCTTCTTTTGAGCTGGCAAACTTGGAAACCAGATCCTTAGTTTTTGGAAAATCAAGCAGAGCTTGGTCCGAAGAGAACAGACCCTTCCCTTGGAGGATCAATTTGAAGTAATTGTTATCGAAGGTTGTTGAAGAAGGATCCATGGAGGTACCAGCATTCTTTGCCTTGTTGTTTTTGGGACAAACACTTTTTAGGCTTGCCGCAAAGGATGGATGCATAGATGGGTCAGTCTTGTGTGTCGAATTGAAGTTGTTGATTCTATTTTGGAAGGAAGAACAGTGGGAAAACCCTAGAGTATGCCCCCCTGCAAATGGGTCATGTTTTTGTGAGAAACTACATTAACCTCTTTTACTTCAAGTTATATGGGTGTGTAATTATGAATGGCAGTAATTGGGGTTTACTTACCTGAAAGAGCCACTAGATCATCCAGAGACAAACCTCTTTGAGAGAAGCTTTGTTGCAGTTGAGATATGTTGAAAGTTGGAGCTGGCAATTGTGTTGTTTCACTGGCCTTGGAAGTTCTCCCATCTTTTCTTCCTTTGGGTACTTCCCAACTCGGACCTCCAGACTATCAATTAAATTCACATATCCAATCATAAAGTGTAGGATCTCCCTAGAAGACTCCAAACATCTATTCCCTCTCTATAGATCTTTTAGAACATTTATATTAAGTTCTTGATCAAATTATTTTAGCAGACTCTAAGAGTCTCTGAAGTGACAGGGTAAAGATTTCGACTTTGTGAAAACTTCTCTCTGCTTAGAATATTTAAGAAATCTTCTTTTAGAAGGGTCATATCTCGATGTTTAGTAAATGAGTTTTGTTGTATCTTACTAGGGAAACAGCATCCCTTGCAGCAAGAGCCAAGATATCAGCACAAGAAACCAGACCAGGGCACCGAGCTTCAAGTTCCTTCTTTGCACTGTCAATGACATATAAAGCATGCAAGGATACGTTGGGTGGCCCATCTTTTTCTGCTTTGTTGCTCCCTTTTGAGTACAACAACACCGAGGCATCACAGCCCTAAAAGAACAGAGCAAATAAGACATATTTCCATATAAGAGAAATTATATTTTTTATCTTATATTTTTCAATCTCCAGTTATATATGCTGATATAATATATTTTAAGTGGTTAGATATATATAAAATCAATTAAAATATTGCACTTAAAGATGATAAAATTGCATTATTTTCCAAAAAAAAAAAAACATATATGAACTTTACGTACCCTGATAAAACAATCATGAAAATGCAACCTCAGTAGTGCTGCTGGAACTGTCTTGTCTTTTGACAATGCACTCTTGACAGCATTTGTAACGATTGATTCTGCATTCGGACATGTTTTTTCATAGTAATTTAAGCTTAGTGAATCAGCTCTCTGAGAAAATCCAGAGAACAAGATGAGAACCAAGCTCAGGAATACTGCAACCATGAAAGCCATTATTTACAGTCAACTCTTTTAGCTCAAAACAAGAATTTCATGGATCTTTATAGGCAGAGAAAGGGACAGACAGACAGACATAATTGTAACTAACAAGATGTGGTGGACCCAGATCATGAAAGTAGTTAAAAAAAAACCAATCATGTTTATGTTCGTGTTCATAATAATGAAGTAGTGCTAATTAAGCATCCTCAAGACTTCAGTACAAGTCATTTCTGCTACAAGAAAATTTGTGTCCCTTAAGTTCATTAGCTTTGCGAAGAAAGAGAGGTTCTTTTTCATTTATTCCAAAAAGCTCAAAAGCACAATATGATTACCACTTAAGAGCTCTCTCATGCAAAGAAAATCCGTGCCTTGTATGGATTGGCCATGCATGAATTGCTATAATAATGTGAGTTTGGTGGCAGTCAAATTACCTTAAACATGGCTAAGATAATATTTTGTTTTGTTCAAAATGAATCTAACTAGGTTTTATTTGGATGTTAAGTTGACTTGAGATAAGTTGAGTTCTTTATAAATAATAATGAGTTGAGATGGTAGAATGATTTTTATAAAATTTATATAAAATGAGTTTAGATGTATTTAAATATTAAGATGAGTTTAGACGTAATTATAAGTAATTAAAAAAAATTGTGAGTTCTACGTATAAAAAGTTGTTAATGAGTTAAAAAAAATTATGAATCTCACATGTAAAAAAATAATGAATAAAAATTAATTTAATAATTTAAAAATATCTAAATATTAAATTTTAACTAAAATTAGACTTAACTAATTTATCTTAATTCAATTTAAGTTATAAAATAGAGCTAATTGATAAAGAGGGTGTTTGACAGCAATTATTATACTGTTGCATACTTACACACACCTCTTAATAATTTATTATTATTATCTTTCTTTTCAAACAGTCGCTGCACATCGACTATTTCTTTTCTTTTTCCAATCGACAACTGTAAGAAGGGAATCATGCATTTGGACCGTGGTGGTTAGGGTTGAGACATCGAAGTTGTTATTTGTGTTGGGTTGAAGCTTGTTTCTTAAATCTAACGCTTTGGTACTTTTAGTGGATAGGCCATAATATGTTGTCGGCGGATTCTGTCAATCAAGTTAGAAGTGTTAGAAGTATGTGGAAATTCTGCTTTGATTAGTGACTTTTGACAACCACTTTCATCACTTTCTCCTTCTAAATAATTGTGTGCATGAAGCGATATTATTTTCTGGGGAAGTGCTACTCACCCCCGGTGAATAGTATCTCCAACCCATCTCGTTTTTATTTTTTACTTTTTTCAGTTTTTTTAAATAATTTTTAAATTAATTTTTTTAAATAATATTATACTTTTATAAATTTTTAAAAATATTTAAAAAAACACTTGTTTAAAAATTATATTAAAAAAACTTTAAAAAAAATTAAAAAAGAAATAAAATCAAGATACTATTTATCAGAATGAATAGCATTTTCCTATTTTTTGTCCTAGATGATCATGTTAGTTTTAATTATTTGTAGGAATTGTTTAGATTTTAAATCTATCTTTAACTCATTTTATTTTATTATTATATTTTTTTAAATATTAAAATAATAATAATATTAAAAAATATTATCTTAATAATATTTTATTTAACTTTTAAAATTTATTACATCTCAATTCTTTATTCAAATCATATCTAAAAATTCATAAAATAAAGATTTTTTTTAGACCAAGAAACTGTTCTCTAACTACCATAATAAAATGTCATTTAAGTTTTTAGTGACAACTTTTCATTCAAAAAATATATAACTAAAATTACGGTTTTTTTGTGATGGTTTTGATCTGATGTTCGGTTGAACAGTCGAGTATGAAATGTTACGTAGGATATCGTCACTGAAATAATTTGTGAGCACGATTTTATACGTTTGAATTCTATATCCTTCAAATGTATAAAATTAGTACGTTCGAGTGTAAATCAACCAAAAAAAAAAATCAGTTTCTTATAACGGAAAAACTGTCCCAAAAAGTTGAAAGTTTTTGTTTGAAAGAGGAAAAACTCTCTCCTAGCGCCGCAAAATACATGGGCCCTATTTTTAATATAGGTTTAAGATTGTAATAGAAAATATAATTTATAATTTTAAGATTTATTATTTATAATTTATTTTAAAAAAATTATATTTTAAAAAAAATTTATTGTTGGATAAACATATATCTAAAGTATTTTTAAAATTAGTTATATTAATTTTTTTTATAATATATAATTATTCGTATGAGCTTTTTATAATATATAATAGAAAATATAATTTATAATTTTAAGGTTTATAATTTATAATTTATTTAAAAAAATTATATTTAAAAAAAATTATTGTTGGATAAACATATATCTAAAGTATTTTTAAAATTAGTTACATTAATTTTTTTTATAATATATAATTATTCGTATGAGCTTTTTAATAAAAATTTTAATTTAACATTTTTTGAAAAAATTGATTTTTAATTTTTTTTAATGATTAAAACGTTTTTTATAAAATTATTAAACATGTCATTTTTTTTAAAAGTATTTCTAACTACTTAAAAATACTTTTAAAAGTTTGAAACGTAACCTCAAACAGCTCTTAATGTTCAAATATTAATATGTATCGTTTGGTATTGAACCGTGGAATAAAACATACAATTTAATCTTGTTCTTTTTTTCTCCCAAGCAAGGCAAAACATTTCATAGATAAATGATGTGGTTACAACAACACAATATTCAGTGAGGTAAGAGTCTCTAACAGTCATTCCAATACAAAAAAAAAATAGCATTAAAATGAAAAATAAAAATAAAAGCGAGTTATCTCGCTAATATATTGACTCTAGTCCAATTCCTACAAGGGGAAGCTGCTCAAAAACGATTTTGACATTGTGTAATAAATAGACTATAAACTTATGGCTAAAAGCTGCAATCAATAAGGGTGGGCTGCATATCCACGTCATCTTAGTCGCTAGTTATTGAAAGTAAGAACATAAGAGAGAAGAAAGCTGAGTGATATCCTATACATCGACAAAGAAATACTATCAATGGTGGTGGCGCGTGTAGAACACGGGCCACACTAAATAGAAAATGAGCACACAGATAATGATGATCGGAAGTCGTTGACCTCGAAACTGTTGCGTGTGGTGGTTGGAGACTCCCTATGGCACGGTAGCATGTGAGGTCCACGCACACTGAGAGTAGCGCATGAGACACACGTGCAACACTCCAGGACGAAAAGTTTATACTGCTCGACAGATCAGCAGTTGGGGAGTCAGACGGAGGGGCGCGTGACAGTTGCAGAAGGCCGACAAGTAGTAAATCGAAAACTCAAAATCCTATCTCCAAAAAACCTAAGGAAAAAGCTGGAAAAATCAAAAGGAAACAGAAAAACAACCTCGAAAAGGGGTTGGATGGGCGGAGGAGGGAGGGGATGAAGCATCACCCCCTTGGACAGAGACGCGATGGTGGGCTTGATGAGCAAATGAAGCTCGGTAGAGAGAAACATACTATTTAGTCATGCTGACAGCCATTTTAATTCGTCACATTTTCATTTATTTTTTGTCAAAATTATTGAGTATATTATTCATTCGAGATATTTTCATTTTCAATTATATTTATTAACAATAGTGCTAGGGACCCCATGGGGATCCTCGCCGCAGCCTCGTGGTTGACGTGGCCATTGCCACGTCAGTCAATTATTAATTTAAAAAAAATGAGAAAATAGTTTCTTCTTTCGTGATCTTTGCTAACTTCTTTCGCTGAGTTTTTCCCAGGTAAGGGCCACTGCAATCTGCATGTGACTCGGAAGGGACCCGTAGGGTTGGCCGGAAGTTAAATATATCGAAAGGGTTGCTCACTACCCAAAAGGAAATTAGGCTTAATTTGCTTACGGAGATGAAACTAAAAACTCAAAAGTTATCTTAAATTCATCATTACATTTTTTCAAATCCTCATTTAAAATATAATAAAAAATTCAACTTTTTCAAATTCTAAAATACCTTTTTCAAATCTCAAAACAAAACTAATATTAAAAAAAATATTACAACAATATTTTATTCTTTTTTTTTTAACTTCTATCTTATCTCATCTCATTTCTAAAAATAAACCAGGCCTAAAAATACAAGCAAGGGATGCGATTTGTTTTTTGTTTTTTTTAATCTTTTGTGGTTTGCTTTTTTTTTTTTTAAATCTTTTGTGGTGGTGCATAAGTGCACGTAATAGACATGTTAGGCCAAGAAAATTCTTTCATCCATCACAACAATACCCGGATGCCCAAATCAATAACAAAGAAAAAAAAACCTTAATTCCTAGCTTAAAAGGATCATCGTCACCCAATTTGAGTTGCATATTTAATTTAACAAAAAAAAAATGGAGAGGAAGAGGGAGAGGGAGAGGACGGAGACGGAGAGGGAGATAGAGGAAGGGAGGGAGAGGTTCAAATAGTTAGGGCGAGAACCATGAAATTCTGAAAATATGAAATTCTGAAATCTTGAAATAAGAATTGAGTTGGGATAGTCTCTCCCTGAGACAAAAGGAGCTAAACCCCGACAATTGCTTTGGTCGAGAGGCTAAATATCGAAAAGAGAGAAAGTGGAGGGAGAGAAATCAAAGAGAAGCTGAAGTAGATGGGGACTTCTCGCAAGTTGAATATCGAAAAGAGAGAGAAAGCAAAGGACAAAAACCAAAGAGAAGCTGGAGCAAATGGGGACTTCTTGCAACGACATCGTTTTAGTAAGTGGTCCATGTAAGATGCAAAGCCGCGACGGGATTATGCCTGTGGTTTCATATAAAGTTTTCCATTTATTAATGTGACCACTTCATGTACTAATCACTTAAATGAGAGGGCACCACTCAAGTGTAATTTTAGACGTCGAAAGACAAGATAAAAAGTAACATTTCTTTTTAGAAGAATTCTACATGGTGCACCGGGACTTGCCATAATTTGATTTCACTATGATGATGTCATTGTCCATCAACCTTTAGAGCACTAGTAATAATCTTGTTAAAATTTTCTTTTACAAAGTACAAATTTGCACAATTTTTAAAAGAATTTGGTCATGTTTGATTAATAGTGGGGAGAAGAAAATAGAGAGAAATGAATAAAAGTATTTTTTTTTCGCTTGTGAATAGTAATTCTTCAAAACTCTCTAGATTTGAAGGATTACTATTCACAAGTAGAAAAGAAAAAGTACTTTTATTCCTTTCTCTCCATTTTTTTTCCTCCACTATTAATCAAATATGACCAATTTTTTTTAGAAAGTGTACAAATTTATATTTTTTAAAAGAAAATTTTAGCAAAACCATTGTTAGTGCTTACATTTAGGGAAAAAAATCCACATTTTACACATAGTGAAATGTAAGTACAATATATACCATTACTACTCTTCTCCAACTACTTATAACCTCCAATAAAGCTAGAATGTATTATGTAAATCATGTTGAAACAAACGAAACCTAGCTCATTAATTAACATAAAATTAGATTGAAAGATAACAAAAAGTGCCAAAGTGATTAGTCTTGCCAGATGCATATCACTAGCTTTTGAACTACATGATAAACATCCAAAACAAATCATTCAGACACAACATAGACCAACAACTAAACAACCATTGAACCTTAAAGAAATGCATTCTCATTAACCCCTTTTAGTACATTATTCTCATAAGCATAATTGTGCATTAGTATGTTGATAATCATAATCCATGGAATTTAGTAAAAAAGTCAAAAACTCCAAAATAGACACATTGTCCCTCTTGTAATTGGATTTAGAGAATTCCACAAGATGTCAAAATATTGTAGAAAAATTGATAGATAGCATACTTGTAATCACTGAATAAGAATAGTGCGATGATTCCATTTTTTATTTCAATTTCATTTTTTATTTCTATTATCTGATCTCTTTCAAATCTCATCGTGATGGGATACGTAAAAGTAAAAAGTGAATATAGAATAGGATTCATAATCACATTTAGGCCCCATTTGGTTCACAAAGTGTATTTAGTATACTCTACTTTAAACTCATTTCATCATTCAAACACACAAATTTAACTTATCTCAAACTAAAATCACTTTAAAGTCAGTTTTATTGTAGCTACAATAATTTCACACAGGTTCGACAGCTTTATTTTACTATAGTATTACTGTAGCTACAGTAATACTACACAAGTTTAGCAGATTTTTGACCTTTTTTTTTCCTTATTTTGTACGGTGGCTCCTCTCTCTCTCTCTCTAGTCGACAAGAATTGATAGCATTTATTACTTTTTTTCCTTCAAACAGTCAACTCGTGCGCATAGGGACAGTTATAGATTATGGGTTCCACAATTCACATTTTCCTATAAATTTATCTAAATTTATCTAATTATCTAAACACACTTTAAACTCATCTAAGTAGGTTCCACAAAACTCACTCAACTATCTCGACTAACTACTATTAAAAAAGAACTCAGCACACTTCGACAACCAAACGCAACCTTATAATATATGCATTCTAATCTTGCCCATCATTAAATAACGGAATTAAGTGAGAAAAGCTAAAGAAGTGGAAACCTAAGACTTCTATGCACATATCATCAAAATAAAGAGGAGATACACTAAAAGAGTATTGTAAAATAGAGTTTATTGCTCACATAATTTTAAATTTACGACAACAATAATATATACAAAGATATCAACGTTTTACAGAAACTAGAATTGAGTCATTAGTGGGTCAACTCTATGAATCAAGGAAGCTAGATATCCGGCTGAATATTATCTTTGGATGATCATCTACCTTGATTTGTAGATGTAGAAATTCATGAGTCTAACTCATATCATAAAACCGGTCCAATGAGAGAGGTTTGCACATTGCTTATAAGCATGCCCAATATCTTGTTTACAGACAATGTGAGGTTTATTCATCAACACCCTCCCTCACGTGCAGGTCAGTAATTTTTTTGGTCCTTGTCACGGGATAAGTAGTGTGGGCCCACATTCGTCCTGTGACAGGCTCTGATACCATACAGAAATTCACAGACCTAACTCATCTCATAAAACTGACCCAATGAGAGAGTTTTGCACATTACGTATAAACATGCCAAAGATCTTGTCCACAGGTAATGTGAGATTTATTCCTCACCAATGGAAGAGATGATTTTGGCTTGATCTTCAGTGATGTTGATATGATCTTCATTATGCCCCATTAGGGCTACAAGAATAGTGAGCTTGTTCCAAGAGAAGGCACGTTACTACTCTAGTCTCAACTCATAGTTGAGGAGATTCCATAATCTTCCTGCATAGAGATTGGATCAAATTTGGAAGTAAGAAATGCAATAAGGGGATCATAATTAGATCCAAATCCAGCTAGTATATAGCTGATAAATTCATTATTAGTGAGAGGATTGCCAATGGCTACAAGTGTGTCCTTGTAATTATCACATGTGAGCTTAATTGTGACAAGGTGAGCAACATGATTTAGAGAAGGCGGTAGATGAAAATAATGCTAGTAGATGAATTGGAGTAACAAAGATGGAAGGTGAAGAGGCCATTGGAAAAAAAAAAAAATGATGTGAGTCACAAGATCAGGCTCGATACCATAAAAGAGTATAGTAAAATAGAGTCTATTGCTCACATAATTTTACATTTACAACATTAGTATTATATACCAAGATATCAACGTATTACAAAAACTAGAAAATGAAGGATTGAGTTATTAGTGGCTCAACTCCGTGAATCAAGGAAGCTGAATATCAAGCTTTGGAGGCTTTGTCATGATTTGTGGAAGAGATGATTTTGGCTTGATCTACGGTGATGCTGATATAATCTTCATTATATCAATAAAAGTATTCAATAAAATGTAACCTTTCAAGTTTGTGCTATATAAATTTTGTCACTCTTTCTTTTGTGGTTTTTGCCATATTGAGAATAATATACCAGAAATCTAAAGAAAAATCGTAGACTCACTAGTGTTAACATAAAATCTAAAGAATAATCTGAACTTCATATTCCAATCCACACAAAAATAGAAATCCACTATCCTAAATCTTCCTTAAGCCTTTCCTTTTTTGTTTTTTGTTTTTTGTTTTTTTGTTTTTTTGTTTTGTTTTGTTTTGTTTTTGGCCATCAGTTAAATTTATATTTGCCCTAATCATAAAATTGGCAGAGGTTCAGTCACCACGGGAGCCACCCAGTTGTAGAAGGTTTCTTACCATAATTCTGTCAATGATAAAAAGTTAATGTTGCAACCGCCATAAATCATTTACAGGAAATGTTGCTCCTACGGCCACACAAGCTAATGACAAAGGAACAAAGTTGGTTTTGGTTTCATCTGGGTGAGGGTGGCTGATTTCTTTTACGTATGGCCTTTGCGGGTTTGGTTCCCTGTAATGAAACGCGGCGTTACATTTAATAATGAAACACTGCATTTCATTATGCTTGCAACACAGTCCCGGCCATTCGGGAATTGCAATCAGAATTATTCAAACCTTATTATGCTTGAGCATTAAGTTATAGTCCCAATGCTAATACAACTGGTTTTGGGCTGCTTCCCAACCCTTTTAATTATTGCATGTTGATCTTCCAGCCTTTGACAATAATGGATTTTATAGAGTGCTTGTAACAAGGAAGCTATTTGAGTACCCAATGGACAAACCGTTGATGTCTATTAATTTTGGAAATTAATGTATTACTTGGTTTTTTCCCTCAAATTCTGTAAGTTATAACTTCTTACAACCTTTTCGACGGTTGAAAAATGAGGGGAGGACTTTATCTACAATTTCCCTCAAGTTTTAAATGTCTAGAATAATTTCTTTCATTTCCCACTATTGTTGGGGGAAAAAAACAAACAAACGCCAATGATGGGGAGATATTGTTAGATCTAACATTTTTTTAATATTATAATATTTTATTTAATTTAATTTTTTGTCTCATTTTTCAAAATTCAATAAAACATCTTAGTTCAAACTATTTCACTATTATTTATATACCATTTTATTACTATTCACAAAATTTTAAACGTCCAAACAAGTTCTAAGTGGACATACATAAATTATAAATCATATATTGTATATAACTGCCATATATAAGATTTGAATAACGTCTATACGGCGCATTAAGTATAAAACATATGTTATATTTTATATTAAACATTATATAAATATAAGCATACAACGTAAGTATATAGCATTAGTGTTAAAAAATAAGTATTAAAACATATATAACTCAAAATATAAGTATACTTATATATAGTAATTATGCTTAAACCATATATTTTATACTTGGGTTTATACTCCTTTTAATACTTATGTTTTATATTTATGTTTTACACTTAAATTTAATACTTATATTTTATATTATGTTTAATACTTCTATTTAGTAGTTATGTTTAAAACATATGTATAATACGTAAGTATTAAACATAAGTATACAACATAAGAATTAAAAATAAGTATACTATTCTATCTAAAATAACTCACGTATACTATTCCTAATTTATAATCAAGCTACTTATCTCGTTGCGCTACTTTGTGAATCTACTTCATAGCTTATTAGTTATATGATGTACTAAATGTTACTAATATTTCTAAAAAAATGTGTCGTAACATTCAACTTAATTGATACATACAATGGAGATCAGTTTAATAAATATTTTGCTTGATACGAAAATTAATCAATACTAGTATCATATAATTACTTAAAAAATAATAACATATTTTTACTTTAAATCATAATTTAGTAGAATAATTAGGCTTTATACAATCTATTAAAATAGGTTGTAAAATCTCAATTCATAAAATAAGTTAAAATTTTCTTATGATTTATATAATTCCTTAATCTTACAAGAAATCTGATAAATACTAATATCATCTAAATATTCTTGGCATATTTATTTATTTTCAAATTACAACTCTTATAGCGTAATTATATGAAAAATTATTAAACAGAGGAAATCCATTTCATACAATAGATTTATCAAATTTGAAGTGTTTAAATAAAGATTAAACACTTACTATTTATTATTAAAATCCGATTGTAAAACAATTAATACTAAATAATATAGTTTAAACCCTTAATTATTTTCATGAATAATAAAGTTTATGTGCTAAAAAAAAAAGTTTATGTAAAACAAAGTTTCTGGCTAATACAAAGTAAACAAAGCCCAACTTAAAATAGTCTGTGTAACAATTAAATCAAGCTCAAGTTCTTAACCCAAGAGTCAAGCCCATCATAAAAGCAAAGCCCACGTGAAAATATACAACTGGACCAACTCTAATCTTCCCTGGTTATAAAATAAGGGCAATAGCGTAAAAACATCTAAAAAAGTTTTTTCAATATGCTTTACTGAAGAAATGATTAAATGGAATAAAAATTATATGTACAGTCATTATTATGCATTTTTTTATGCACTTCATTCTTGTAATTAATTGCGTCACTTTTTTTAAATAAATAAAATAAATATTTTAATCAATCATGTGAGAAGATTGTGTAAGTACGTAAAGATGATTGTATATAGCAGAATTCTAGAAGGAGCTGACCTCCACTCCAAAATTAAAGTTGTGTGGCAGAGGCTTTCTAAAGAAGAGGCAAAGGGCACCGTGCAAGAGGAAAGCTGGGACGATGTCGGTGGCTTGACTAAGATCGATAGAGGGAGGTGTGATGGAAAAGCACGAGGAGAGGAGAACATGCCAGATTTAAGGCTAAGCTTCAGTGAGGACGAATAGGCCTCCTCTGTGCATGGTGGTGAAACAAGAGAGAAAGCATCATGCAACACTATGGACGACGAAAACAATTACTAGATGAACAGAGCTTCGAAATTCATGGCTTCCTAATGCAAACTACCATGCGTGGGGACCTTTTGATGCATCGAGGTGGTGCTCTGACTAGTGGTTTAAGGTGAGGCTCACGGTACTACAATGTGGAAAACCTTCTGTGGTTCTAGTTTGGCAGTTTCATGCAATAGTGGGGAGTGATGTGATTGGTTTACGATCGGATTTATGATGGAAGGAATGTTGGCCTATGGTTTGATGAAGGCAGCTCACTATGAAATTATTTTTAGGCTTCGTTTGTTTTCAAAAATATTTTTATCTCATCTCATCTAATTATTACAATTTTTGTAAATTATTATACAAAATAAAATAAACAATTTAATTTTTTCAAATAAAAATAATAATATTAAAAAGATATAATAATAATATTTTATTCAATTTTTAACTTTTATTTCAATTCATTTCATCTGTAAAACTAAACGAGGCCAATCATGGGTGGTGATTCTTGGTGCTTCGGGGTGTCATCGGCAATTGATTAGTGTGATGTGGTCCATACATTTTGTAACGCCCTAATGGAAGGCCCAAACCATATGGCCTATACTTCAAAAGGACTAGTCAATGATACAATTGGAGCCCCATTGGAACCTTATAAAGAATTAGAACTTCTCCTTCCCAAGTAATGTGGGATCCCATACACCACCTATCTTATCATTCTCATATGGGGTATCACAATCTACCCCTCTTAAATGCCCGACGTCCTCGTCGGGTCTGTCCATTGTAGGTGGCACGGCTCAAGTCCCACATTTCTGGTTGAGATAGACTCTGATACCATTTGTAACGCCCCAATGGAAGGCCCAAACCACATGGCCTATACTCCAAAAGGACTAGTCAATGATACAATTGGAGCTCCATTGGAACCTTATAAAGAACTAGAACTTCTCATTTCCCAAGCAATGTGGGATCCCATACACCACCTATCTTATCATTCTCATATGGGGTATCACAATCCATTTGTAACGCCCCAATGGAAGGCCCAAACCACATGGCCTATACTTCAAAATGACTAGTCAATGATACAATTGGAGCTCTATTGGAACCTTATAAAGAACTAGAACTTCTCCTTTCCCAAGCAATGTGGGATCTCATACACCACCTATCTTATCATTCTCATATGGGGTATCACAATCTACCCCCCTTAAATGCCCGACGTCCTCGTCGGGTCTGTCCATTGTAGGTGGCACAGCTCAAGTCCCACATTTCTGGTTGAGATAGGCTCTGATACCATTTGTAACGCCCCAATGGAAGGCCCAAATCACATGGCCTATACTCCAAAAGGACTAGTCAATGATACAATTGGAGCCCCATTGGAACCTTATAAAGAACTAGAACTTCTCCTTCCCAAGCAATGTGGGATCCCATACACCACCTATCTTATCATTCTCATATGGGGTATCACACATGTTGGGCAGCTTTATTTGAAAGACAGAGTCACATGTTATGGTGGTGCAACTCATTTCATGGGTCTTTCTTAGGGTTTTTTTTAAATGAAAATTGATTTTATTCATTCATCATAATCAAGTTAGATATTACAGTAGATTGAATAGATGATAGACAATTTTCTATATCATAAACACTTCTGACAAATTTAGAGCTAACTTAGCAAGTATGTGGGTAGCTTTGTTTGCCTCGCGAAAGGTATGTAAAGCTACCCAAGAGCAGTGACCCACTAAACACTCCTTTGCATCCTCTATAAGCAGACCTCCCAGGCTCCAATTCTTCTCTTTTCGGTTCATGTGGTCAATGACTAGTTTGGCATCACCCTCGATACATACATCTTGGAAGCCCAGCTCCTTGCAGAAAATGGCAGTTAGTAGTAAAACATATGCTTCCGCATCAAAGGCTGTACTCGAAAATCTTCTGTTTGCTCTCAACACACCTATGACATGGCCTTGATGATCTCAGATTAATATTCCTATTCCAATCATGCTCTGAGAGTTCGAGGTTGCTGCATCCTAATTAGCTTTGTAGGAGCCTCTCTTTGAAGCTTTCCAGGCGTGAATTCTTGGGCCTCTCGTGGATGGATCCGAAGTTGTTTCGTTTGCCTCCTGATAATCAAGCAAACCAACTTTTGCCTTTTTTGAACAGCTTATCTTGTAGACAGAAGACCTGCTTATATAAAGTGTCATTCCTACGAGTCCAAATTCCTCTTCAGGTGAATGCTGCCATCTCCAATTCTTTGGGCTCTAATTTCTAAACAAGAATAAACATGTGTAAAAAGATCATGGTTATAAGACATTTTCTGAATTTTAATGCATCCTTGGGACCACACATCTCTAACTGATTCACAATCCCATAAAATGTGTCTTGAAGTTTCAGGTGCTATAAAACAAATTGGGTAGTGGATTTTGTTGTCCAAACGACTAACACAAGAGAGGGGGTGAATTGTGTTATATTAAAAAATTAATACATATAAATCAAATATACAATATAAAATATAAACAGAATATGAAGCAGTAGGAAATATAAAAAGTAAGGGTAAGAAGAAGCAAACTCAGTATTTTAACGAGGTTCAGTCCCACTGCCTACGTCCTCGCCTCAAGCTACCCCTTGAGGATCCCAAATTCACTATTCAATCTCTTTCAGGTGGAGATAGAAACCTATTACACCTTTGAGCAGCACCGCTACAAAGAATCCGTGTAGAACACTCTCTATACTTGCAATTACCTCACACTTGGTGATTCAACTATTCCCTATGGAGAATACTTTCTACACACACAAGGGTTATACGCACCTTCTTACAAATATAAAAACTGATAGTGGGTAAGTTATCAGAATACACTCCTCAATGAGTGAGATAAAAACAATACAGTGTAACCTACATCTCTCTCACAATAAATAAGGATTAAGGTACAAATTTAGATAAGAGAAAATGAGAGTTTTGAAATAATGATGCAAAACTTAGTAATTGATGTATAAACTCTTGTTGTTATTTTTGCAAAACTCAAGTAAGCTATTTATAGGCAAATGAGCCTTCATATTCAAATTTGAAAAGGTTCACATATTAAATAAGATCACTATTCACTTTTCAAAAGATACAAAAAAAAATCTCATTTTTATATTTGTCAAAAACAACTCCATTCATTTTTCAAAGAAATCAAATCAAATTTTTTACTTTTCATACATGACAAAATGAACATGATTTATTTTTCAAACCAAATCATCTTCTTTTTGCATATGTTAAAAA
This sequence comes from Platycarya longipes, assembly GCA_036559045.1. Classification (NCBI taxonomy): domain Eukaryota; kingdom Viridiplantae; phylum Streptophyta; class Magnoliopsida; order Fagales; family Juglandaceae; genus Platycarya; species Platycarya longipes. Next base: position 9,775,518 of record CM071795.1, read on the forward strand.
ACACACAACAACTTTTCAATATTTTCAAATAAATCATCTATCTTTTGCATTTGTCAAAATAACACACAACCACCTTTCAAGATTTTCAAACAAAATCATCTATCTTTTGCATTTGTTAAAAAAATACACAACCACTCTTCAAGATTTTCGAACAACACATGCACATGTTAAATATGACAATCAATCATCTTACAAATTCAAATCTTTATGCATATGTGGAAAAATAATAATAATTTTTGAAATTAAATATTTTAATAAAGTTGTGCAAATGTAAAAAATACAATTTGATACTTTATGAGAAAATATTAATTTTGAACCTTAATCCAATTTCAAATTTTAAGAGATGTATAAAATTACTCTATGTGCTTCATTTGTAGACTTGTTCATCTTTTTGCTCATACTTGATTTCTTGATGTGCTTAGCTCTCTTCATGCGTAGATAACTTGAGTTTGAGTTTTGAATTTATTTGTTATCATCAAAATCTATACGTAGATACGAGATTTGAAACCTTGGATTCTACAGATTTCTTCAACAATTTTGCTTCTCTTTAAATTGGCTAATGTTGGAAGAGCTTCGTTACAGACCCTGCACATAAACAGTTTAATAGCCGGGGGAACTTTTAATTTGCAGATTCTGGACCATGTTGATGTGTCTTTGTTTCTGGTTGAGGATTCTCCCTCTAGGTCTTGTTCCAGCTTTCTCTGTTGGGTAGCCGCTTTTCACTGAGTATTGTCCATTTGTTGTAAAGGACTAGACCAATTTATCCCCCCTGCTTCTCGGACTGATTAAGACTTCTTTTATAGCTTGTATTTCGAGTTCTGAAAATAGTTTCTGTAATAGTTCCTCCTTCCATTTCTTAAGGGAAGGATCAATGATATCACATACACTCTCACACCAAACCTCAGGATCTCAATTGGAGTGGACCCATGAGTGTGGCATCCCAAGAACCCATTTGTCAAACCGTATATTGATCCGTTTACCATCACCAACCCTCTACAACAAGCTAGATAAAAGAAGAGGAATCTCTGCACTGATGCTTCTCCAAGCAAATGACGGATTTGAGCCTAGCTTAGCACTTAAGATGTCAGGGTTCGGGAAGTATTTTTGCTTAATCACCTGAGTTACCAAAGCTGAGGGATCTTGGGTCATTCTCCACACCTGTTTTGCCAAAATAGCTAGGTTAAAGCTCTTGATATCCTTGAAATCGAGATCACTTGAATCTTTGGACAAGCATAGCTGATCCCATGGGATTCATTGTATTTTGGAAGAGTCCTCATTGAACCCCTACCAAAATTTCTTAAAAAGTTAGTTTATGAGTTATCGAATGGGGGAGGAGGAAAATATTCATGTAATATGTGGGGATAGCTTGTAAGATCGCTTTGAAGAGTATTTCTTTACCAACGAGGGATAGGTGTTTGTTATTCCAATTAACCACTTTTGCCCATGTCCTCTCTACCGATCATGGCCGGAAGTCCCAGAGGTTAGGTCCATGTTTTGGGCTTTTAAAACAAAAACAACTAGCTTATTTAAAAGTTCAAATTCAGTTTTAGAACTTGTCTAAATATTAAAGGGTAAGATTATGTTTGGCTAGTGAGGTGATTTCAAATAATTTATGAATAATAATAAAAGAGTAGTAAAAAAAAAAAAATATTAAATAATAATAAAAATATATATACAAATTAATGATAAAATATTGAATTGTCCACTGCCCAAACATAGCTATGTCACCTAATAAACCTAATGGGTCGATCTTAAATTCTAAAATTTAATCTAGTTTGTTCAATATTATTTTTGAGCTTATTAAATTTGGGCAACTTGATCCAGAATATTAAATGGGCTTTAAATTATTGGATTCCATAAAAGTCCAGAATTCATCACAATAAACTTTGGTCCCAAGGCCTACTCAAAAGTATTCACTAATCTTATTAAAAAAAAAAAGTATCCACTAAGTCTCAATTGTGCTTTTAAAAATGGGTTTTGCTAGGTACAGTCGGATGTGCAAGCGGGAGGTAAACAAACAGTGCGTCAGATGAATAAAAAAAATAAAAAGGACAATCTATTTTTCTCTTTCTTATTCGTTTCTCAAGTCTTTCTTTTCTTTTCTTTTTTTTCCTGGGCTTCACCTATTTCTAGAACACCTTTGGCTCATTGTCTTTCTCGAAATGTAGAGTTTCTTTATTAATTTCCAGTACGGTCCATACAGTTTATTCCGTTAAAACAAGAATGGCCGTAGTGCAGTTTTATATATGAAGAAAAATGCAATAAGTTTATATATTGAAGATGTCGATTTGTCAATAAAACTGAATAATCTCACTGAGATTTTTTGTAATATTAGTTTCTGGATTTTTTCATATTCTCAATTTTTAAGAAAAAGAACAACATAAAAAATAAATAAATAAAAAAAGATAGAGTTCTGGATTTTATTAGAGCCATGAAGGCCTTAGATTTCTTTATCAGACTTTTACTGCGTTGAGGAAGGCGACGAAGCCAATATCCTTCGTTCTTTTCTTTTTTTTTTTCCTTTTTCTTTTTCTCTTTCTATCCTACTTTTTTATTAAAAGACGTGCTGTTTGCACAGCGTTTATCCTTCTGCGCTTGCAACTAGCATTTTCCTTTAAAAATATTGATCCATCAAAATTAATTCGATCCAATAAAAATATTTATATTCTGACCTTAGAAATACTGGACTAGGTCATTATAGTAACTCTCTTGAGTCAACGTTGTTACTTCTCTGCTAGTGGAGGCTATAGAAACATCAACCATGAAAATGCGGAATGCGAAACTGGGCACCACTTTTACAAATCATATGCATTATCATTAGCTGTGATATGACGACATGAGTTAGGGTATCTAGATGGTCTACATGGGGGAGACCATGGTGCACATATTAATAACTTGGTGCACATTTACACGATATGAATGTGTAAATGAAAACGAGACTTTTGGGTTTGTATCAATTTGTGTAAAAAATCGACAAACCCAAATTGTAAAATTATAGGATTGATCGTTTAGTTCAATTTTAATTAGAACATTTTTAGTTCCAGAATAATAACTGATAAGATTGACATCTTTTTCTTATGACTTAAATGATGACCAATTTTGACCTACTTTTACGATTGTTGGCTGAATGTGATATGTTTTAAATAGAGTGTATTTACATAAAATAATGTTATTTTTATAAGTTGTATTATAAAATCTGGTATAGCAAAGAATTATGAAAATCGCTACAAGAGTATCATTTTTGGCATAATTTAAAAATGTTTGGGCATTTTTGTAAATTCGAATCTTTTGTTAACAATTTTTTTTTTCCTTTTAGTTCAATTAAGAGATCAGATTTTGCCTCCAACTTTAAATTTTCTCCCCTCCTATGGTTACTCACTCACAATACTATTCAGCTACATCGCACACATTACCTTAGCTTCTAACAGCCAACCACACTGCTTATGAGGTGTCAAACCGTGTTAACGGATAATATTCATATCGTATCAAGGCTTATATATTATATTTAAAGGGTTAACATGAACACGACCCGTTAAGAATTTCATGTAAAAAACCTCAACCCTAACACGGTCCTATAAAATATCGTGTCAACAAGACACAATCCATTAAGTAGGTACACTAAATTGACATAACACGACATGTTTAAACTCGCAAACCGATTAACGGCTTGTTTGAATTTTAGGTTTCTTATATTTATACAAATATTAAAATATAAAATACAGCTATAAAATAATAAAACATAAATAACTATTTACAAATTATAATTCTAAAATTATAGATTCACAATTTAACAAGTAATACAATACAAAATATGATAATATATCATAACACCACTACAATGCAAACTCTAGACTGCATTATAAAGTACTAAATTTACACCCAAAATATAATAAACAATATATTGTAAACATATTAATTTTACAATAATAAAAACACAAATTTAAACAAGCTTAGAACTTGCAGAAAGAGGTAGAGCGTTGTCATTATCCTTGTTAATGTTCATCTCCATTACATCTTCAACTCATCTAAGTTAAGATCTTCTTTTATTTTTAATAAAAAAAAAGCATCAATATTTAGTAAACAATAATGCACAAAATGGAATATAAAAAAAATGAAAAAAATTGGTTGTAAGGTATTTATCAGTATTCAATAGATATTATTCAGTACAATTTGAATAAAATGAACGAAGAAAAAAAAGGCATCAATATTCACCATTCAGTAGACAGAAATATTACAGTACTTGAATAAATAATAGAGTCAAATTGGTTCAGATTACAACCTTGCCTAATCAACAAAGGGATGTACCAACGTGAACTGTGAAGTAGAATTGGTTTAAATGAATCATTGCCTAATGATTTGAGCCCACTTAATCTGAATGCTCCAAAATTTTACATTAAATTGCCCATTGTGATTCTTTTTTTTAAAAAAAAAAAAACCCTGAATGCAAAGTTTAAGCAACAAAAGCCAATGAATTAGAAAGAATACAAAGTTAACAAGTAGAGTTTTTAACAGCTCTACTGAAATATCATTATAAGAAGTATTGTCTAAAGTCATTAAGAAAATTTTGTGTTCAATTCCCTACTCACATAACAAATTATAAATTTTTTTAGATAAAGATATGCTGTTATGTGGTGGTAGCATATAAGAAAAGTTCAGAACCCTTTTCTATAGAGTCCATCTCTTATAAAAAAAATGTATTGTAATACACATATAACCATCAGTAGTTATAGAAGTGCATAAGTCAGATGTCAAACTAATTCTAGCAAGAATTTTATTTAACATGCATTTAATCCTTTTTTTCCCTCTCTGATGCATCTTAACCAAATCTACCTTAGCAATATTCCTAGAAATAATTGGAACGTTTGGACGCAAATATTGTAATAAAGATCTCATTCTCGAATATTCAACAAATCAAAAATACAGGTCATGCTTAACAATAGTGGTTACCAATTTTGTCTATATTCTTAAGGGCTAAATTTATAATTGCTTATCGAAATAGATCTACTATTTTGTCCCAAGATCAACTGTCCAACATCTCGTGAACTTTTCCTAGGGCACACGTCAATGTGATGCCTCATATTTTCGGTTCCATTTTTGCTCAATGCAAGGTAAGTAACTTCACACAATTTGCACCTTGCTCGTGGCTTCTTATCACCTTGTTTCTCAGAATCAGAAACAATTTCAAAAACATTCCACGCATATAGGGTTTTTAACACACATATAACTTCATATAAATAGCAATCTAGAAGAACAACTCAAACAAGTAATAGAGAAATAAAATATAAATAGTAAATAGTAAAAATTGCCCCAAAAAAACCAAACCCTAACTCTAACAAAGTCCCACGTTTTCAGATCAACAAATGAAACTACCTTAAAGATGGGGTAGCGTGAGAACTGAGAAGAGAAGATGGGTCGTGCGTGGATGGGAGTTGGGGCTGGGCAATGCTGCGAAGGTTGAAGACGACTTAGAGGAGATGTCAAGGCTTGAGCTGTGCCGCTGCATGGGATGCCAACGACGACGATGGAGGTCGTGGCGTGACAAGATCTGAAGAAGCACAACGACACCATGGAGAAATCAAATCGATTTTCGAGGGTTGAGATCTTGAGAATCAGACCATGAAATCAAAACGATTTTCAATTTTCTAGGGCTATGAGTTGAACAGAGTGTGTGACCTGTGGGTTGAGTTTGCGGAATCACGATTTCGAATCTTTGATTTTCAACTTCTAGGGTTGAAACTTCAGAGACCGTTAGGTGAGAGTGAGACAGGAGGGAGAAATCGAGAATTAGGAATGAAAGGGGTTGCGGCTGAAGTGTGTTCACAACTTATAAAGTTGGAAATGAGTTAGCGATTTATGGTTTTTTTCAATTTAAGTAGAGGGTATAAAAATAATTTCATATTTCTTAACGGATCTTAATGGGTTATATTGGGTCATAACGGATTTGACTCGTTAAGAAATCATGACTTAATGGGTTAACTCGTTTTGACCTGAAACCCGTTAAAGCTTAATCCTAACCTGTTTTTATCGTATCGTATTCGTTTCGGATTAACGAGTCGTGTTACATATTGCCACCCCTACTGCTTAATCTACAAACCAGCATGTGGAAGCTGTAATCTCCTTTGAAACAACCTCTCATGTGCCACCCAACTAGCCGCCATCCACTTTAAGTAATTTTTGTCACTCTCTCTGATAAACTTAATATAATATTAAATTTCTGAAGGAGTAGCAATTAGGGATAAAATACTTTTGATCTAGATTGAAAAAATCAATCGGACCAAATAATTCAAAAATCGGTGAGGTTGGATTCGGTACATAGTTTGTGGGGTTGAAGAGGTTCGTTCGGTCTGGTCTCGGAGTCTGTAAATTTTGGACTGGATTAGACTAAAACCGACCGATTGAAATATATAGTTTTTACTAATATAATATGTTATTTTATATAATAATTATATAAATTAATTATGTAATTTTCATTTAATCTATTATTATTGACCTTATAAAATTCTAAAAATTATATGCTATCAATTAATAATCTATCATAATTCATATGATGATATATGTAGATATATAACATATCCATACATACTCTACCATTTACATTTAATTAAAATAATTAGATAATTTTGTTTAAGTACTTAATTTGCAAACAATCATGAATAATCTATGTAAAAATAAAATTATTTGATATTTATTAACCATATAGGAAATGTAGGACATTATTAATAATTATGAATACTAAAAAGTAATCTTTAATTTAGTAAGTAACAACTATAATATCATAAAAATAATTATAGTTAAATATTTTTTAATGAGTTAGTTTCATAATCCACATCAATAATTTACTTAATTTTACTTAATTTTTATTAATTTATTTAAAAAAGATAAACAAAATAATTAAATAATGGAGTCGAGCGGATTGGACTCGGCCGATAGCCAACGGTCAAACCCGGTCCACTAGAGGTGATCGGTCCAATCCAATCCAGAAAAAGGAAGGAGTTTCACATCATCACTTGGATCGTACCGATTTACCTTCTTATCAATGTACATAGCTCAGCGTTTGTAATTTCCTAATTTAGTTTATGGCTGTCTAATTTCGAGTTAAGAGTTAAACAAAGTGCTAGGATTATACCGAGTCAACACAGAATGATTGTCTATTATCTTGAGCTAATATGTTTTAATGATTTCATATAGACATTTTTTCTCTATTAAATTTTTTTTTTATAAAATTTTGTAATATTATTTGTAATATTTTTTTATACTTTAGAAGAGGAAATTATCAAAAAATAAATAAATATATTCTCAAACCAGAAACCAACAAGGCTCATTCGTTAAACCCTAAGGACAAGAAGACGACGTACCGTCGCTCATTAGTTAAACCCTAATCCAACATGGCCTCAAAGAAGGGCAAGACCAAGAACAAGCCGAAGAACTCGGAATCTTCAGCTGCAGCCCAATTTACAGACAGGAAGATCATCACGGACGCTCGGTTTGCGTCTGTACATTCCGACCCTCGGTTCCAGAAAGTCCCCAGGAACACTTCTAAGGTCGCGATCGACTCGCGCTTCAACCGCGTGCTTACTGACAAGAGCTTCTTCGTATCGTCGTCGGCTCCGTTGGACAAGCGAGGAAAGCCAAAAAAGCGGAATTCTGAGACTTCTTTGCGAAATTATTATCGAATCGAAGAGGAGAAACACAAACAAGAAGAAGAGGAAGAGGAAGAGGAGGAGGAGGAGGAGGAGGAGGCAGGGAAAGAGCTTATCAGTGAAGACGACGAGGAAGTAGAGGAAGAGAGGAAATTGGGGAAACTCGGTCATGTCAAGTCAGGACTGGAGTCGAGCAGTGAGTCGGAGGTGTCGGAATCGGAGGACGATGAGTCGTACACAACCACCGATACCGATGAAGGTGAAGACGAGGGGGTTGAGGAGGAGGAAGAGCCTCAAGTGCAGGTACAATTCGAGCTCAACTTTGGTCGTATGGTAGAAAAGTACTCGAGAAGATGTAACCTTTCAAGTTTGTGCTTTGTAGATTCTCCGTTTAATGCAATTAGCAGCTAAATTGTGCTTTTTTCACATGAATTTTATGTCACTCTTTCTTTATGGTTTTTGCCATAATGACAGGAGAGTATACCAGAAATCGAAAGAGAAACTCACAGACTCGCTGTTGTTAATATGGACTGGAGGTATGTTAAGGTATGTTAAGTCTTGAACAGAATTGAATTTGAGTCTTACGTTGTCAGAGCCAACGTCAAAGTATCTAGGGCCAGTTAATCATCCAAATCATTTTGGTTGTGTTTGAACTTTGAATTGTTTATAGTCCCAATGATAATACTTCTGTTTTTGGGCCGTTTCCCATCCCTTGTAACTGTTGAGTGAGCTGCGTGCTGAAGTACTGAACTTTGACTTGATCTCCCTGCCTTTCACAATAATGGCTTCTGCGCATTTAGTATTTATATGCCATTGTACATTTCTCTAGCCGCGTATGATCTCACTGTAGGGTATACAGTTAAAAAAGTTTCCTTCTTTTTCTTAGTTTTTGTATTTACTCGCCCAGTTTATCTGCACAAAATCTTCAGCTCTTATTCTATCCCACCAATTAGGGATCATATTCTAAGCCAACAAAAGTTGGAAAGAAGAGTCCTCAATTTCCCCAAATACTAACATCTGGGGGATGTTCCTAACTGCTTCACAAGTAAAAACTAGATCCAGAGCCCGATATCAATACTGAACTTAGAGGTCAAATTTAATATGAAGCTGTAGAGTTCTTCCTGAATCATTAGCCTGATGCCAGTACTTAATCCAGAGCCCTATATCAGTACTATGGCAGTGTTTTCTGTGCTGTATTTAATTTTTATTTGATTTATCTTCTTCACCTTTATGCAGGCTGTTGACTTGTATGTAGTTTTGAGCTCATTTCTCCCAAAAGATGGACAAATTTCATCGGTGGCTATCTATCCATCTGAGTTTGGTCTTCAGCGTATGAAAGAGGAAGAAGTTCGTGGTCCTGTTGGCTTATTTGATGATGAAAATGATGAAGACAACGAAGATGAGATAGATTACGAGAAACTGCGTGCATATGAGACAAGCAAGTTAAGGTGATTGAATTTAGTGCAGTTTGTGCATTTTTTCAGGTTCACAATCTTTATTTATGCTTGTGCTGCTTCTATGGTATCTGTAAGATATTGCATCCTTGAGATCTAACATATAACTTACTTTGAATCTGGGTTAACGCATCACTTGTTGGAAAAGACCGAAGTAGTTTCGCTTTCCCCTTCCTTTCCACTGCAAAAAGAAGGGAAAATAAAAGAAAAGCAGAATGTAATAAAGAAAAATGAAAAGGCGCCATTAGTTCTTTTTTTGGGGTATATGAGGTTGACACATTTTTTCTAAGGGTTAGGATCTCTGTATACCTGTGTACATGGGTTAAAAATGAGTCATCTATTTGTAATCAGTAAGCATTTAAGTGAAGCATACCTATTCAATTAGGTGTACTTCTGGATATTTTTTCTTTTTATGAGATCTACTTTTTTTTTTTGATAAGTAAAAATGTAATATATATTAATAGGAGTAAACAAGTACACTGGTTGTATACAAGCAAACACCTAACCTATGAATACACGAAAACACCTATCCCATAAAATTACCCAAAAAACTCAAGCCCGACGTACCCATGGGATACAACTCACATCCTAAACCCTAACCCATGGTTCCCATAGACTAATAACCTCCCAAAACACTCTCAAAGATAACGTTTTCCAGATCTCCTCCCTTTAGTTTTCCCTTGACTTAAACTATCGTAGTTGATTCCCCAAGACAGACGTTGCAGCTCCCTGCTATTTTTAAATCTTGATTTGGTATCCCGTGAGTGGCCCACCTCAATAGCAGTGAGTAGTGCGTTGAATTGTTCTTCACATCTTCCATGTGAGATTCCTACGACATGCTGAATCTCATGAACTTTTTGTAAAATCCAATGTGGTGAAAATCCAGCATTAGCTTTTCCTGACATAGATCCCGACGTTAGCTTCTCCTCGCAAGGCACCAATGGCAAGCCCTCCCCCAAAACTGTCATTTGCTCTGCGGACGTTGTACACACCACATTTGTCGCATTGTTCATCTCCATTTTTTGCCCTGAAGTTGTCTTGGAATTCTCGGGGATTACCTGAAACTCATCCCCAACTGAAATATCCTCTAAGCCCAATTGACCCCCAACCTCAGGAATGGACAACTCCTCAACCTCTGAACTCTCTTTGTTCATGTCTACAAAAGTTTTATTTCCCAGCACATCGGCACCCCAACCACCCCTCCAAGGCTTATCGGCATTTTCTGTCCCCCCCTCTTTTGGAAACAACGACAGAAATCTCATTCCACTCTTCGTAGTGATGAACTGGCTTTCATTTGCCGGCGCTTGGTCATCAATGGTCTCCTCAACCACTATCGGGGTGGTCTGTACCTCCCCCGTCACCGTCGTCTTCGTCGTCACAGAGGTTGGGCTCTCAGAACCTCTTTCTCGCGAAAGACTTTCACCTTGGCCGGCTGTAGGTTTGCGTTGGGAGCCAAACCCTAACTCGACACTCTTCAAATCTAAACTGAAGGTCTGTTGGGCCATGGACTGGGATTGCCCAGGCCCAATCTCTGCCTTAATGGCCCCAATAGAAGGATCAACCTCAGCAATTTTGCCCTTTTCCAACCTAGTAGGTTGGGCCACTGATTGGGAATTTAAGGGTCCCTTTTACGCCCACTTTGTATGGGCTTAGGCCTATCCAGTTTGCGCAAAAAAGATCCCCTCTTACACCCACTTTGTGTGGGCTTGCTGTGCCCAGGCCCAAAGCCCCTCTTATTCTCCCTCAACGGTAGCCTCCTTCCCCCTCCCCCGTCAACTCCACCTTCCTTTAATAGACCAACATAGTTCAGCACCTCTGTCGACCTCATGGTGCCTTTAATAGACCAAAAATGTGTCAACCTCATATACCCCAAAAAAAGAACTAATGGCGCCTTTTTATTTTTCTTTATTACATTCTGCTTTTTTTTTATGAGATCTATTTAGGAGTTCCTATCTTTAATGATGTTTATCATAGTAAATAATCTGTTAAAAATAGTCATAAACTTGCTTGATGTGCACAAATAGGTAAATTTATTGGATGAAAAGACTCCGAAATTTATTGGTTGAGCAACTAATTTTTTTATCCCTCTACTCTCATTTGATTCTATGCTAGTGATGATAAACTTTCAAACTAAACTTGAGTAAAAAAAGACCAAGAGCTATTTATATTGCATGTTAAAGTAAAAAGTATTGCTAACTAACTTATCAGAAGCATTTGATCATTTTGAAGTATTTTCTGGGTTGAACTTCATTATCTCTGTTTCTAGCTACCAAGTAAAAAGTTTTGAGTAGGATGCCCCTGAGATATGTATCGTTGGGCATACAATTAAGTCATTGAACTTATGTTTTGGTTATTCTTTCACTATATAATAGGCTTTTCTTTGGATCATGCATTGCTCACCATATCAAATCTTACTTACATTATATTACATATTTTTTGGGTATATCATCCTCCACAGGTACTACTACGCTGTGGTGGAATGTGATTCGAGTGCCACAGCTGATTACCTTTATAAAGCATGTGATGGAGTTGAATTTGAAAGATCATCCAATAAACTTGATCTGAGATTTATTCCTGACTCCATGGAATTTAAACACCCACCCCGAGATATTGCTACCGAGGTATGACTTCTAACCTCATAATGGGCTTTGTACTCGATTTTTGAGAGTTTGGGCTGTAGTCTTTTTAAAAACATATCATCAAATATTCCATTTCAGTGGTAAAGACCTTGGGCTTAGGAGTATGCTCCCCCTAGGTTTATGGTTCAAATCTCCTTGGGTGCAAACAGTTTCTAGGGGCTATTGGACTTGGGGATTTTCCCCTTGAATTAATTGAGTGCATTTGCAGGAAACTCCTTATCGAGGGCTTGTGCACCCCTGGGATTTGTTGGGACGCTGTTCTGAACACCTGGTGCCAATAAAAAAATGTATTCCATTTCAGTGAATTGATGAAAATTTTTCTAGTCTATCAAGGAGCATATACAGTCATACAATGAACCCTGATTCAATATGTTATGGGCCCTGCTTGCAGGCTATGTTCTAGAAGCCAAGATAATTTTTTTGTAACTTACAAAACAAATTTTGGTGAAGTGTTGAACTAATCACCAACACTTTCCGTGCCACCCTTTGTAAAGTGGAAGCTGCAGTTAGAGTGAAATCTAGTGCAATTGCTAGTACATAGCAAGCAATATGACCATTTGCTGTTTCTTGTCCAAGATGAAATGCCAGCTTGGCATGGATGGATATTGCTACCTTATCTGCTGATAACGCGAAGGTCGCAGGTTCAAGACCTGCATGGGCCAAGTTATAATATGATCCTTTACCTATCAAAAAAAAAAAATCTTCGACTAGGATTCCAAGTTGGGGGGGCATTGGTTGACTGAGGTGTAGGATCCAACTCAGACCTCGCCTAAATCATTACCCGAGCCTCTTTCTGGCCATTCTACATCAAACTTGGGAATTAATCAACAGATAAGGTAGCACAGAAGGATGAAACCTTCGGTGCTGATTTTATTGTCTCTAGAAATTTATATACCTGTAGAGATTTACTTATTAAAAAAAAGTACAGATCATATGATCTGTGCCATACAAATAATTTGAATTTTGCATTGTGCCCCTATCCTAGTGGCAATGATGCATTTGAGATCAATGCATACCCTGCTATTGTAATTCAATCTTGCTGTCATGTAATTATTCTTTTTCTGATCTGGGATTTTAGCCTGCATGTTTCTAGATAATTAATGAGCCTCATAATCCTGCAGCTATAAACTTGAGGATAATGAGCCATTCGGCTACGTAGAAAGAACTTGAGGGGAAAAAGAAATTAAACCTCCCGCTAAAGCGCATATCTGCACTATGCACGACAAAATATCTCTGAACTCATCACGGAAAGAAAAGAAAGAAAGAAAGAAAAGATTCTTAATTTTTGTGTAGTAACTACGATGAAGCGGAACCTGAAGGGTCTTTTGAGAAGTGGAAATTGAAAGGTTTTTGGAATTTGAAAATAAAATATAATGCAATAAATGGTCATTTAAATAGTTGGGGAGTGTAAAAACTCTGTTAGTAAATGATCTTAATAAGTGAAGTAGAAAGTTTGAATAATTAAATTTAGGTGGCGGTATCAGAAAAGCAATAGTGGTGCATTTCGGCGAGGTCCAATCCGAGCCAGTGAATCTTCTCCAAGCTTGTCCAGCAGGGTCTGAAGATTTTTATACAGATTCTCAGGTAGTGTTGGGAGAGGGTGGGGGTGCTGCAACGAAGGAGTTGGGGAGTCCCATCCCGTTATGTGCTATTACACCTAACTCAGTCCACTCTTCTTCGGATTGGGTGCTGAAAAAGGTGGTGGAGATGCAACGGGTTATTGGGATCACCAGTGAGGGATATGAGGAACAACTACAGGTCCTACTAGTGGCTATGCAAGCTGGTCGATCAATGAACTCGAAACCACCAGTAAAAAAAGACTGAACTGAAGAGGTTGTCGTGCACCATTAATTATGATGATAAGGAGGGTAGTGTTGGAAGGGAAATAGTGAAAGGGCGGGGAGTTTACTTTTCTTATGAAGCCTAAAATATTATTGTAGAATGTAAGGGGGATCAATGATGTTAACAAGAGATTGCACATCCGTTCCCTACTTCATAGTTGGAAAGTTGACATAGTATCTTCAAGAAACCAAATTAAACTTTGTGGATAGAAGTGTCATTTGTGGGATGGAGCTTTTTAGCTTCGTTAGGGGCTTCAAGAGGGGTGTTATCGATGTGGGATCGGAGAGTAGCGGAGTTAGAAGAGTTTTGTAGGGGGGATTATACCATAGCTGGTTCTTTTAAGAACAACGAGGACGGGTGAGAGTGGGCTCTTGATGGGGTGTTTGGGCCAAATAATGATTGAGAAAGAAGGGTGTTGTTGGAGGAATTAGCAGGTTTGCACTCCTTATGGGACATTCCTTGGGTTATGTGTGGAGACTTTAATGTGGTTTGTTTCCCTAGTAAGAGGGAGGGGGCTACTACATTATCAAGGGGGATGTAAGATTTCTCGGAGTTGATCTTTGACCCTAATTTGATTGATATTCCATTGGTTGGGAGGCTTTTTACATGGTCTAATAGTAGGGGGGTCAAGGCTAGACAGATTTCTAATCTCCTATTCTTGGGAGACTCAGTATCCGGACTTATGTCAAAAGAGATTGTCACGGGTTTGCTCGGATCATTTCCCAATATTGCTAGATTGTGGGGGTATTCACGGGGGAAGAAGCTATTTCAAGTTCGAGAATATGTAGCTACAAACCGATGGTTTAGGAGAGAAGGTACGGAGTTGGTAGGCCTCTTACTCCTTCCAAGGTACTAGTTTCATTGCGGCTTGTAAGCTTAAAGCCCTTAAGCTAGATTTAAAGAAGTGGGATGTGGAGGTTTTTCGACACACAGATGAGCAAAAGAGATATCTTTGGAAGGAGTTGCACTCTCTTGAAACTGGGGAGCCTGATGAAGAACCCCGGACGAGAAAGATTGAAGTGGTAGCAGAGTTAGAGAAGGTCTTGTTGTTGGAAGAAATCTCTTGGCGTAAAAAAAGATTGACTTGGTTGAAGGAGAGTGATAAACGCACCAAGTTCTTTCACAAAATGCCAAACTCTCACTAGCGCAACAATGTTATTGAGGTCATTCATTCAGGCAACACAGTAAATAGACCTCCAGAGGATGTTCAAGACCATATAGTGGGATATTATGAGGAGCTTCTCAAAGAGAAAGAGCGGTGGAGACCCAAGTTAGATGGGTTGTTTTTCGACCAACTTGACATTAGTGTGGCAAGTTGGTTTGAGAGACCATTTGAGGAATCTGAAGTGTCTAAAGTGGTACACGGCATGTGTAAGGACAAAGCCCCGGGTTCGGATGGTTTTTCTTTGGCTTTCTCCCAAGAGTGTTGGGATGTTGTGAAGGATGATGTGATGCGGCTCTTCCAAGAATTTCACTTTAGTCACAAGTTTGAGAAGTCTCTAAACGGTACCTTTATTGCTCTCATTCCAAAGATTGTGGGGGCCACATAATTGAAGGATTTTAGACCTATAAGTTTGGTAGGCGGGATATACAAGATTATTTCGAAGGTGCTAGCTAACCGTATGAGTTTGTTGATGGATAAAATAATCTCCAAACCTCACAACGCCTTTGTTAGGGGTCGACAAATCATGGACTCAATTTAGATAGCTAATGAGTGCTTGGATAGTCGGTTGAGGGAGGGCACCCAGGGACTTTTTGTGAAAGCTGGACATGGAGAAAGCTTATGATCATGTGAGCTAGGATTTTTTTGATGTATATGTTATGGAGTTGTGGTTTTAGAGTTAGGTGGTGTGGTTGGATTAGTCATTTTGTTTCAACTGCACGGTTCTCGGTGCTTTTTAATGGCACTCCTTGTGGTTTTTTTGAGAGCTCAAAGGGTTTGAGATAAGGGGATCCTTTATCTCATTTTTTATTTGTTGTAGTAATGGAAGCTTTGAGCTGGATGTTCGAAGTTGCCGTAAAAAGGGGGGGTTTCATTGCTGGTTTCTCAGCGGAAACGAGTCGGAATGGGTTATCCATCTCCCATTTATTGTATGTGGATGACACATTATTTTTCTGTGATGCAGATGTCGATCAGTTGCGAGCTTTAAGGGCTGTCCTATTGTGTTTTTAAGCGGTTTCGGGTCTCAAGATGAACTTGGGAAAGTTGGAATTGGTTCTGGTAGGGGAGGTGGAGGATATTAACCAATATGCTGATTTATTGGGGTGTAAAGTGGCAGCTCTTCCAATGAGCTATCTCGGTCTTCCTTTGGGGGCCACTTTTAAGGCAAAAGCTATATGGGATGGTGTGGTAGAGAAGGTGGAAAAAATATTATCAGGTTGGAAGCGTTTGTACCTCTCAAAAGGGGGAGATTAACTCTTATCTAAAGCACTCTCTCCAATTTCCCTACTTATTACCTTTTCGTATTTCCTTTACCTTTGGGGGTTGCTAATCGGATTGAAAAAATCTTTAGAGCCTTTTTGTGGGGTGAGATGGGAGAGGAGCACAAATTTCACCTAGTGGATTGGCCAAAAGTGCGTAGTCCAAAGGAAGTGAGAGGCTTGGGGGTGTGTAACTTAACTACTTTCAATAAAGCTTTATTAGGAAAGTGGTTGTGGAGATTCTAATTGGAAGAGAAATCGTTGTGGAGAATGGTAGTGGAAGCAAAGTATGAATGTGAATGTGTGTGTTGGGGGGGGGGGGGATGGCATTCTAAGGAGGGAAAGGGAATATATGGTGTGAGCCTTTGGAAGTTCATAAGAAAGGGGTGGGAGGCATTTGCAGCACACAAATATTTTGAGGTGGGCAAGGGGACCAAAATTAAGTTCTGGTTTGATGAGTGGGGTGGAGAGAGCTCTATTTTCAGCATTTTCCAAAATTTTTAGATTAACCGACAATCCAAAGGCTGCCATTTCAGAGGTAATAAGTCGGGCCAACAACATAGTGCATTGGGCTTTTTCCAGAAATGTTTAGGATTGGGAAGTGGAGGAGATGACATGTTTTTTTAGCCACCTTTATTCTTGAAAGTTAGGAGGATTGGGGAGAAATAGAATGTTGTGGAAACACGCAAGAGACAAAAAAATTTCTGTCCAATCTTACTACAAGGTGCTACAAAATCAGTAGCCCATAGAGTTTCCTTGGAAAGGTATTTGGAGAGTTCCAACACCTCCTAAAGTAGCATTCTTCACCTGGACGGTTGCTGTAGGGAAGATTTTGACGGCTGACAATCTAAGGAAACATGAGATGATTGTTATGGAGTGGTGCTATTTATGAAAGAATGCCGGAGAATCGATTGACTACATTTTTATACATTGCGAGGTGGCAAGGGAGCTATGAGATGGTATCATCAGCAGGGCTGGGTTGAATTGGGTTATGCCCAAGAGGGTGGTTGATCTCTTAGCATGCTGGAGAAAACAACATCAAAGCTCGTAGTTGGCTGCGACATGGAGGATGGTTCCTTTATGCCTCATGTGATGTCTTTGGATGGAAAGAAATGAGAGATGCTTCAACAATGAGGAGAAAACAGTCAGGGAAATCTGGAATTACTTTGTATTTACTTTGGCCCAATGGTTGTCTGCTATTGTCCTAAAGGGGGGGAATATGCAGGAGTTTTTGCTTTCTTTTCAGTCTAGTAGAGTGTAATTAGGGGTCTCTTTTATATACTTATTGTATACATGGGCTTTACCTAGTTACATATGATCAATAAAATTTATTACTTATAAAAAAAAAATTAGGTGGGTGATGGACTCAAAATCAGATTTTGGTATGACATTATGGCCTATAGCAAGAATGAAAGAAGCCTTGATTGTGGACCTGTTGGTTACATCAAATGGTGCTCTCAATGGAATGACACTTTTTTCATAAATGCACGTGATTGGGGAGTCAGCATAATATTAGAGTTTTATGATTTCATATCTTACTTACATGAGGTAGGTTGATGACATTTTCTTGCGTCACTACAAGAAAAGGAAGTTCACTGCCCGCCCTTTCAATCAAGCCACACACACATACAACCAACCCTTTCCCATGGAAGAACATTTGGAAGACAAGGGCACCATTAAAAGCACTTTCTTTGTATGCTCACATTCAACAACTTGAGTAAATGTCGATTTACTGTCACAGAGTGGTGTTATATGTGCAAAAAGAGTGGGGAGTCAGTTGATCATTTATTCCATCATTGTGAGATTACGACAACATTATGGTACGATTTCTTCACTCGGGTGGGACTAACTTGGGTGATGCCAAAAAGGGTGGACCAATCTCTTAGCTTCTTGGAGGGGCTTTCAGGGTAACTCTCATATTGCAGTAATATGGAAGATGGTCCCAATAATATTCTTATGGTGGTGCATTTGGGAGGAAATGAATAATAAAAGCTTAGGAAATTGTTTTTCAATACTTTTCTACAATGGTTGGTTGTTATTGATTTCAATGGAATGAGTTTCCATGAATTTCTTGTGTCACTAAACTAGGGCGACACTTTTGTATGTGTCCCATTTACCTGGGCTTTTGTCTATTTTTATGATTTATAAAATTTTGTTTACTGATAAGAAAAAAAAATTAAGGAACCAATAGAAATAATTCAAATTTAAGGTACTTAGAAAAATATTGAGGTGGCTCGTGAGAACAAAAGAAATACTTAAGAGATTTTGTAGGTGATGGATAGGTAGAATTGAATGGTAGATGAAAAGCTCAGATGAAAAAGAAATTGAATGGTAGATGTAAAGCTTAGATGTGGACAGAGATGAGATGCATGGGAGGGAGGAGAAGATCAAGAGGTTTGGAGTTTTAAGTTAAAAAGAATAGAATGTGCAATTAAAATCAACTGCATTTGAGACAATGTTAAATGATAAAATTAATTAAAGGAATGGTGAGGTGGCTTAATAGAACACAAAGAAGATGTTTGAAAATTATATAGATAGTGGATTTCAACCAGGAATAGGCACATTCACATTTAGAATTTCAGCTGCTAAGAGATTGCCTCAAGAGTGGAGATATGCTTAATTTGGCCAAACTTTGAGGATCTATGTTCTTTTTTTGTCTGGAGCTAAAGAAAGTTTAGTGATGATTAATAATGATAACTTTCACTTATATTTTGCTAGTTGGTACGAAGTGTTGATAAATTTTCACTTTTTGCTTAGGCACCTGCAGGATATGATGGTTTAGATTTCCAAACTCGAGCTCTGCAGCATAGTAGAATTCAACTTTCTTGGGATGAGGATGAACCAGATCGTGTAAAGACCTTGAAACGAAAATTTAATGCTGACCAGGTTGGTGTCCTTGATCTATATCTTTCCACTTTTTTTTTTCTTTATTATTATTTCTTTCCTCCTTTTTATCTGATCCTTTTAAATTTATATTCCAAAGTTGATGTCATAAAGCACTCTTCTTTTTTGTGCTGCACGAATATTGTGGACTACCTGCCTCTGAACCGTAATAATGCATTTACTCTCATACACGTACTGATTTATGCATATACATTTTTTTTTCAGGTAATCAAGTAGTTCTATTATAAGAAAAAAAGGCATACCCTAAGGACACATGATGTATACTGTATACATGAGGAGTACCTAACTAGAGTTTACAACCGAAAATAGAAATTCATGGACATTTAGCCCATTAAAATAATTACCCCCGCTCATAACAACAAGGTTTTAATCTTGAGCTCATCCATTGTCCTCTCCCTCCAAATGCATATAGGAGCTATCTTTGAGATTGCTGCCACTTGAGGATTGCCTTGGAGTCAGGCCTCTCTAGCTTGCTAGGAAATCACTAGCCTTCACCTCATGACCCATGAGATCCCAATTCCCGCAAAAAAATCATCCTACATGGTCCTGGCCACCTCACAACGTAGAAGCAGATGATCTGTTGATTCCCTATTTTTCTTACACAAGCAACATCAATCCAATATCATTACATGATGTTTTCCTCAAATTGTCTATGGTAAAAATCTTGCCTAAGGTGGCTGTCTGGACTAAAAAAGTTGCTTATAGAGGAATTTTCATCCTCTACTCCATGAAAAGGTGTTCATGCCTTGACTAGTCGGAAGTTGTTAGAACAATCCTGATCTTGTCTATGGTTCCCTCGTTCAATAAAGCAAAGAACTTGGTGATAACCTTCAACTCCAAATCTTGTGCCACTCTGATGAACTCTACATTCGATTGATGGGAGCCAATAGAAAAACCAAGAGATCAGAAACTATGTATCCTCCACTCGTACAAGCTCAAATATGGTTGGGAATGTGTCTTTTTGAGGCTTTGACCACCACACCATTTGTCATGCCAAAACTTGACATCAGAATTGTCATCCACCTTAACACATGCATGTCTTAAAAATATCTCCCATCCACCTCAGTGTGTTTCTACTAACCCCCCCAAAATGTGGTCCACATCTCATTCAGGCACCATCCTTCACAACCTTCCCCAACTTTCACATTTATATTTTTTCATCAAGCCCCCTTTCTGGTTGATACCGCCACACCCATTTTCCCAAAAGAGATTGGCTGAACTTCATCATGTTACGGATCCCCAATCCAAGGTGGGTGTGAAAACAATTGGGCCAATTCACAAGTTGAAATTTGAACTTGTCCCCCATTCCACTCCATAAGAAATCTCATTGTAGCTTTTCAGTACAACTATCAACCTTTGTAGGGAGTGGGAACAAAGATAGAAAATATGTGGGTATGGTAGAGAGGGTGCTTTTGCATAGAGTAATCTCCTTTGGACTGGTATAACCTCTTCCAAGTGGCCAATCTACGCTTCACTTTTTCAATAACAACATTCCAAATCCCCACTGACTTGATGGAAGCACCCAATGATAAGCCAAGGTGTTTCGTGGGTAGGGGAGATACCTTACATCCCAAGAGTTAGCTAAATTTGATGAATTAGGGACATCACCCACCGGCACCAAATCAGACTTTGACAAGCTCACTCTCAAATCAGAAACAACTTCAAAGCAAAGAATTGCCCGTTATATGCTCCATAGAAGATGAGAGTATCATCGACAAATAGCATATGAGATATATCAATAGAGTCATAATCGTTATTCCCCACCAAGAAGTCATAGAGATAATCGCTTTCCACAATGCTCGAGATCATGTTGTTGAGGGCTTCCATGACGATAATTACCAAAAGTGGACCCCATGTTGCAAACCATAGGATGTGTCAAAGAAGCCCATTGGAGAACCATTCACTAATATAGAAAAGCAAATGGTAGAAGATAGAAAAGCGAATGGTAGAAATAACACGCTACCCAAGCATACCATTTCTCCCCAAAAATACTTCTTGCAAGTAGATAAAGGAAGAAGTTCCTACTGACATGATCATAAGCTTTTTCCATGTATAATTTGCAAAGTATTCCAGTTTCTTTAGATTTTATGCAAGGTTTGGGTAGTGGAAGTATCTTAGAATACTCCATTATTATTTATTATTTTGTTATTATCTTTCACTTTCTTTTCATTACTATTTACTACTATTCACTATTCATTGTTATTTAATTTTTTATTATTACTTTTTCACTACTATTTACAGAATATCTGATTACCTCACTACCTAAACGCAACCTTAGTCTTCCATCCAAGTATTCAATCCAAGCATTCAATTGCAATTAATATTGAATCAAGAATTTGTTCGCCATTAACGAATGCATTTTGAGGCTTCAAAATTTACTTCTTTGTCACCGTACTCAATCCCTTTGCCATAACTTTTGATAGCATCTTGTACATTCCATTCACAAGGGAAATAGGGAGATACGGACTCGATGTTTTAAGGAATGAGGGTTAAAAAAGTAGCATTAATGCTCTTTCAAACCTTTCATTAGAATGAAACTCTTGAAACCATAATTTTGAATTCCATTTCGTTTTGGCCGGAAAGGTCGGAATTTTCCATTCCAGTAATGCCGAGGGCTTGTGCACCCTTGGGATTAGTTGAGATGCTGTTCCGGATACCTGTCGCCAATAAAAAAAAAACATTCTGATATAGTGCCGGACAACTATACATCCTCATTCCGTTTGGCTTCAAGTTCAGGCCCATTTATGCCAATTTCGGTCAATTCTGGCCATTTAGCCAGAATTTGCATTCCAGACTACATTCCGTTCCGACCGTTTTAGTGGCAATTTTGTACTTTTCTTGAGTAGGGATGCATTTTTGTAAATCTAAAATCTAGATGGCATTCATGTAATTTTAAATCAAAAAGTCATTATATAATTTATTGTTTTTGTAACTTTAAATATGTCCCCTTAATCTTTATTTTTTTAGATCTTATTATTTTTAATAATTTCTCAACTCATTTATTTTATTTTATTTTGTTTTGTCTCAACTCAAGCTTGAGGGTTTTCTAATATTATCTTTTAACACCAATATCTCTCATCTTTTTTTGAAGTTTTCAATGTATATTCATTTTATAATTCTCCAGTTCCTCCACACCCACACACACATATATGTATACACATAAATACATACCTGATACACACATATACATGTATTTATTTTATAAATTACCAATTCTATATAACTATGTATAGCTAATTCCAAAACGGTACACTGGAATGCACTGATACGGAAATATTCAATTCCATTGCTTTAGTCAGAATGATCACTATAACGGAATTGAAAGCATTGCTTGAAACACGCTCATGAGATCATCCTTGTACCCAACAAACTTGAAACCCACGGTAAACCATTAGGACCTGGAGCGTTGTCCCTAACCATGCTACGGATTACTTTGCACTCTTCATCTTCTTTGAATGGCCTCTCAAGCCACCCTAAAGCCTATTGGTCTAACGATTCACAAGTTAATCCATCCATTTTCGGCCTCCACATGGATGGTTTTGTAAGTAGGCGCTTGTAATCCTGTACAATGTGATTTTTGATGGCCGGGTCTGAGGAAACTGCTCCGTCTACCATTTGCAGCTCATTTGCATTGTTCCTCACATGCACATTTGCCACCAATGGAAAAACTTTGTGCACTTGTTCCCCTCCTTTAACCACAGTGCCCTTGATTTTTGTCTTCAAGAGATCTCTTCCATCAATTTTGCTCTTTTTCAGGTTTCTGACTACCTGACTGTAGCGAATTCTCTCAGATTCAGAGAGAGTTCTTGCCTCCTCTTCACCTCCATATATAATACTGCTTATTAATATTAATCTACATATTATAATCTGATATATCTTGGTATTTGCATGTATACACACATAAGTGTTGATTGCTTCGTGAAGCATAAAAAAAGATGAGAGAGGATATGATAACAGGGACAACAACCACAGAGCATAAAATAAAAGTGTTATTTGCATGTATAGAAATGCTTTTTGCTTCTGAGCTGATGCTGGCTCTGTTTTCTTTTAGCTAGCTGAACTGGAGTTGAAGGAGTTTTTGGCTTCTGATGAGAGTGAAAGCGATGGTGATGAGGATGATAACGACATAGAGGATCAATCAGCTAAAAGGCATAAAAAACGAGATATGTACCGTGCTTTAATACAGTCGGGTGGTGGTGAGGAGGATGGCGATGGTGAGGAGGATGGCCAGGATATGGAGGTCACTTTCAATACTGGCCTGGAGGACATTAGCAAGCGTATTTTAGAGAAGAAGGCTCAGAAGTCAGAGACAGTGTGGGAGGCCTATCTTAGGAAAAGCCGTGAGAAAAAGAAGGCTAGGAAAAATAAGTCCAAGTATTCATCAGATGAGGGGAGTGATACTGATCAGGAGGCACCTGAACAACCAGATGACTTCTTTGTTGAAGAGCCTTCAGTTAAAAGAGGTAAAAAGGTGGTTCGAGGTAAAATTGTTGAAGAAAGGCTTCATGAAGACGTGGATAAGGAAGCAGAAGCAAGCAGAGCAGAGCTTGAGTTATTAGTTGCTGATGACAAGGGGGAAGAAACTGGTCTTAAGCGATTTAATTTGAAACCTAAGAAGGCCAAGGGGAGGAAGGGGAAAGAAGTTCCAGATGAAGAAAAAATACCAGATCTTGATTATAATGATCCGCGGTTTTCTGCTCTCTTCACTTCACCTCAATTTGCACTGGATCCAACAAATCCGGAATTCAAAAGGTATCTTCCATGCAGAACATAATTTTGCTTGTGATTATTGTAGCGATTATATATTTGTCTGAATGGAACAGAAAAAGGGAACACTTGGGGGGGGGGGGGGGGGTGTATGAGGCCCCATGATTACAGATACTCGCGTCTAGATGACGAGTGTATGTAATATGCAAGATAACCCTGGCGACATGACATGATTGCACCTGTTAGATGATTCTGACATTTCAAATTAAGAACTTGCCTGTAAATCTACTGGATTCTTTATATAGATCTTCCAAATTAAGAACTTGCTTGTAACTAATATGCCTAATTTATAGGCCTGTGTACCTTGTAATTGGCTTTTGCCTTACTAATAAACTTTTACTTATCAAAAAAAAAAAAAAAAAGATCTTCCAAAATAATGCGAAATTATTGCCATTCTGCTGGTCGGTTTATAAGTTGGCTTTAATGTGGTGCTAACAAACAAAGTTTGGATGTCACAGGTGGGCAGCTTTATCTCGGCATCTGGTACAGACGAAGCAAAACAGGCAAGAAGTGGCGGAAAGGGAGGGCATGAAGTTATCTACAACATCAAAGATGCCATCTGATGTGCGTCAGTTGAACAAGGATGAGCAAGTCACGTCTGATGTTTTGCCGTCAAAGAAAGATAAGCTTGAGTTATCATCCTTGGTTAAATCAGTAAAGATGAAGTCTAAGCAAGTTCAATCACCATCTAGCAGTTCGATGTCGAAGAAAGATGCAAAATTGCAATCTGCAGATATGGAGGAAATGGAGCAGCCGCATGATCTTTCAACCTTAGTTCAATCAGTTAAAAAGAAATCCAAAAATTTCAAAAGAAT
The DNA here is from genome assembly GCA_036559045.1 of Platycarya longipes. Classification (NCBI taxonomy): domain Eukaryota; kingdom Viridiplantae; phylum Streptophyta; class Magnoliopsida; order Fagales; family Juglandaceae; genus Platycarya; species Platycarya longipes. Next base: position 9,800,000 of record CM071795.1, read on the forward strand.
GAAAACAAGATGAATTGGAAAGGCCGTTTTTATTTGTTGGGGGGGATGGAAGCAGCAATCTAGCAAAGACGATTTAGGGACAAGCACTGAGAGGAAGATTATACACCATGCACAATGCTTTTGTTTCTTTGAAATATTGGAAGGAAAACTTGTTTATTTATGTTTAGCAAGAGAAATTACCCATAACGTCAGTATGATAGATAACTCATGTTCAGACTATAAAGTTGTTAAATTTATCATTTATTTTGGGGTAGCTTTAGTTTTGGGATAAGATTGAGAAATTGACTATGATTGTAGTTGTTCCCACACTTATAGTTCAATCAATTGGTTTATCCTTTTCATTTAAGCATGAAATGTTCTTCCACATTATTTGAGCTTTTTTCGTTGCGTTTATTTATTTTTTATTAGCATCTCACGTCTTTGTTTATATTTAAAATTACCCAATAATGGATGAATGCTTCTACAACTTTTTCCTCTGTTCATACTTTTAGTATTATTTACTTTTCATTAAATTAGCATTATTGTTTCACAAATCTACGACCTATTAGCATTAAATCAACGAGCAGTAATGGAATGAATCGGGTCGAAACTCGGACACATCTATAAAAGAACAAAACATCGGGCAGATGAAAGCAAAAGATTGTGGAGCCTATATTTTAAATGCAGTAGGGTTTCTTGTCCATCTTCCACATGAAGAAAGGTTTTTTAATAAACAAATATATGAAAAGAAAAATGATTACCAAAATAGTGTTAATTTGATCCAAACTATAAGAAGGTTTAATGTAGTTTTTTTTTTTAATTGGAGATTTAATATAAAAGTTAGGTGCTTGAGTATTATTTGACAATCAAACGAATCATTTCGAAAGAACTTATTTTTCCGATCCTCTAAGTGCATTAATAGCATAAAATTATGTGATATATATACTTAACAAATAGAAACCTAAAAAGTAGGCAAACAAAATATATAAATTTTGAGCGGATATGATGTTACTACGATCACATGCCCGGATGGGAAAGCTACTTCCAATTGCCGCCTCCTATCCTTTTTATTAGCGATAATATATATATATATATTTATATAGTCCTCAATACTTTAAATAAAATGTCTATAGTTGCAAATGCTTATATTAATAACAATTTTCAACAGCTTGAGATTGTTACTCTTTTAACTACTGGATTTTTGGACATGCTTCGAAATTGGTGGGATAAACATCTCACATTAGAAGCAAGAGAAACCATACAGAATGTTATCAAGCATGATGATGCAGGTTTGCCTATTTTTAACGAAATTATAGGAAGGGGAACCCCTGATGGTGTCAATACATTTATTTATACTATTGTTAAAACATTTTGTGGGAACTCCTTCCAACGTCATTAATAGGATTTCTGATTATTTGAATAATTTAAAATGTCACAAAATGTCTGATTATCGTTGGTATAAAGATGTTTTCATGTCTAGGGTTATACTTAGAGATGATAGTGATAAACCTTATTGGAAAGAGAAATTCATTGATGGTTTACCTCATTTGTTTGCTCTTAAGGTCAAAGATTCACTTATTGATACTACTAGTTTTCTTAATTATGATCATTATATTTACGATGATATCGTGAGTACTATTAACAAACTTGGTATTAGTATGTGTAATGACCAACGTTTAATCTACCAATAGATGAAGGATAGAAAGAAAGCCAAATATGAGATGGGTTATTTCTATGAACAATTTGGCCTTCCTCCTATTGCTCCATCTCGTCAGAAGAACAAACATTTCAAAAGATTTTCCAAAAAATCTCATGGGGATAACAGAAGAAAAGCCCGTGATGAGTTTTACAAAAAAACTTTTCATAAAAAATCTTTTCATAAAAAAGTTTCTAAAATTCTTTCAAAAGGGAAGTGTTTTAATTGTGGCAAAACTGGACACTTTGCTGATAAGTGCCCCAAGGAGCCAAACAAATTCAAAAACAAGCTTAATTCTTTGGATATTAAGGATAGTGATAAAGAAGAATTGATTCATCTCCTAGAATCCAGAACTTCATTGTCTGACCTCAATGAATTTAGCTCTAATGATTCAAAATATTGCTCAGAGGCTGAATCATCAGATTCTACAAATATTAAACTTGGGTGCAACTGCAATGACTCTTGTTGTAAACCTAGAGTTAAAACAATCAATGTTTTAATTAAGGAAGAAGAACAAGTGAATCTTTTACTCAAATTGATTTCACAAATTGAAAATCCTAAGCTCAAAGAGAAATACTTACACTAGCTCAAGAAGACCATGGTGCGTAAAACACCGTCGTCTTCTACATGAAATATCAGTTTTAAAAAAACTTTGGGATGTTTTGAAAAGAAAAAACCCAAAGACATTTTCACAAATGATTTACAGTATGAAATTGTTTTAATAAAAAAAGAGATTGTCGAACTCAAGTCGAAGATCGATGTTCTTAAGTCTGAAAATTCAGCTTTTAAACAAGATTTATTTTCTTTTAAAATTGAAAAACAATTTGATGTAGAATGTCTTTCTGATACTGAGGAAGCAAACAATGTAGATCATACTGAATCTTCTAATCCGATTAAGGATATTTGTTTAATTCGACATTCTCTTCCTACTAAGTGGTATTCTAAAGTTGATATTATTATTTGACATGACTTTAGATTCTCTGTAATTGCTATGATTGATTCTGGATCGAAATCTTAATTGCATTCGTGAAGGTCTAATTCCTACCAAATACTATGAAAAGTCCTCTGAGAAGCTATTCTTTGCAAATGGATCTAAGATGAAGATAAATTATGAGCTAAATAATGCTCATGTTTGCTAGGACAATGTTTGTTTCAAAATTCCTTCCGCGCTTGTCAAGAACATGACTCATGATTTCATAATAGGCATGCCTTTCATTTCGTCTATTTATCCATTTCTTTCTGAAAAAGATGAGATTACTACCGATTCCTTTGGACATAAAGTTAAGTTTACATTTACTTCAAAATTTCAAATTGATACTTCAAAAGATTTAAATTATTTGATTTAAGCAAAAACAAAACATTTGAACTTCTTACAACAAGAAGTTAAATTCAAAAATTTTTTTGAGCATTTGTCTGATCCTTTGTTTCGATAAAAAATCGATGACTTTCTTAAAAAATTAATTTCTGATGTTTATTCTGAACTTCCCAATGCTTTTTGGCATATGAAGAAACATGTGGTTTCTCTTCCTTACATTAAAGATTTTTCTGAGAAAAATATTTCAACCAAAACCAGACATATTCAAATGAATAGTGAAACTTTGGAGTTTTGCAAAACTGAAATATCTGATCTTCTCTCTAAAGGTATTATTAGGTATAGTAAGTCACCATGGTCGTGTGTTGCCTTTTATGTTCAAAAAAATATTGAGATTGAGAGAGGGACACCACAGTTGGTTATTAATTAGAAACCCTTGAACAAAGTTTTAGAATGGATTAGATACCCTATTCTTAACAAAAACGACTTGGTTCATAGGTTAAGTGATGCAGTCATTTTTTCTAAATTTGACCTTAAGTCTAGATTTTGGCAGATCCAAATTAAGGAATTCGACCGTTACAAGATTGCTTTCACCACTCCGTTTGGTCACTATGAGTGGAATGTAACGCTTTTCGGCCTAAAAAATACTCCAAGTGAATTCTAAAATATCATGAATGATATCTTCAATTCATTCACTTACTTCACCATTATCTATATTAATGATGTTTTTATCTTTTCTAAATCCATTGATGATCACTAGAAACATTTGTCTACTTTTCTTCACATCATAAGACAAAATGGTCTAGTGGTTTCTACTAAAAAGATTAAACTGTTTCAAACCAAAATCAGATTCATTGGTTATGACATTTCTGAAGACAAAATCAAGCAAATTCAAAGGGCTATTGAATTTGCTGACAAATTCCCTGATGTTATCCTTGACAAAATTCAGCTTCAAAGATTTATTGGTTCACTCAATTACATTTCAGATTTTTACAAGGATATGAGAAAACAATGTCGTCCTCTCTTTAAGAGACTTCGTCTCAATCCTCCTTCATGGACAGATGTTCATACTAAGTTGATTAAACAAATCAAGGCATATGTCAAAATTCTTCCATGCCTTGGTATTCCCACTTCACATTCTTTCAAAATAGTTGAAACAGATGTCTCTGACATAGGTTATGGTGGCATCCTGAAATAAATTGTTTCACCAGGTTCTCCTGAACAAATTGTTCGATTCCATTCTGGAACCTGGAATCATGCATAGTTTAATTATAGTACTATAAAAAAAGAAATACTATTCATAGTATTATGTATTTCAAAGTTTCAAAGTGATTTACTTAATCAAAAGTTTTTATTACGCATTGATTGCAAAAGTGCTATATATGTATTAGAAAAAGATGTTCAGAATATTGCATCCAAATATATTTTTGCACGATGGCAAGCTATTTTAAGTGTTTTTGATTTTGATATTGAATACATTAAATGATCTGATAATTCTATTTCTGACTTCCTTACCCATGAATTCTTGCAGAAAAATGAGTAGAAAAAAGGATAAGAAGCCAAATCCCCCACCTCCTTCTAGGCCAACCACTCTCATAAGGCCATCCCATTTACCTGCTTCAAGTTCCCTTGAAATAGACAACAAGTTCACTCCACTGGAAGTATTCCTAGACTTATTTCACTTAGTTCTTTTGCTTCAACCCTGACCATGCCTTATGACCCGTATGCTACTCCCCTAGCAATGGCCAGACCCAGGCCTACAAATATTTTCCTTCCTGCCTCTAAGGCAGAATATTTCAAAAAACCTTATTTTCAAAATCTGTTTTACATTGAACCCAACAGAACAATGTATACAGACTCTTTACAAATTGCTTCAAACTACTTTCCCCTTGATTTCCTGAGAATTCAGTAAAAGATTTAAAATTTTACTTTGCAATCCTAGTTCATACATGATCCATTTCCAATAAACAAATTTATTGCAAGATTGATGCTTCAAAAATTATATTTCATAACTGTTATCTTTTGTTAGTCATGACCGAAAAAGAATGAGAAACTCAGCATTATACCCTCAAAACCATTTCCAATTCAGAATTTCAATATGATTACAATGATTATATTGAAACTTGGAATAAATTTCCTCTGTTTCAAACTCAAGATCTTTCTCACTCTTGGTTCTTCAACTTTGATAAAAAGCGTAAACACACTTTCTCTCTCTAGTTCAAAAGATGGTAGCATCAATATGGCCTAATTCCTGAAATATTTTCGGATAATCTTAAACAGACTCTCAACCATTTTAATATTTCAAATACCCCTAAAATGGACCATCATAATTCAAAGTTTCATTTCCTAATTCACCTTTGCAAAAGATATAAGATTCCCTGGATTTGCAAATGGACTTATGAAAAGGAAGGTGATATAATGGTTCGTCATTTTTTTGTCAAATGGTGGGATAGATATCCTCACACAGATAATATTATTTTACATGTTTCAAGGAATTTTCCTCCGAAAGCACCAAATTTAAAAAGCCTGAAAGAATTCCCTTCATCTGCTTCAACTATTTCAATTGCTTTAATCACTTATCCCAACTTTCAGGAAAGTGAAATCTCAAAAGATTCAATTAAAGATTCATCTTCATCTTCCAAGAAGAAGAATTTAAAAAAGAAATATTCAAAAGATTCAGATAGTTCTTCATCTTCTAAATCTAAGAAGAAATCTCCCATTCAAGGATTAAAAGAGAAAGAATTAATTCAATTGTTGGAAAAATCTATCCAGAATGAAGCTAACAAAAATAGTTCAACTGAAGAATCAGAAGAATCAGAAGATGATTCTGATCCCTACAACAATATTTTTGGACACGATTCACCAGATTACCTCCCAAGACTATGAGATGATTGATCCAGTCACTATTTCACTATTGGATTCTACTTCCGTCCAACTTTCAATGTTGAAAGACAGCTACTATGCTTTCACTGTTTCACCAACTGCCGGCACAAAGAGTCAAAAATACTTTCGGTGCAGAAAGAAAGCTGTTTTACTTTTACTGTTTAACTCATAATTCACTCACTATGCTCACTGTAAAGCATGTGATTTTCGTTGTAAAATGCAACTCTTTTATCTATAAAAGGAGACCTCGTTTCATTTGGAGAGGCAGAGCGAATTCTACCATTCTCCTTTTGAACTTATCCTGTAACCAGTTTTCCTTATAATCTTGTGAGTATTCAGTTTCAATAAAATGAAGAATCTTTTAATTCAAACTTTTATCCAGTTGTATTTATATTAATTACTTTATTTTTGCATTACATTTCATGCATTTGGTCAACTCTGCTACCTCATATCTGATTCATATTTCATCCTCCAGTTATCTGATCCTCCAGTTAACTAGTCCTTGTTTCAATCTTTTAGATTCAATTGGTACATCTACTTCCGCGTTTCTTTGATCTAGTTATCTAGTCCTACAGTTATTTGGTCCTTGTTTCAATCTTTTAGATTCAATCTGTACATCTACTTCCGCATTTCTTTGATCGACGTCGACTTCCCATCGATTTTTTAAATTGATTTTCTATAGAATTATTCATATATATATACATACATATATATATATATATAATATAGACACAATATACAAATAAGCATTGGGTGCATAACCTTCTCTCTCTTTTTTTTTTTCTCTTCGGTTCTTCATCATTCTTCTTTCTTGTCACTCTTTTCTTTTTTTTCTTCTCCCCTCTCCCCTCTTCTTTTTGTTCTTCGTTCTTTTTCCTTTCGACTTTGTTTTGGCTTTTTGGGCTGGTGTGAGGGTTTTGGGCTTCTAAATCCTCTTTTTTCCTTTAAACCTTGTTTTGGACCTTTTTTTTTTAGCTAAATCCTAAATTAAACCCTATAAACCAATTTTAATCTTTGTTTTAGCCATAATTTTTATTTATTTATGGTTTTTATAATTTTTTATCACTAAGGTTAATTGTGAGTATTGATTATTAACAATTATTATTTAACTTGTGTCTAATTACATATTATTATACTATAGTATTACATATTATTAACTCATTATAATATTTTTTATAAAGAAAATTCATTATAATATTTTATATTAATGTATAACTTATTTATATTATAGACTTGTATTATAGTGTTTAATTACATATTATTATATCAGTCTCTTACTTATTTCTTACACGGTATTATATATTTATTATGCTAGTATTATTACACATTACTATTACATGCTACATGTTATTATACATTAGTTATTATATATTACTATTACATGCTATTATACTTGTGTTATTATACAATAGTATTACATGATATTATGAATTTATAGATTAATGTTTATATATTAGTATTACATGTTATTATATATTAGTGTTACTTGGTAGTCATAGTATGATGTTTACCTATACTAAACTATTATTAGTTAATTTAGGCTCTGTTTGTTTTTAAAAATGAGATGAGATAAAAGTTAAAAAAAGTAATAAAATATTATTGTAATATATATTTTTAATATTAGTTTTGTATGAGAATTTGTAAAAATGATTCTGGAATTTGAAAAAGTAGAATTGTTTATTATATTTTGTATGAAATTTTGAAAAATGTAATGATAAATTTAAGATGAGTTTGAAGTTTTTGGTTTCACCCCAAAACAAATCGGCCCTTAGTCTATTTGTATTATAGTATAAATATATTATTTTATAATAATTAACTCGTACTACTTACTAGTAAAATAATGAATTCAACAAACTATAGAAATTCTAGATATAAAAATATATATGTGATTGATGTATAGAAAAATACATATATTTTTATAACATATGTCAATATCAGAGTCAAAATTAGAGTCAGAGTTGTAATTGGAGTAAGTCTGACACCACATCTAAGTCCAACTCCAACTTTCAAACCAAAAAGAAATTTGACTCCAACTCCGACTCGTCAAAATTTGAGTGGAGTCAAAATCGAATTTTTGGATAAAAAAATGTTTCTAATAGGTATTTCATATAATCCTATTTCATCGGTAGCCAATAGATAACAACCATGTAGGGAACATCTTCAAATCTTATGCGTTGTGCTGCAGGGGAACATTTGGATTCCCTCCCCCTCTCTCGAACCCACTCCACTCCTTTCCCTCTCCTTAACAAAACCTTAACAGCTTCATTTTTTGAGACTTCATTCTAGTCCTCCTAAAATCAATAATATTTTGTTGTTGGAAAATATCCTCAAAATTTTCAACCGAAAAGCGATAGCTAAAGGCAGTAGAGAAGAAAGATAGGTCATCAGCAGCTTCAACTCAAGAAGCAGCATCCCCATCCAAATCCAAATCCAAACCCGCGAGATCTTTAGCTCTAGAGTTCATAGTTCAGGTTGCTCAACAAGCTACCCCAATCTTATAACTTTCTTTTTTGAAAACTCTTCTTTTAAAAGAATGTCTTCTGAAAACTAAATAGCTAGGATAAGCATCAACGTAAAGTTTGGATAAGGTTTAGCATTAAAGAAATGTAAACCAGGGTGGATTAGAGTTTGTTAGACAGACGAGACAAGTAAAGATATAAAATAAAATAATATGAGAAAGACAATACATCATGAATATCCAAGTTTGAACCCATAAACAAGTAGGGGTATAATCGGTTCGGTTTTGGTTAAAATATAGAACCGAATTAGTATCACTGGTTTTGCAAAATGTAAAACTAATTACGTCCCGATTATCTCTCAAAACTGATAGTACTGGTTTTACTGGTTTCGGCCGGTTTTAATAAATTGTAAATTTTCAAAAACAAATCTTTAGTTTTTTTTTTATAAAAAAAAACTGGTTTGAAATTTTGTTTTGTTAAAAAATTGTAGTCTATTATAAAAATCTATTAGACTAATAAAAAACTATTATATAAATAAAATGTGTAATAAAAAAACTGTTATAAAATAAAACCTATTATATAAAAAAATTGTTATATAAAAAAAACTGTTTTAATGTCATGTTTAAATTTAAATCTTTATTTTATAAATATATAATATTATTTATATATTATTATAATTTATATTATTATGTCTTATATATAATATAAAAATCTATTATATATAATATTCAAAAAAAAATTAAAATATATAATTAATATGATCGGTCCGGTTCAGTTCCTGTCCAATTTCAAAATGGCTGGAACCGAATCGGATATTACTGATTTTGTATTTCTAAAAATCGGTTCTAAACCAAATTTGTTCAAACCCAGTCTGGTTGAACCAGTCTTGGCCTATACATGTACATGTACACGATGGTGAAATAATCACAATACAAAGTTAAGGTTGAAATCCAACACGGTAATCACCATGGTCGCCCATAGGGTGGTACATATGTTGATTGTTCCATGACAATTGCCCAGATTTTGCACAAATGGGATGGAATGAATCTCCTTGCCCAGGAGTTCTCTCCTTAAATATGTTAAACCCAATTAATTATATGCTTTGGTTGGAGAAAGAAAGAGGAAAGGAAGATAAAAGAAGATGCTAGAGTTTGGAATTTTCAAAAATTGGTGATGGTGATCGGGTTCGTGAAGGAGAGGGAATGGAATAGAGGTGGCTTCGAGAGAGGGTGGTGGGAGAAGGGAAAGTCCAATTGTTCCCTTGCAACACGGTGGATAAGGTGTGAAGTAGTTCCCCTACATGGCTTTCATCTTTTGGTTTCTGAAAAGAGATTGTAGGAGGCACCATTTAGAAGTTATTCTCTTTTTGGATTCTTGCTCAAGCCCATGAGCTACAAACATGTAGAATTATGTGCAATATTTAGTCTCCAGCTTTATTTGTGATGTGCGTTCAATGAATAATGTTAAGAAATGAAGAGAACAACTAGGATGAAAGTATCTTAAGCATTGACATCTAGCCAAAGCCAAATCTAAAGTTTGGCTAAAACTAGATGGTTTGTCTAAAAGTCTAAAGTCATTCAAATATAACCCCACATTGGACCAGGTCAATAAGCCAAAATGATAATATAATATTATTTAATAAAAATATTTTTTGTTTTTGTTTTCATTTTTTGTCACTACACTAACCATATGTTAATTAATAATTTGAAAATTATTAAGATATTAATTAATTGGTAGTGTTGACATTACAATGCAAACAATTGAACAAGAAATGCCAAAATGAACCAAACTGTTATAAAATTAAAAAGAAAACTACTACTATTGTAAGAGAAATATAAAAGAAACTCTTAAGAAACTCTCTGAAACTTTCTTCCTTCTATATATTTTCTTATGAATTTCATAACAACTGAAACCCATATTTATAAGTGTTGAAATTACTATGCAAGTTACTGTGCAAAACTTAAAATAATGATGGTGGGGTCATTCACAAAATAATTAAGGGGGCGAGAACCACTCCCAATAATTCATAACACTCCCTCTTGAATGACCACCTATAAAAAATCTGTCTCGTTAAAACCTTATCAAGAAAAAATCCTGTGGGAAGAAAAACCAATGGCGAAGGAAAAAGAGTACAATATTCTTATATATCCACAAGTGCTTTAAGATTGCCTCATTAAAACCTTGCAAAGGAAAACCCAGTGGGACAAAACCTTAGCGAAGAAAAAAGAGTACAATCAGCACAAGTCTTCAGGACTTTTACTCCCCTGGAAAGTGCATGACGATAGATTTTTGAGTCTTCATATTTTAATATTCTGCACAATTTTCTTGAATGTCGCAGTTGGTGATGCCTTCGTGAATAAATCTGCTAAATTATCACTTGATCGTATCTTTGATATATCCTCCTTTGATTTGAATGATAAGTTGCATTATCTTCGTATAAAATTGTTGGACTATCATTGATCATGGGAAGACCGCACTTTTCTTGAATATGTAGAATCATTGATCTCAATCAAAATACATTCTAAACTTGTTTTCATGAATTGTAATAATCTCTGAGTAATTTGAATATGTGGAAGATAATATCTGGTTGACAGATTTAGTAGAAATCTAATACCTGCAGTAATACTTAAACTCCCCCTGATAATATGCATTAATGTTTCAAGTAATAAATAAACATTATTTGAGCATATATAACAGATTACGAATTCAAACATGATTTTCTTCTACATAATGTATTAGAGAGAACATGATAATATTTTCATCTAAAAGTTTTCTCCCCCTCATTCGGCGCTATATGGAAGAACTTTTATATACGACAGAAATAGCATTGGAAACTATCTATATATGATAAAAGCTGTAAAAGTTTGGGGTCTAATATTATCAGTTCGACGGAAAATCAAATCCGCTTAACATTGTTGACAAACGAGATCTTGAAGAGATTTGAAAGTTTCGAGTTGTTATTTAAATATAACCAATGTTACCATTGATTTACTCTAGCAAAAAGATCTTGCATTTCTCATAGATTCAGTTGTTGTTCATTCAGAACGATATTATGTCTGATAGAAATTCTAATGTCCCAGATTTGAACCATGAACCTTTTATACCTTAACCATTTATATTTTCTCTTGAGGCCGTAAATACCATGATAGGAGTAGAGATATATCTTTCTAATAAATCTGATTCTGAAATTGTTGCAGCATCAAGAACCCTCAGTGCTCAATATGCAGCCTCTCTTACAACCATATCTCAGAGGCTACTGGCGAGAATGAGTGAGGTTAATCATCTTAAAAATTAAATATCTGAGTTGCATCAAACGCTTGCAACTAAAAACAGAAAAAATAAAGATTTAAGACAAAAAAACAAGGAGCTGAAGAAATTTGTAGACTGGTATTCTCGTAACTTGAAAATACGAGTAGAAGAGCTGGAACGAGAGAGACCTCAGATACAAAGTCAACAACAGCAGCTAACGGCAGAGGTTCAGCGTTTACAAGAAAATAGAGATAGCTGTAATTAATCTCACTGGCTTTTGAAATTATGCATCCAGCATATCTTGTAAAGTGAGATTTGAAGAGATGATGGTTTGTCTTGTTCTTGTTTCTATTTCTATAAGAACCGTCTTTAGCTTCATTTAGTACACATCAAATCTTCTTCTCATATCTATAATTTATCTGTATTTGCATTCTTATTCAACAAATTCCCAATGACTCATCAATTTCCTTTCAATATTTCTCACGATCAATAGATGAGTTATCTTTCACCTCAATTACAAATTATTCATGCATCTTCCGCAGGTGTCATGTTGCAGCAAGCGAATGATCTGGCTACTAAGTCAGATCGTGAAACCGTTTATGAACTGGTGACTCTAGATACCCGATACTCCTCCTCTATTGTCGGATTTTCCAACCGATTACAATCCAAAAATCGTGAGATTGAGGAGCTTAACGAGAAGGTTTTCGTACTTCAACGACTCGTTCAAGAGTCTAACAGAAAAATTGCAGACTTAAAGTAAGAGAATAAGGATTTAAAATCCTTACTTGCCTTTTCATTTCGACTGCCTAATCCTTTAGATAAGGATGATATGTTGCTTTATGAAGAGCAAATGCATTTGAGAGATGAGGCTAGAAGTTTCAAATTCTTATAACTTATCTATCAATTGAATAATAAGATCTTTTCTTTTCAAATGCATTCCTTGAATTTATAGCAACCTTTGTGATCTCTTTAGGAGTTCTAACAAGGTAAATCATCAACGTAAACAGAAATAATGGCAAATCCAGATTCTGATAAAGCACATGGACATATAGGATTATTCTTAAATCCTTCTTTCAATAGATACTCGTTGATTTAATTATACCACATGCGTCCGGATTGCTTTAACCTATATAAAGATGTTTGAAACTTTATAAAGTACATACTCCTAAATGTATTTGGATTAGATGCTTCAAGTATCGTATATCTTTATATATATGTAATGATCTAATGATCCTTATAAATATACAGTGACTACATTCATTAACTGCATATCTAATCCTTTCGTAATAACCAAATAAATTAAAAATATGAATGTGATTACATTTATAACAAATAGATATGTTTCCTCATAACTACTCTCGGGTTTTTTCAAGAAACCTTGTGCGACAAATTATACCGCACAATTTCATTTCGCATTACTCTTTCGTATAAATACTCACTTATATCTTATAGGCATTACACCCTTTGTTGTTTGGACAACAGGTCCAAATAACTCTCGCTTTGCTAGTGATTTTAATTCAGCTTCTAGCTGCTTTTCATTTTGGCCAATCATTTCTACGTTGACATTTTTCGACAATTTTTGGCTTACTTTCTTCATTACTTCTGGTAATGTCAAGGGCCATCATATATGAAAATATGTTGTCGACAACAGTTTTATTTCTATCCAGAATTTCTCCAGTATTTGTGAAATGTATTAAGATCTTATTATTTCAGGTACCTGTTCCTCTCCAGGGGAAAACATTTTATAAAATACCTCTACAAGAGGTTTCTCTTCAGGAGGTTTATACTCTTTAGGAGTTTTCTCTTCAGGAGTTATACCTTTAAGGAGGTTTCCTCTTCAAGAGCTTTGTATTCAGGAGTTTTGTATTTTATACAGAAAGTCTGGATAGATTTTATTTTGTAGGTATGGTCTCTTCAGGAACACCGATTTATTTTCATTTTTCTCTTTTGCATCAATAGGTCTTCAACACTTCAAGTGTATCTTAGACTCATCTATTGCTGTTTTAACTTGTCCTTCAGGGACTTCAATTCTTGCTTAAGCATTAACAGCAATAATATATGATTTTACAACACCTTTAGTGTCAGTAAATACATCATGTAATTGATTTGCAACACTTTGCAGATAGATAATCTTCTGAACTTTTAGTTCACATTTATTTGTAAGATGATCAAATTTAGACAGGACTTTATTATCCCAAATAATTTCTTGTCGTGCTTCAGGCACCGAAATTTCATTATTTCAAAATATGATAGAAATATTAATAAGCTTATATATAAAAGCTTAATATAAGTAAATCAAGTGCTTGGCCGTACAACATGTACGTGACCACTGTTCAGTCATACCACATCTATGACAAACATCTTCATCTTTCTATGAAGAATTATTCTGAGGGCCTTTACCCTTCTCTGAGTTGGATCACTTCTGGTAATACGATATATTTTTTTATCATCTTTAGTGTTGTCTCTTTTGGGACCAACACTTCTATAGTTTTTCTACCACGTCTACGCCTTTAATTCCTTTGAAAGGATGCACCGTTCACTTTTGGGAATGGTGTAAATTCAATATCATTAATAGGACGTAATTGATGATTTATTAACAAAAATTCATTATTTAGCTCAATTACTGGAAGACAAAATAAAAATTTAGAATATTTGTTGAACTTTTACTCTCGATATTGTTACTACAGGAGCACATTCGAGGTATGAAAAATAACATCTTCTGTTATATATCATCATCAATGACCTTTTCACTGCATAATTTTAATATTAAGCTGATTTCAAAGAGTGCAGAATATTCAATACTACTCTTAAAATCTTGCAACTTCAGGTGCAATAAGTCATAATGATCTTTTGAGAGGATTACATCTTCTGGTGTTTATATCTCTCTTAATTCATTTCATACAGTAAGATGATTTTTCACCATGAGATACACAGCACGGTTATTCAGGGACACATGATTTTTTTTTCCTATGATTGTATCTCCCAAATTCATCATCATATCCAAATGGATCTCATCAAGGATCCTGGATAAATAACTTTTTTCAGAAATGTCAATAATAATAAATCTCAATATTTGACATTATATCACAAAAATAAATAAATGAATTTAAGAAATATATTCACATTATCATGAGAATATAAGTAGAATTTTATCAAGTAATATACAGCAATATTACCTTTAATATTTATTTCGGGAAATACAAATAATATATTAAAAAACTTACTTGAAGTAGAAGACCACTAGCTTCAGTATCAGTAGAACCTCGTGCTGATAATATGTTATAAAACTAAAAAGAAAACTACTACTATTTCAAGAGAAATATAAAAGAAACTCTCTGAAATTTTCTTATTTCTATATATTTTCTTATGAATTTCATAACTAAAACCCATATTTATATACGTTGAAATTACTATACAAATTATTGTACAAGACTTAAAATAATGGTGGTAGGGTCATTCACAAAATAATTAAGGGAGCGGGAGCCGCCCCCAATAACTCATAACACAAACAAATATATAAATAATTATTGAACTACAGTAGTTTCTGCTTGACTGCTAAAAAAATGCAATAAAAGAACAAAAAAAGACAGAATTAACGTTACCTTCAGCTCAATCAATTGCATAAGACACCAAATTCGATCAACACAATCTCTGTATAAAGTTTTAAACAGCCAGTAGCTAGTATTAATAAAACCAGACCCAACAACTACTTCACGAACCAAACTTTATGAACAAAAAGTCACCGAGTTCAAAGATCATAAATACCCAACACAAAATTCATAAACCCAAATAAAAGTAAAATACTAAATCTCCACCCTAAATCTTAAAATTTTCCATAAACCCAATACAATAATAAATAAAAAATCCCGACAGCAATCAATCCTAGAACATCAACATCAAAACCCACAAACAAAAATCCTTCAAGCCGATTTTAGGCTTTCTTGCACTTTAGGATCAAGTCTCTCTTCGTTCACTTACCAATTGTCCTAGCTACCGAATGTTCTTGTGCCAAGTCGAAAGAGAGGAAATCGCACAACCCTAGAACAAGAAAAAAGAAAGGAAATGGAAGAAAATTTTTGTAGAAGGAAACAAAGAGAATCGACCAAGATGTGATATCTCATATGATAAGGATAATGGTAGGTGGTGTATGAGATTTCACATTATTTGGAAAGAAAAAGTTCTTGCTCTTTATAAAGTTTCAATAGGACTCCAATTGTATTATTGAGTAGTCCTTTTAGAGTATAGGTCACGTGATTTTGACCTTCTATTGGAGTATTACAAATAGTATTAGAGTTTATCCCAATCAGAAATATAGGGACTTGAGCCATGTCATCTAACGACGGACTAGCCTGATGAGAATGTCAAAAATTTAAGGGAAGTAGATTTTGATATCACATATGATAAAGATAAGGGTAATTGGTGTATGAGATCCCACATTGTTTAGGAAGAAGTTATTTCTTTTTAAAAGATTTCAATAAAACTCTAATTGTATCATTGACTAGTCTTTTTGAGAATAATCCATGTAATTTGAACCTTTCATTAAGACGTTACACGAGAAAAGAGAGAAAGGGAAAGGAAGTGAAATATGAACGTGGGGGGAAAGAGTCTAGAGGAAGGAAAAGAGGCGGTTGCAGGGATTTAAAAGAATAAAATATAAATTTGGTCTATGAACAGTATCATTACCAAATATGACCAAACCATCTGTTTTATTGTAGCTTAAAGCTTTAGTTGTGAACCTTTAACTAGTCCAATGTAGCACTTTTAGTATAAAATAAGGCATATTTTAGTTTTCATTGGGCCAAATGCCAGTGGTCTTTAAGATGTTAAGACGTTGGATAGAAAATGCATATTTGGATGCAGTGAGAAATATAACTTAGAGTTTTAAGTTAAATATTAAGTTCTATATTTCAAAAATTGTTTGTTGTTTGATAAACATGTATCTAAAACGCTTTTAAAGTTAGTTACAGTAAATTTTTAAAAACATACAATTATTTGCAAGAGTTTTTTAATATTATTTAAGTGATTAAAGTACTTTTTATAAATTTACCAAACATGACACTTTTTTTAAAAGAGCTTATAATCAATTAAAAATACTTTTTCAGTTTTGAAATGCAACTCCAAATAGGCTCAAAGTGTGTTTTATCCATTAGAAAGATCTTAAAACTTTTCGTCTCGTTTGGTTATCCAAACCAGCCAAATCATTTGCAGAGAATTTAAGGAAACCCGGTTCAAACCTCAAGTAAACTTATCTGAATTTGGCATAGAGAAGCTTGTGTGAACTATGTATAAAGGAAATAAGAGAGGTTAAATTTTTGTACTACCTTCAGTTTCCCCAGAGTGCTAGAAAGCTTGCGCTAGGTCATTTTAGCTTTTTGGTTTCAACCACTAAAACTCGAAGACAAACTTTAACCTACCTGTCACTTTGCTGTCTCTCAGTCCTCCCTCAAAGCAAGAAACAACCTTTTCTGTATTATACAAGAGGATTGAACAACAAGAGAAGCTGAGGAAATCCCTGCAGGAGGAACAACTGGTCAAGCATTGAAAAAGGAGAAGACTCTATGCACCTGAGATGAATATTTCCTATAGATCTAGAACACACTGACCTTCCGGCTTTTCTGGTCAATATTGTTCAATTGCTTCCTCAACTTTCGTCCATGACCACCACATTAAGCAAATCACGGGAGCAAATGGGAGCATGCTTTACAGTACACCCTGAAAATGTAGCACATCTCCTTTTTCAACGACCAAAAAAAATAAAAAACAAACTATCGCAACAGTCGATTGAGCAGTCAGCAGAGGAGAGACTTCATGGAAGCTGCGACCCTCAGAGCAAAGGAGATATGGAAGCTCTGCATCTCAGATTTTAGACATAAATCCATGCACGGATGATGCGCACGGGCTAGCATGGCAATGCACCTGCCACATTAGCGTATCATTGACAGTGATGATGTGACATGCCATGTCAGACACAGCCATGGTAGTGCCACTTGGCTTTGCCACATCAGCCCGTGCAAGGGTCTGTGCACTTATCATTTCTGAAAAAGTAGAAGACAGGAGCAGAGTAGCAGCTGAAACACACATGGGAACACCAAATGTAAACTGTCATTCGATGAGTTAACTTGAAATCCTTCCAGTACACTGTTAAAATCTTAAAAGCCAAACAAAATGACAGAACAGACCACCAGCAAACTGAGCATGACAATTAATGGGCGCAAAATCGCCGTTCAATGGCCAAAAGCAAACTGTAGGCTAATTAAAAGACTGAAAACATGAAAACAGAAGTGCCTATTAGTTTTATTGTTTATCTCAGAGTATGGACTGCAGAGGTTTCCAATATTTCAGCCTGAATTGGTTTCTGCTTATATTAATTCTAAATATCTTCATTATGTTACTTGCCAACTCAATGCTCAGATTAATGCTACTGAACACTAAAAAGTAGGATCTGATTCTTATATAGCCCACAGTGTGACAAAAAAGAAAAAAGAAAACAATGCTTCCAAGAAATACAATGAATATCAGTATATGTATATATTTATATGGTACAGGGGTTGGGAGAGCCTCACAAAATAATAAGAATGATCAAACAATACCAAAACAAGAAATAAGAAGAATTGTGACTGTGTAAGTAAATGACTTCAACTTGGGTAGATAACTAGATGGTGCTGCTGCAGGCGTATGAGAATTGTTTGCATTGCCTTCCGTGGTTATTGGGATAACAGGAAGAACAGGGGAAACTGCAGGAGATGGCGATGGGCCGATGGCTAGGGTGTTAGAACTCTCATCATTGTAACCTGGGGACAGCAGGTCTCATTATAGCAACTTAAATGAACTCACCAAGAGAACAGAAATCTGCACATTAGAAAAAAGGAACTATACTCACAGTTTGAGTCCTTCCAACCTAATATCATCTTCTCACGATCAAAAACTATACGATAACCACTCATGAAGTTTTCTGGATGAAAATAAATAAATTCACAATGTAAGTGCAACTTGTCAATTCAAACACACAAGGATGCATGATGGTTTTTTGTTATACATGAGGCTTGTTCAAGGAGGCAATGATCAAAGAAAATATATCTTTTTCTTATGCAAACATTAACTCCTGGTTTAAAGACTGCACAGCCTACGCTGACAAGCCTCCCATAATTTAAACTCACATTAATAATATCTTGCTCTATAAGGTATAATGATTTTTAACCCTCATGGAGTGGCAATACAAGTCTAAAAAGGAAGGGAGTACTGGACCAGGAGGGTTAATATAGTCATGGTTTTTAAATTTATAATTTTCTATGTATTAAAGTAATAGTAGATAGAATGAGTGACTTTGCAGATCTCTCTGACTCACCCAAAAGCTGCAACTACCCTCATATGGTAAGGAAAATAAACCACTCACGTACTTCTGTGCTTTTTTTTTTTAATCTGAAATTCATTATCCTAGAGGTTCAGACTGTAGAAGGATACGTAGAATTTCCACAACAATGTAGTTAATCACCAAAAGGGATATATGCACAAGTCTAAATTCCAAATTGACAGAGAAACATGAAATTGTGTAGTCATTAACACAGCTTTTAAAACAAACAAAATTCTTCTTGAGCTACAAGCAATTTATGGATAAATTGATACTCACGTCCTATG
The DNA here is from genome assembly GCA_036559045.1 of Platycarya longipes. NCBI lineage: Eukaryota > Viridiplantae > Streptophyta > Magnoliopsida > Fagales > Juglandaceae > Platycarya > Platycarya longipes. The sequence continues at coordinate 9,819,213 of CM071795.1, forward strand.
ATGTTTATATCGTCACTTTTGAGAAGAGCCAGACAAAAAAAATATCCACCCTCCTGGAGACCATAATATCAAACTTTAGAATGACTCAATTAGGAAAAGGAAATTAAAGTTCTAGAAGTGAGATCATAACGGAGTTAGGATCCATGCAGTTGGATTTTTGAGAAAATAGTCGTCTCCGCCTTTCATTGTCAGATTCATACTAGGGACCATTTTAAAGGTGCTTTGGTTTGCACTGCATATAAAGTGGATTCAGTGCCTCAGAGTTGAAAGGGTAAAAATAATACATAATAGGAACAGGGTTTTTTTAATATAAATTACCGTAATTCATAACAGTATTCAAAGGGGAGCCTGGAATCAGGTGAATGCCGCTTCTCTTTGAACTTGGAATTGAACTGAATAGCAACATAAATCATAGATACTCGGATCTTATAAAATAAAAATTCCAAATAAAAAACATGGGATAGCGTTATTTAAAGAACTTACACTCTCGGAAATAAAAGTATAAGCCGGGTCGCTTAGGTGCGTGAAAGCTGTACCAGAGTCAAAGATGGCACTGAATTCCAGCTCAGAAGAATTGCTTTCCACAGTTATTCGAGTAATGCTGATGTTATAAGATGGACTGACAAGAAGTTCCCAAAGGAAAAATAATTAGAAGTAGCATATGATTCTGATCAAACAAAAATTTATATGCAATATCAAGATGCCAGTGAACGCCTAATTGGCATCGACCCTGGTATGTCAAGGGTGAGATACGGGATTTGAATCCCACCATCCCCACTAACTAAAAAAACAAAAAGACTTACTGTGATTGCCGAACATTGAATGGTGTTTCTCTTTGGTCTGAGCTGCCATTAAAACCAAAATTGATTCTCCCAACCCCATCAAGTCCAAAACACAATGCAAAGGAATTTGACACTAGCCTATTTTTTGCTAAGATGCTAGGCACAGATATATCTTGCATGCCAAGCCCAAACAGACCGTTTGGTGCTGCACCCATCAAAAAAGTACCTGTCTGAATTTGACCACAACTGCAAATAACTACATATTAGACAAGGGGGGCCACAAATATACAAAAATTTGCTGAACAAATCTGACCACCAGGTAAAAAAACAAGAGTTCACTTCAAGGTAACAAGGGTAATGCTGTCACATCAATGAAGGAGATAAAAAAGAATTGATGATCGTGTTAAATTGTCCCGTTTGTATTCGAGATTCACCTCAACTCATCTCCATTTCATCATTGCATTTTTTTAATTTTTTATACAAAACACAAATTCCTATACACTTTTTTCAAATCCCAATACACTTTTTCAAATTCCAATACACATTTTTCAAATTCCAAAATAATAATAATATTAAAAAATAAATTAAACTCATCTCAACTCATTTCATCTCCGACTCCAAACGGGGCCCATTTACATGTTTCTGGTACTATAACTGACCTCTCTAGAGGTTTCTGATATGTTGGTGATCACCTACTCCCCCCACAGGGAAATTTTCACCTTCTCTTTTCTTATATAAATAGATACTTGGTGATCACCTACTGCCCCCAATGATGGCAATACAACAACTTGAGAGTCCTCACGAAAATCATTCCTACTAGAGGAGAACAAAGGCACACCAACACCAGATTCATCACCCACATGACCTACATTTTCAAAATCTCCCATTCTACAACCGATCAGAAAAGAAAAATCTCCCATTCTCCAGTTTTTTGTCATTTCAACTGACAGTTAATTGATTATAGTCCAGTTTCTAAACTAAATATTACTGACGATTTAAGATCATATTCATTTGAAAAACTGCTCATCTGTATGTAGGGAGTTATTTTGATATCACAAAGAACTAAAAAGTAATCAAATATTCCTCCCCAATGTTTTTGGTTGTAAGTGAAGGAAGAATAGTGTACCCAAATGTAATCCGAGAGTCAACAGCTTTTGATTGATCATAATCTGTAACTATGTGCAAAACATCCTCTACCAAGATCCCAGTAGATGAAGTATTGCTAGAGAGATACACAATTTTATAACAACAATTACTACTTGCTGAAGAGCATTGATCACTTGGTCTGCACAGGGTGCTGTCACTGGATAATTTTTCACTTGTCGATGAATTATTAGGGCTGTAGATGTTGAACTCTATTTCCTGCTTGATAAAAAGAGTAATTAGAAAAGATTCAGGACTCAAGAAAGCTTCTATCACCAACCGTTCAGAAAATAACCAAGTACGTGGAAATTAAACATAAGACCACAGAGCTAATGAATAATTAAAGCTTTGTCCTATACAAAGTCATACATTTGGTAGAATTTTCAGGGTGTGACAAAGAAAATTTTACATATGTTCAGTAAAGACAAACAGTTCCGCAAGTATTTGTTAATAATTTGGAAATTTGAGTTGCTTTCCCCTTCATTCAAAAGCTCTCATTTTACAAAGGTGCATGATTATAGTAAATTCAACAAAGTAGCGGGGAAGTCCAGGTGAGAGTTGTAAGCATGACTGCAACAATATTTATAACAATCATTGTTATGATAAATAATAACCAAATCTAGATAGCAGTTGAAACAATATTTATAACAGATCACGATTCCAAGAAATAAATAAAAAATCAAAGTATTACAACATACGTTTCCAGATGATGTCTGCAAGCCAGTAACGCAGCCACCTTTCTTACAATCGCATGGTAGCCAGAACAAATTACTGCCTGTGTCTAATGCCACCAAAAAGGATAAACTTGGTGTCCCCACAGAAACATTGGCATAATGCAAACTGAAACACCATGAAGATAGAAAGCAATGGTTAGTTATTATAAAAGTGACACAGAGAATTCCTTAAAACTTTCATTCCTTGTTTGGTCAACAAGAAAATCGAGGGAAAATTCAAAACCAAACATACAAATCCGAAACTTTCTCAAAAAGCGTTACTCTTTAATAATTTATTTTCCATATCCATCAATCAATAAGAAAAAAAATCGCCTGAGAAACCACAAAAGAAAAATCTTAATTTATTGGAGACAAAAATAAAAAAGTGCTACCAAATAAGAGAAAAAGTGCGACGGGGGTTCGAATATCATAACATGTTAAAAGACCAGTTATAATCCATCAACAGCGAAGGAAAAACTCCCTATCTCCTCTTCTCCTCCAGTTACTTAGTTTAACCAATAAATCATATCCAAATTCTTCAAAAGCCCACTATTTTTTTTTAAACTAATAATACACGCATACATTAAGAGTTCATTAAGGGTCGTACAATCCCAAAGAGCTGATAAGTAAAGTGTCGTTTCCATTGGCAAAAGTGAGTGGCGAGGACTGGCCGTAGCTGGCGGCGAGGTGACGGGCGCGAATTAAGCGGTCACGGTGCGCCATGGCAACGTAGTAGTCTAAGCTTCCCTTATCGGGGAGGTGATCGAGACCGAGAACTCCCTTAACGGGATCGGAGAAGCGGTGGTGAATGTCGAAGCCGAAACCGAAGCCATAACAGATCCGGGAACCCAAACCGAAACCGAAAAAGAAAATGGATAGTAAGCATAAACAAGGAGATGTAAAGGGAGCCCAAGCCATGGTTTAGTAGTTGATGCTGCTGCACAAGTGAAATCTCTCTCTGGAAAAGCGATTCTGGACACATATATGGTATGAATAGGAGGAACCGAAGTGAACATGTCCAAAAGAACGAGAGACCGAGAAGACCATGGTCGACACTCCAAGTCTCAAAAGTCCTTCTCTCGCTGACTGAGAAAGAAGGGCCCCACTTTTTGTGGTCTCGCATTCGCAAGCTCTGCTTTTCTCTCACACCAAGTATACTGGAGTGAAAAATAATGGAAAAATCGAATCGGACCTGCGTGAACCGAGATTATTTTTAATAATTTAATATTATATTATAAAAAAAAAAAAGAATAAAAACTAAAATAATGAGTAATATTAATTTAAATAAATAATATTTATGTGGAGTATGTAAATATTATAATTTTAATATATATTTTATATTTTTAAAGATTATATATAATACTTAGCATTTAGCAATTACAAATATTATTTTCTTATATAATACGACAATTTTATTCAATCAAAACTTCTTATTCCCACCCATTCTGAGTATCTGAGTCGGATCGCCGCCTAGTTCTACCGGCCAGTCAAGTCGTCGACCATCTATTTGTAAGAAAAAATACCCCCATTTTTACAACCAAATCCAATTGTTTCATGATTCAAAAATAAAAAATAAAAAACAATTGTTTCAAATTTTTATAGACAAATAATTTTTTTTTGGACAAATAAAGGGAAAATCGAAGAGGTAAAATAAAAATTTGACCTAAACATTACTCAACCGCATTATTTATTTATTTTAAATCTTCATTTTCATCTAATAATTATTGAAATAAAAAACAATTAATACAACTTTCATAAGCTTTAGAATAAAAATTATATTTAAACAACTTTTCAACTTTAACCATCTAACCTTTCAAAAATAAACTTAACTATCCACTTTCAAAAACTCCTATCCAATACTTATTTTTTTAAATATTTTTATTTAATATCTTCTCTCTCAATTCATAAAGGGTGGCTCTATAACCACCACTCCCAGCACCCGTTGAGAGTAGGACCAAACAAAATAGCCAAAATTCGACCCGACCCAAAACAAAAGCTCGATCGAATTTCTACTTGAAAATCTGACTTGTTGTCAGTTAAAATTGATAACGGGTAATACCCATTACTTGATTTAGGTTACTTCTGATTATTAATTCGTGTGGCCATCTCTCTCTCTCTCTCTCTCCACCCTCGTCGCCACCTCCAGATCTTGCTGGACCATGTCCATGACCCCTTTTTCACTGAAACGGAAGTGCTTAACCCAATTGTCGGGAGAGCATGAGAAGTTTCTATGGAACTTTGATGGTTATTTATTGAACTTCAAAGCCTTGTTGATTGAAATCCCAGAGCCTCGTTGGCATTCCATCATTAGCATCTCGTCGGCATCTCAAAATCTCGTAGACTATTCAACACCATTGTCGATCGATCAAAAGGTCAACCTAGATTTTATTCTATTTCAGTCTTCACCCTCGCCGCACGCTTCAAATTTGCATAAAAATCATATTCTTGATAGTCCTTTGTGTTTAGTAATCATAGTTTTAAATTTTGTGCCGTTTCAGTGACCAGAATTTATCGTTCTAACTGGAACGGTTGACACGTATGTTTCGCATCGGACCAAATTCTGGCTGTTCCGGCTGGAATTTGGTGTTCCGGGCGGAATTGTTTGTTTCGGGCAGAATTGTAATTCTAGACCGGAATTACATATTCAAGTTTCATGACTTCATCTCCCGATTTCTTCTCCCCTATTCACGAAATCACTTAAATCTCCATTGTCGAACCACTTTCATCTCCCGATTCTTCTTCACTGGACCTCTATTCATGAAATCACGCATCTCGGCTCTAGAAAAACCTTACATTCTGGCGAGTTCATCTCCATAAAGGTTTTGCAGTCAGTTGGTCTTCTTCTTCACGATCTAGGATTCCAGATACTCTGGTTCTTCATGTCGCATCTTCTTCTATTTTGATTCTTCACGCCGCAGCTTCTTCTTCTTCGTGATATAGCTCTCGCGTCTTCTTTGTGATGTAGCTCTCGCCGCAACTGCTTCTTCAATTCTTGACACAGCTATCGCGTCTTCAAGAAATTAAAATAAATGTGCGAAAAGTTATCGATAATAGCAAGACTTTTACCTTTCAATTCATAAAAATAATAATAATAAATGTAATAGCAAATATTTGTTTGTATAAAGCTACTTCAAAGTTATCATCTTGATAATAGCGAGGCTTTGACGTTTTACTGTTTCAATTCAAAATATAAAAAAATAAATAATAACATATATCTATTTATATAAATATGCATCACCTTGATAATAACGAAATGTAAAACATTAGTTACTTTACTTTTGGGTAAGCCATTTGTTACTTAACTTATTTTAATTCTTAGATTGAGAAATTATGAAATTGTATTAAGTTTTATAAATATATATGTTTAAAATTTGTATTAACTATTGCAAAAATATTATTAAATTTATTGAATAGGTATATTTTTGCTTACAAAAAGAAAAATAGGCATATTTTTAAGATTTGTATATGTTTATTTTAGAATATAATTATTATATATATAATTTATTTATATAATGTTCAGCCCGAAACGGCACACCGAAACGGAACGAAACCGAAATATTTCATTCCAATACCTCAACCGAAACGGCCATCGAAACGAAATTCAAAACTTTAGTTTGGTTTTTGAGAAAGATATAATTAGTGGCTTATCAGAAATTCGGGGTGTACGAAATTAGGAGAAGTAAAAAATGGGGTATTCGGGTAATCATGAAATTAAAAAAAAAAAAAAACCTCACAAAATGGGATATTCAGAAATGAGAGAATCTCCCCAAAGAAAAAAAATGTGTTTTTGTGGCATGATTTGCTTTGAATCTTCTTCTTTAATTTTGTTGAGAGTGAAATTCCTTTTTTACCCCTGTATGGCCAAATATATCTAACAATTTTCACAATCAAATTTATTAGATATCAACCGTGTGAATATTCATAAATATGCAATAAATAAATTATCAAGTATAACACACCGATTGGTTACGAAGGGAAACCTTTTGAAGAACTCTTCAAAAGTAAAACCCTACGGGGCAACCAAACTCAGGAAAATCATTTTTATTGATTGAAAATCAGTTTACAAGTAAGCTATTCAATTACAAAACCTTTGTCAATTTACTCCCTTACTTGACTGGACAAATCACCTGTTTATCCCTACCACAATAGCAACTAGAAACTCTGACGATCTTCAATCTATGCATTTCCTACTAGAACTTTTAGTGGTTGATCACGTACACCAATCAACGATCTTCTCAAACTTTGAGCAAGATCACACTCCAAGTGTATAAAAATAAAAAGGAAAATTCTCCACTAATTTTCCTCTCAAATAGCTCTTAAATATATCTAAAATCAGCTCTGGCCGAAATTCCTTCCTAAGGTTACCATATGACTTGATTTAAATAGACAATTCAAAAGTGCTGCTAAAATGCGTCTGCTGACAGGTTATCCTTCATCAGAATCCGTCTACTAACAGGTTGCTAACAGACTTTCGGATTTACTGTTGCAATTTGAATTTCGAATTTGCCTTCTGATTTTATCATTCCAGATCTCGAAATTCAACTTCCCAGTCTCTTTAACAGACTCCCTAGACTCCTAAATAGACTCAAAATACTATGGATAAATCCCATAGTTTAAATTACATTCATTCAAAAATCAAAACTTATCATAGTTAAATTCAAATTTAACAATTCAAAATTACAGTTTTAGAGATAAGATGAAATCTTATCCTATTTGAATTCAAATACGTCAACACTAATCCAAGCCAATAAAATTTACATTAACAATCTCCCCATTTGGCTGATTGGTGACAAAACATTTTTGATGAATGTATATTTCATGTCCTGCTCGGACTTTCTCCCCCTTCATTAATGCTTCTCCCCTTTAGTATGTGCTGTTGCTCCCCCTCACTCCTAATTTTTTTCCCCCTTTTTGTCATCAATTTAGCCAAATTAATGTCATGTATAAGTTGAAAGTGTAGCCTCACTTAAGGAATCGGGTGAAGGAGGATTTTGCTTTTTCCTTAGTTCTCATCTAAGTACTCACAACCAAAATGTTAGAAAAAAATAAACGCAAGTTAGTTTTATAGGAGAACCCGAGTATCAAGCTTGCATTGAAATGAAAAAAAAAATCCAAAAAATAACCATATGATTCGGTATCCAGCAAGGTTATCTCAACTTGTCATAAACATATATGCATGGATTAACTCAATCAACCTAACATTCAAGTCCATACTTCTCATCTAATACCAATACAAAAATCGAAACCCATATTTCTTAAGGATAGAATCCAAATCTTAGAATGGAAAAATCAAGATTAAAGTTAAAGTGACTTACCTGAATGCCGAGAGATGGAAGATACTTCCTGAGCGTAGTCCAAAATCACACAAAAACTGTGTGAGATTTTATAGAACTTGGGACTTAGGGTAGAATGAGAAGTGGAGCCTTAGAGCACCAAATAGTCTTGCATGCGATATGGGTACCAGAGGGTCTAATGCACTAGGAATGGGCAACTAAGGTTGCCGTGAGTCACTTTAAGTGACCAAACACTTGGTCACGTGTTGTGACCTTGCCGAGACCTTTCTTTGTGTCCCACTGGAATGCCTTATATGCACTTGTAAACCAAAAACTTGACCAATTTTTTTCTTTTTTCGTATTGGTCAGAAAATAAATTGCCAAAAAAATGTTTATATGAAGATTTTTTAAAAAAAGAAAAAGACAAAAAACAATGGCAATGAGGCAAGTAGCATAAAGACATGCATTTAGGTTTAATCAAAGTGCTACTAACAAAATAAATTCAATATCATACATCCTCTTGATTGCAACACCTACAATAGATTTTCACTTCTCATAAAATCATCAAAGTCAAGGTTTATGTGAGTGTGTGAGTGAGCAACTTATGAAAAGTAGCAAATTTTTCTTGATGATTTTATTCCTTAATTTTTTTCATGATTTTTTTTTTTATCATCATTTTTAATAGGAATCTTCTTTTAAAAGATGCTCTCAAGAGATTGTCACTCACCTTAAAACAAACTTTATGTTAGGGCCTAGATATATAAGTGTCTCCTCCAAACACTTTACTTGCATAGCCCATTTTTGGTTCATTTTTATTGCTCATCTTTTTCCACAATGATAGGAGCAATGATTTTTTCTATAAGAATTTCCAAAGTTAGATCCATGTGAGGTGTGAGTCTTTTTCCGCAATGAATTTCACACCGACTTTTTTTTATATGGATCAACAAGTGGTGTTTGGCAAGGAGAGACATTTTTCATACTTGTATTAGGTTCAACTAGTATTAGTCAATTTAAAATTTGGACTCTCTCTATGATGAGCATCTCAATACACTTATTCAACTCTTTTTTTTTAATCAAACAAAAGTGCATTCACACAAGTTTCTCACAGTGTATTAAGAGTGAACCTTTACTATGATGACCCATAGGTTAGGATGCACGATGTGGGATGCACAACACAAGAATAGTGCATGAGTGCAAAGATTTATAAAGTGAGTATCAACATGTTCAAAGCCTTCAACACATCATCAAACATGCACTCTACATCATTTGGCCGAAAAACACATTTTTTTTTAATAAAAAGTAGGAAACCAAAACAAAATAAACCAACCAAAAAAAAATTAAAAAATTAAAAAAAAACATATAAACAAAACGAAACACAATAAAAATGCATGTCCTATACTAACGATATGCAAGAAATATAAGAACATGCATGTGGTCCTATAAACTAACGTGACACGACATCCTTTTTAACCACTCATTTTGCCTTGAGATTTGACTTGTCCTTTCCATTCTTTTGAATAAAAAGCCTAACCAATTCACCAAACTCACGACTTACAAAATTAATTTGTTAGCCCATCTCATCAACTTGATTTTGTAGGCTTTTTCCACTTTTGATTTTCTGCCCTTGAGACACATTAAAACAATATGGTCTTATATGCCCAACAATTCTACAATTATGACAAGTAGGAGTAAATTTACCTTCATACCTACCTTTCTTCATCATGGTCGATGGAGAATTTTTGTGCAAATTTCTTAAGTCGTCAGCCTTTGGCATGGGAGGATTGTTGTGATTCTTCTTTTGAACTTTCCTTTACAAATACAATACCTTTGGAGCTCGACGCAACGAATAAGTGTATTTTTTTTCTTTTTCCTTTAGAAGCCACATATCCTAATCCCGTCCTATCACTGCTTGGTTTTTGAAATCTCAACATTTCATTTAATTTTTGGGTTGCTGAATTTTGTTCACACTCTTGAAAATTTTTCAATTTTTGTTCTATTGCAACCTTTTGATTTTTTAGTCTCAACACCTCAGCCTCAGAAACTTTTACAGCCTCAGAAACTTTTACAGCCTCAATCAAATTATTTTTCTCATTTTCTATAGCTGTAAGGTTTTTATACAGCTTTTTATTGAGTTTTTTCAGCTTGAATACCTCTTCACACACTTCATTGTAAGTATCTTAAATACTAAGTTCTTGGTCGGCATCAACTAGAGTAATGTCCAAATCACTAAAAGCACAACTACTTTCAGATTTTGTTAGTGAATTTTCAGCCAAATCATTCACAATAGTAGAAAAAGCCATAAAATATTTTTCATTATCAGAAGATGAGTTTTCATTTTCAGAATCCGAAAGTATCACTAGAAGACACATTTGATGCTTTTCCATTATTTCTCTTGAAGTTATGATACTCAATTCTAATATGACCATAGTTTAAGCTTTCATAACATTTTACCTTCTTATTTTTCTCAACTTTTTCTTTATTCCAATTTTCTAATTCATTTTTCTTTGCTGGAAATTCTTTTGCTCTCTTCTGTTTTTCATTAGTTTTTTTCTTAAACATAAACTTTTTGAATTTCCTAGCAATAAGAGCTGTATCCTCATTATTTAGACTCCTCACCACAAATATCATCATGCTTTTCTTTCATAATTTTTAAAACAATAGATTTAACTTTTTTACGTTTGGGGAAAAGATGATTCATACGTTTGTAAGGATCCAATAAGCTCTTCAATTTTGATTGTATCCAAGTCTTTGCCTTCCTCAATGGCTGTGACTTTGGTCGAAATCTCTCAGGTAGAGACCTCAAGATTTTCCTCACGACTCTTGAGTCTTCAACCTTCTTTCCAAGACAAAACTTGGAATTCACAAGATCATTTAGTTTAGCATAAAAATCATTAAAGCATTCATTTTCAAACATTTTAATTTCTTCAAATCTAGATGTTAATAATTGTAATTTAGAATTTTTCACAGTTATTGTTCTTTCATATGTGACTTCCAATACGTCCCATGCCTCTTTTGCTATCTCACACATGGAGATCCTTTTGACTCTTCTTGAGATACCACCATGAAGATAGCATTCAATCCCTTACTATTGAAATTATTATTATTCAACTCATCTTTCGACCAAGTATCAATACTGGTCTCGGGTTTCTTCCATCATCTTTCAACGACATGTCATACTCGTTCATCCAATGACTTTAGGAATGCTCTCATACGTATAGTTCTCACCATCAAATTGCAGTGGAATATATAATAATGCCATCTCTATCAGGAGAACGAATCACACTTGGATGAGTGAACCCGTTCTGATACCAATTGAAATTTCCTTTTTACCCCTGTATGGCCAAATATATCTAACAATTTTCACAATCAAATTTGTTAGATATTAATCGTGTGAGTATTCATAAATATGCAATAAATAAATTATCAAGCATAACACACCGATTGGTTACGAAGGGAAACCTTTTGAAAAACTCTTCAAAAGTGAAACCCTACGGGGCAACCAAACCTAGAAAAGTCATTTTTATTGATTGAAAATCAGTTTACAAGTAAGCTATTCAATTACAAAACCTTTGTAAATTGGCTCCCTTATTTGACTGGACAAATGACCCGTTTATCCCTACCGCAATAGCAGCCAGAATCTCTGACGATCTTCAATCTATGCCTTTCCTACTGGAACCTCCAGTAGTTGATCACGTACACCAATCAACGATCTTCTCAAACCTTGAGCAAGATCACACTCGCAAGTGTATAAAAATCACAAGGAAAATTCTTCACTAATTTTCCTCTCAAATGACTCTCAAATATATCTAAAATCAGCTCTGACCGAAATCCCTTTCTAGGGTTACTATATGACTTGATTTAAACAAATAATTCAAAAGTGCTGCTAAAACGCGTTTGCTGACAGGTCATCCTTCATTAGAATCCGTCTGCTGATAGGTTGCTAACAGACTTCCGGATTTACTGCTACAATTTGAATTTTCGAATTTGCCTTCTGATTATATCTTTCAGATCTCGAAATTCAACTTCCCAACCTCTTTAACAGACTCCCTAGACTCCTAAATGGACTCAAAATACTATGGATAAATCCCATAGTTTAAATTACATTCATTCAAAAATCAAAACTTATCATATTTGAATTCAAATTTAACAATTCAAAATTACAGCTTTAGAAGTAAGATGAAATCTTATCTTATTTGAATTCAAATACGCCAACACTAATCCAAGTCAATAAAATTTACATTAATAGAGAGGTTTGCTTTTGTTGAATCATCTTCTCTGATTTTGAATCTTTTTTTTCGATTTTCAATATTTTAGATCGTATATTAAAGAATGGTGCTTTTGTCACATGGTCTGTTTTGAATCTTCTCTGATTTTGTTGTGAGGTTTGGTTTTGTTTTGTTTTTCGGATTCTACTTATGGTCAAGTTTGAGAGAATCTACAAGTGTCGGGTAATTGACCAAATGGGTAATAAGTAATCGAAATACTAATGTTATTGAGTCGAATCAAAATTGAGGTTATCGAATCGAGTGAACAACCCTAGCTGGGAGCCAATGTCAGTTATAGGAACATTTTTTTTTCTTTTTTTATATGTATTTTTTAATCTTTTATATTTTTTAAAAAAATAACAAAGTTAAATATATTAAAAATATTTTCTTAATCATTAAGTAAAAAAATAAAGATAAAATAAAAAATTCTAATAGTAAAATGGAACAATAAGTTTGAGTAATGAAAATAGTATTTTTTTTTTTTTAAAAAAAAATCCAATAAAAAAGTGTTCACTCAAGCTATATCACCACTATTCATAAAAATTTGAGATACTTTATGCAACTAAACATGCCCTAAAACGTTAAGGAAACAGTTTTAATTAAGGAGAGGGATTTATCAATAAAAAGTATACATTCATGCACAGCAAAAAATAAATAAATAAATCCCATTTTCTACATTGATGAGAGTGAAAGATAGCTAGCTGAATATTATTTTTTTCCAAATCTTTTATAGTATCTAATAAAGGATATATTCATTACTTCAGCCTGGGAAATGGAATTAATGGCAATGCTGCAAATTAACAAAATTAAAACTCGAAATATAACAACTGTTTCTGCCTATAATAATAACAACAACAACAAAATTATATTATGTATAACCCAATGTTCAAATTAATGCCACTAAACATCAAAAACAGGAAGCCAACATACAAGGCTTCTAATCCTTTTTGTGTGCCAAAAGGAAAAGAAAATGCCTCCAAATGGTTCTGTATTGGGGGGGGGGGGGGTGTCAAGAAAACCTACCTCAGCATATAAAAAGAATGATCAAACAATAGCTAAATATGAAACAAGAAGAATAGTGAGTGTGCAAGTAAAGGACATCCACTTGGGTGAATAATTGGCCACAGGTATAGGAGAATTGTTAGCACTGCCTTGTTTGGCTTCTGGGTTGACGGCAAGAGCAGGGGAAACAGCAGGAGAGTGTGGTGGTGTGGTAGGCCGAATGTTCGAATTCTCATCATTGGAGCCTGATGACAGCAAAAGCCTCATTATAACCACTTCAAGAGCACACCAGAGGTAGCAAAATTTGCATGTTGAGGAAAAACAGGGAACAGAACAGGAATTTTACTCACAGTTTGAGTCCTTCCAACCCAATACCATCTTCTCACGATCAAAAACTAGGTGATAGCCAACCATGAAGTTTTCTGGATGAAAATAAATCAAACAAGCTGTAAGTGGCAACTTTTCAATTCAAATATTTGAGGATACATATTGGCTCTCAGTTATATATTGGGCCAAGAATATCCAGGTAAGATCCTCCTTTAACTTTGAAATGGATAAAACAAATCCATTTCATACAACATATGGAATATTTTAGCTTGGCCATCCTTCTTATAATACCGTGACTGAAATACTCAAATTTTGTAGATCAATTTTAAGTGAAATAGAGGATTTAAAGTTCCGAAATACAATGATTAAAGAATTTTAATTGTTTCTCTTGCAAGAACTATAGTGTCTGATTAAATGAGTGTGATTTGAACCCACACATTGATAATATGTTGCTGTATAAAATCTCTCCCCAAATTAGAGACTACTGAAGATGTGCCTGGGCATATTGATTTTTAACCATCATGGAGTGACTATAAGTTAGGAAAGGAAGTCAAGTCTGAGGATTCTAAGGGTGCGTTTGGATGTCCAAAATGACAAAACATGAAAATGTGTCCTCATCAATAGAAACAAGTTTTAAAATAAACAAAAATAATCTTACTCCTCAATAAAGAAAAGTAACTAAGATATTGATACTCACGTCCAATGATGTTTATATTTTCACTTTTGAGAAGAGCCAGACAATACAATCCACCATTCTGGAGACAATGACATCAAACTTTAGCATAAGTTGGACAGGAATAGGGAATTAAAGTTTCATAAGTGAGATCATACTTGTGTTGGGACTACTGCAGTTGGATCATTGAGAAAATATTGATCTCCACCTTTCATTGTCAGATTCATATCAGGAATTGTGTAGTTGTTTTGACTTGCGCTGCATATAAAGTGGAAGTCAGCACCTTGGAGTTGAAGGGACAAAATTAATAAAAAATAGAAAGGGATTACATCCAAACTACATCACCTTAGTTCATAACAATATTCAAAGGGGATCTCAGAATCAGGTGAATGCCGCTGTTCTTGGACTTGGGAATTGAACTGTTTAACAACGTAAATCAAAGATAATCACATGCCATAAAATTAAAATTCCCAATAATTAATCTCACAGAACAGCGTTATTTAAAGAACTTACACTCTCTGAAATAAAAGTATAAGCAGGGTCACTCAGGAGTGTGAATGATGTGCCAGAGTCGATTATGGCACTGAACTCAAGCTCAGCAGCACTGGTTCCCACAGTTATTCGAGTGATGCTGATGTTATAAGTTGGGCTGATAACAAGTTCCCAAGGGTTACAAGTAGCAAGGGATTCAGATCACATATGAGTCTACTTGCCAAACTAAATAAAGTTTTCCCATTAGCATTTGCAATATTAAGAAGTGCCAGTGGCCTTTGGACCAATTGGACTCAACCCCAGCATTTCAAGGGTCAGATCCGGGGTTCAAATCTAGCCATCCCCATTCCCTAGGGAATAAAAAACTAAAAAAACAACTTACTGTGATTGCCCAACACTGAATGGAGTTTCTCTTTGGTCTGAGCTGCCATTATTTCCAAAATTGATTTTCCCAATCCCATCATCTCCAAAACACATAGAAAAAGAATTTAAAGCTAGCCCATTTCTTGCTAAGATGCTTGGAACGGATACGTTTTCCATGCCAAGCCCGAACAGACCATTTGGTGCTGCACCCTGACAAAAAGGTGCCCGTCTGAATTTGACCACAACTGCAACAAGGTGAGAGGTCAGATTGGAAAGGCCAAAGAGAACAAAAATCTGCTAAACAGATCTGAATGCTAGAAAAAAACAAGAGGCAACTTCAAGAAATTACAAAGTTATGTTAACCATCAATGAAGGAGATCAAAAGCGTTGATGATTGTTTAAAATCTTGGACATATGTTTCTGATTTTATCACTGACCCCTCTAGAGGTTTCTGATACCTTCCTGTAAGACAGAGGAAATACAACTTCTTCACTCCTGACAGAACCATTCCTACTTGAGGTGAAAAGGCCATTCCAAACTCTAGATCTATCATCCACGCGATCTACATTTGTCAAAATATCATATTCTCCATACTTTGTCATTTTATTAGAAAATTAATCATAATTTCATTTTAAAAATTTATGTCACTAATGAAATAACACCGGTATCAATGTGTCATATTGATTTCAGAAGCTTACCATCTGTACCTAGTAAATGTTTTTGAAATTACGAAAAACCAAAGTTTCCAAATATTTCCTTCCAATGTTATTGATCACAAGGTAATGAAGAAACATACCCGAAAGTAATCTGAGCCTTAACAACTTTTGGTTGATCATCATCTGTAACTAGGTGCAAAACATCCTCAACCAAGACCCCCATAGACGAGGTGTTACTAGAAAGATACACAACTTCATAAGGACAGTTACTATTTGCTGACGAGCATTGCCTTTGTTCGCAAAAGGTGCTGCTGCAGGAAACCTTTTTGCTTGTTGATGAAGTATTAGGGCTGTAGATGTTTAGTTTTAGTTCCTGTTTGATAAAAGAATTAAGTAATTATCAAAGAACTCAGGACTTGAAAGCTTTTTCCACCAGCAATCCACCAAAACAACCAAGTACATGGCAAACACAAGTCCAACATAGATCTAACGTTGTGTAGGTTAGATCGTAAGATTTTAGCCAATATGCACTTAACTGACATATCCAAATGTTAATGAACAATAAAAGCTTCTAATATAGACCCTGCATAATGGAATTTTCAGGGTGTGGCAAAGAAAACTTTATATGTATTGAGTAAAGACTAAAAAATTTCACATGTAGTCGTTAATGATTTCAAAATTTAGAGTTAATTTTCCCTTCATCCAAATGCTCTCCTTTTACAAAGATGCATGATTATAAAGATTCAAAAAAGTAGAGGCAGGGAAGTCAATATGAGTTTTAAGCATGAATGCTAAACCAGAGTGACACATAACTAAGCTGAGTACGATTTTTAGACAATATAATTTTGAGAAGTAAAAGATAAAAAAAAATTAAATTAAATTAAAAATATAAATAACTCCAGATGGCAGTTGAAACAATATATTTAACAGATTCATGATTCCAAGCAAATAATGAATAAAATTTAAGTAAATAACATAAGACATGCTTGGTCTTCAAAGAATCCTACAAAACTAAACTTATAAAGTGATATCGCTAAACATGGTATGTTAGAATATAAAACTCTTTATTATAAACTATATCTAACATCTCACATCAAGCCACATCAATTTGGAAGTTTGTTTCCTAAGTACATGCAGTACTTCTCGTGTAATATACCTTTCCAGATGATGATGACCTCAAGCTATCAATGCAACTGTCTTTCTTACAATCGCATGGTAGCCAGAACAAATCACTACCAGTGTCTAATGCCACAAGAAATGACATACTTGGTGTCCCTACAGATACATTGGCATAATGCAAACTGAAACATCAAGAAGAACATTGAATTAAGAAATGGTTAGGTAGTAGAGAAGCGTCAGAGAGAACTGGAGAAGAAAAACATATACCTTCATTCCTTGTTTGATCAGCAAGAAGATTAATGGAATCTCAAACCAAAAATATCCATAATTTTAAGAACTTATTTTCCGTCTCCGATAATGAATTATAAAGAAACGCAAGAAAATCGTAGTGACTAAAAAAAAAATGCTACCAAACAGTTCCTTCCCATCTAAAATCCAGTTGAGTTAATACTTTCCAAATTAAAGAAAAGAA
Organism: Platycarya longipes; assembly: GCA_036559045.1. Classification (NCBI taxonomy): domain Eukaryota; kingdom Viridiplantae; phylum Streptophyta; class Magnoliopsida; order Fagales; family Juglandaceae; genus Platycarya; species Platycarya longipes. The sequence goes on from CM071795.1 coordinate 9,836,493, forward strand.
AAGGCTATAATTATTGCATTTTGAGGTTAATAGAAGTAAAATCTACGTCAAGTAGTAGCAACTAACGAGTTAAAAGACCGTTATCATCCAGCAACAGTAAACATAAAACTCCTATCTCTTCTCTTCTCCACTTTCTCAGCAACCAAACAATCATAATCCAAATTCTTCAAAAGGTCACTAAAATTCCAGCAAACAAAACAAATTCTAATAATATATACACAGAGAATAGCATAAGGATCGTACAATCCCAAAGAGCTGATCAAAATCGTATCGTTTCCATTGGCAAAAGTGAGCGGCGAGGACTGGCCGTCGATGGCAGCGAGGTGACGGGCGCGAATTAAGCGGTCACGGTGAGCCATGGAGGCGTAGTAGTCCACGCTTTCCTTCACCGGAAGGTCATCGACGCCGAGAATTCCCTTAACTGGATCGGAGAACCGGTGGTGAATGTCAAAACTGAACATAGGCCCGAACCCATAGCAGATCCGGGAACCCAAACCCAAAAACAAAACGCACAGTACCCATAAAGTGGTAGAAGTAAAAGGAGGCCAAGCCATGGCTTTGAGGTTGAGGTGGTGGTTGTCGTTGTTGCAGTGTGTGTAATATCAGAGTTCTCTCTCTCTCTCTCTCTCTCTATATATATATATATATATGTATGTATGTATGTATAGAAGGAAAAGTGAATTTTAGGCAGAAATAGTATGAACTAATTTGAAGGCATTATAGACTGGCAAGCAACTGAGGAAGTTAACGCGTTCCCATTTCTTGGCCGGAAGAAGGCACTCTCTCACAAACACACAGAGGAGAGAGAGAGAGAGAGGGAGAGAGGGGTCCTAATCCTAACTACATATTTGGTGGATGAATGCTCCAGAAGTCAAAGGTCGCTCTCTAACTGTGAAACACGACGATAAAACCGCGGGTGATCTGAAAACATCAATTTATATATGAGCAACACTACAGAGCAACCACACTCAAGCACACACACTCGCATGAACAGTAGCATGTTACTGCGAGTGTGTGTGCTTGAGTGTGGTTGCTCTTAATTATTTTTCTTTATATATATTCTAAAGTAAAGAAAAAGGGGTACTTTATTATTTCTGACAGTTGAAAGTCGCCTTCCCTCAGCAAAATGTTTGCATCTTTCTCTTCTTCTATTATCGTAGTTCTCCATCAGAACATTTGACATCTGTGAGAAAATGAAGGGGCAATCTGAAAATATGTAAGACCCGGAGGGGCATATATAAATTAAAATAATTTTTTTTTACAATCCATATTTAATAAATTGTATTACAATTTATATAAAAATATTCTCATTTTATAATTAAATGAAATAAATTTCTAAATTTCTAAATTTTTTTATTTGTAAATAAAAATATTTTAATTAATTTTATTTTAAAATAATAATTGTTTTATTTATTTATTATTTAGATTATAAAAAAATCTAATTTTTTAAATTGTATATAAGATTGCTCAATAAATTAAGATGAAAATGAAAAGGTAATTCTATTAAATAAAAAAAAACTATAGATACAATCGTAGACTTACAAATAACATGCAATCGTTTAAAAAAAATGAACATATAAAAGATTTACATAAAAACAAGTTAATTTTTTTTAGAATGATTATAAGTTTCTTGTAATTTTACGATTATATATATTCTTATTTATAAAAAATAAAAAAATGTTAAATTATCGGACAGGATCGTTGGAGGTAGTTGGCAAAGGTGTTGACGTTCATTGGCTGAAAAAAGAAAAAGAAAAAAAGAAAATAGGAGGCGGGCCACCACGTGTCAAACACTCACTGTTTAGACGACAACAGGGCTGGAGCTGGACCGACCTAAGTTCCAACCACTTCAATTTTAGTATTGGCGTAATTAATATTTAATTATGGTATGACGTATTTAAATTCCTTTTTTTTTTCTTATATGCTTCCACTTTTGAGTCAGCATAGAATAATTATAATAATACTAATATTAATAATTATTGTTATTATTAAAAGGCATGTTTTATAGAAAATATTTTGCATACTCTTATCAAATATGTTTCAAGGAGCTTTCAAGTCTCCATTCTCCTTTCTCCTTTCTCCTTTCTCCTTTCTCCTGTGTGCACGAGCGCAAGAAACTTCGAAGACATGTCCAAAGCTTTTGACAAAAAAGGGGGGAAAGAAAAGATCACTAGCCACTTGGGTGTAGTAACTGTAACGACCCGACACCTACAAAATGATATTCATAAGTTCTTCTTTGAGGGGAAAGAGTAGTGTTAGGCTGCTGCTAGACCACCTTGCACAAAATCTTTAAAAAAAATCCCTCTAAATCTTTTAGGTAGATTTTGCCCTCATTTACTGTTAGAAATTTTTTAAAACTTTCATACAACATAATATAAATAATTTAACTTTTTTTATTTCAAAACAAAAATAATATTAAAAAATATATTCTAATAATATTTTATTTAATTTTTTAATTTTTATCAAACTCATTCATTTATTAATATGAATGAGGCCAAACAAATCTGAGAAAGATACAAAAACTAAGACTTATTTATTTAATATTACCCCAAATGTTATTGGGGCCAGCAATAAAAAGTATAAAACATAATTTTTAATACTATGTATAGTTGTGAAGTACATCAAAGTCTACAATCATTTTAAAATATTTTAATATTAAAAAATTAATTTAATATTCATGAAGATCTTATATATATATATATATATTTTAAAGATTGTACGATATTTACACTGTACTACAAATATTCTCTCTTTTCTCTCTCACAATATAGACCCTCGAGTTGAAGTCTTTTACTTTAATTGAGGATTTATGCTAGTCAAAAAATTCATAGACAATAATAAATATTTTTTATTAATAGATTTTATACTAATAAAAACATTTACTAATAATATCAAGTAATAAATATTTTAAGACCCATTTCACGTATCTTAACTCCCAGTTGATGTACTCAAAAGTCTCAAATTCAGATAAGAACTTGAAGAAATCTTTATACATAACCGGACTTGGGTTTTCAAAAACTACTTTAGCTTAAAGAGAGGTCCAAAACTGCGGCACTCCCACTACCTACCTAATGATAATGATGGTCCCTTTACGTGAAAGGGTTTAACTTGACCGAAATTGTTGATAATTTTACAGACTTTCAGTCTATCGTGGATAGCCGGCAGTCGGCAGAAAGTTAAGGAGCAAATATCACATCCAAATGACAGTCCTAGAAGTAATTATAGAATGGAAAACAAAATCAAAATAGGAAGACAAATAAAATTTTGACAAAATGGCACCTTTTTTTTTTTAGAATTCTCTGGACAACGAACTGCACAAGGATAATCACTCACTGAAATAAAGAGCAAGTTAACCCTGAGAAGTTGGTCAAGTGGTGAAGGTTTTGATCTTGCATCTTGGTCTTGGGGTATTATTTTTTTCAAGATTTCAGGTTCAATACTTTTTGAGTACAAACAATCATTTAGAGCCACACTCTCTAATAAAAAGCCAGTGATCTAACTTAATTTTGTGTAGAAAAACTTTTGAGAATACCGTGCATAGGAATGAGGTTTACTCTGCAAGAGTGGGTTCAAAAGATTTTACCTTGTAGAGGTTCCCCAACATCAAAAGAAAAGAAAAAAGAAGAAATAAAGAGCAAGCCATCAAGAAGGACCACTGAAACTTCTGTATCTGCTTTTTTTAAGGAAGGGATGAAGTTTTGAATAGGAACGAACATAAGGCATAGAAGTCCATCATCCGATGCTTAGAACACCTCCATTCGGTGCCTCAAACGTCCCCCACCCCTATAATATGAGGTGTGTTGTAGGATTTTACCTCCAAAACACACATCCATACAGTTCCCTAAAAAAGGTTCTCTATTTTGAGAGAATCAAATAAGATGGTGAATATATTATTGGGAATAGTATTATGATGTAAAATAAAGTAGTTAAAAAGTAATAATAAAACATTATTATTGTTATAAATGAGAAAAAAATATAAGGAACGGGAGATAGAGGAGATTTTTGAAAGATGAGTAAAATTTTAAAAAAACTTATAGGGAGTAAGGTTTTTAGTTAAAATTTGAGAAAAAATTTAAGAATCCGGATGTGCAAGGGCAGACCTACCCCTGGTCTAGGGGGGGCTACCGCCCCCCCCAAATATTTAAAAAAATTATATATAGTATATAAATATATATAATTTTTTGTATATAATTAAAATTTCTATATCAATTTATCAAAAAATAAAAAATTTGCCCCCCCTAATTCTTAGACCTCTAAAAATTTTATTAAAATTATTTTTTCAAATTTTAATACTTACCTAATCTCTCTCCCACTTTAACTTGATGTACTGATACAATTAAATTTTTAAGATATGTTTAGATTATCTAAACTATGTAGATGACTAGAAATATGAATTTTTTACATATTATTTGCTAATTTATATTGAGAAAAAATTGTCAATAATTTCACTTTAGAAATGATAATAGATGAATTTTATTTTATGAAAGATCATTGTCGAGCTTAATTTGTAAGAGAAATCTTAAGTTCAATTTTTTTTTTTTTGTAATGGGCTCTAACAAATTGCAAAAATTTAAAAAAAAAAGATGATTTATAAACATGTATTTTTATATATAATTTTATAATATATGATTATTATTTTTATATATAATCATGCGTAAATAAAAAATTTATATTCACATATACTACATATTTTGTCAACCGCCCCCCTAAATATCAAATCCTAGTTTCGCCCTGCGGATGTGGATACTCTTAGAGATGAAAGTCTTATGATAATGATGTCAGACAGGATAGAGCTATTATGGCATACAATGAGCAAAAGAACAAATGTAAAGGGAACCCAAATATAGAGTAAAAGGGGAATCTTTAAAGGGGGCGAATTATATCAACATATGATACAAGGAAAAGCTACAACAGCAGAAACAATATAATGAGAAATCTGAAGTAAGTCAGAGAAGTATGACTACAGAACAATTGCCAAGCAGCCGAACCATGGGAACCATTCCCGGTTTCTTTTGTATCTTCTGGAGTAGAGGAGTTACCTAGTCCAACGGCAACAGCAGGAGGCACCGTGGTAATATGAGGCTTTGTTGGAGATATTTTGTGATCCTCTTTGTCATAACCTGCATAAGGGCCCAAAGGGTGGTTGAGAAAGTTATAGATCAAAACCTGAAAGAACAATATAAGCATACGTGAGAGCAACACTTACAATCAAACTTCTTCCAGCCCAAGACAAGTTTTTCTCGGTCAAATACAACACGGTAACCAGTCATTAAGTTTTCTGCATGTAGAGGAAATTACTGAATTATAAGCAAGCAGAATTCGTCGAGTTATAGATAAACAGAAGGAAGCATACTACTGATCCTAATTGAGATCAAGATTCTTGCTAGTCTCATTGGGAAATCTAACATGAACCTCTCGAGTATCATCAATAATTACCACAGGGTACTATGCAAAAAATAAACCCTGTACATGCAAACAATAACCTCGCCCAGGTTTGTACTTGAATTACATGCGGCAATATAACATGTGCACCCAATTCATTGTGAGAATTTATCAAATGCAATATAGAAGACTTACGTCCAATTATATTCAGTTCTCTGCTCTTGACAACAGCAAGGCAATAAACAACTTCAGTCTGCAAATCAATAGGAGGAAAGATATTTTGTATTAGGTATAGATAAACAAAAATAAAATAGTACTGAAGTACCAAACAAAAACTAAACCAAAACAGTACCTGACTGGAGATGACTATTATGGGCTCATGAATGGCAAATTGACTTCCACCTTTCATAGTTAAACTCATGCTAGGTATCAAACTAGCATTGGCACTAGGACTGCCCACAATAAAGAAAAGCTTTAGATATGGTGGGTAGAAACCAAAAGTGAAGTATGGATATAACTAAATGGCACCTCATATCATAGCAATATTCAAAAGGGATCCTTGAATCTGGTGGATGCCGCTTATCTTGGGCCTGTGAATGGAACTGGCAAAGAATATAAAACTGCTAAGTTCCAGCACTCGACACATATATAATGTATAAAAAGCAAGTAAAATAAATTTAATCATTTTACATGCTTACACTCTGTGCAAGCCTGGCATAGGTTGGCTCAACCAAGTATGTAAAAGAGGTCCCAGAATCAAAAAGAGCAGTGAAATCCGCATCAATTAGAGCTGTGCCAACTCGAAATTGAGTAACACTGATATTATAGTTTGGACTGCAATAAAAGACAAAAAGACCTAGATAAAAACCCTGTATCAGAGAAAACATAATCAATCTAGACTGGTTAACAATTGGCACAAAGTTACAAAGAAATTACCACTTACCGTGATGGGTTCAGATTAAAAGGGGTCTCTTCTTGATCAGGACTACCCTTGTCTCCAAAACTGATCCTTCCAATTCCATCATGTCCGAAGCACATGGAGAAAGAATCTGCCGTAAAACCTTCGCTAGATAAAATGCTAGGAACTGATATCTTCTCCATGCCAAGCCCAAACAAACCATTGGGAGCTGCAACATCCAAAAATGAACCACTTTGAACCTGCCCACAGCTGTAGAATTCATGTTGTATCTTAATCTCTGAATAGGTGTGCGGGAGGAGATATGGGGGAATAAGAAATGGGAAAAGAAGAACATTCCAATAAGCACTCATCAAAACAATGGTGCCGGAATAGGGTTGAAGTGTTCAGATAAGTTGAGCTAATTACGGAACTCACCCAAATGTGACGTATGCCTCAACAAGTTCCTGATAACTATCTTCTGTTGTTAAGTGCAGAATATCCTTTACCAGATTCCCAGATGTAGATGTTTCAGCTGAGACATAAGAGACCGTGTAAGGGCAATTGTCGAATGTTCCACTGCATCGACTACGGTGTGCACACAGACTGTCGTTGCAAGTAACATTTCTGCTCGTTGACGACCCTTTAGGATTGTATATATTAAGCTCAAAATCCTGTAGAGTAACTTGCTTTCATTGAAAATCATTGGAAGGGTAGCAAAAAAGCATTCATGAAAAGAAAACAGAAGAAAAGATGAATTTTTTCCTAACTTTTTTCAATTTGCCTTCAACACACTCATGGGTGCGCACAAAGGCTTATCGATTAGTCAAGAATCAAATCAGACCCCCAAATACTATAGAAATCTCAAACTTGAACAAGAAATCAAATAATTTATTGCCTCTCCCCATCAAAAAAGAAAAAAAAGAAACGGATATTCTCAGGGCTTAAATATGAGAGAAAGAGAACATACAGAAGAATAAACTGTGCCCTCTGTAGAGGCACACCTGCTGCAATCACAAGGAACCCAAAACAGGTCACTCCCAGTGTCCAGCGCTACCATAAACTTCACTCCGGGCGTCCCTAACTGCACCGTCGTGTAATGCAAACTGAACGAAACCTCCACAAAACCCGAAATCACAATAGATCAACAAAGAAATTACAGATTACAGGACAACAGGCATAGAACCATACAATCCTAGGGAGCTGATACGGAGGGTGGCGTTGCCGTCGGCGAAAGCAAGAGGCTCGTGGAGTTCAGAGAGCTTGCGGCCGCGGAGGATGCGATCACGGTCGGCGAGATCAGCATAGTACTCGATACTCCCCTTCGCGGGGGCCGGAGAGAGCCTTGATCCGGCGGTCTCGGAAAACTTCTTGACCGGATCGGAGAAGCGGTGATGCATCTTGAAGCTGAAAATGCGGCCGCCAGGGCCGGAGCAATGGGCACCCAAGAAAGAGATCAAGAAGATAAGGAGGAGGAGAAGAAGTTTAAAGAAACAAAACATGTTGGATTGGGAACGCCAGAAAGATTCATGCATTGGGAAATACAGAGTGGGGAAACCCCATTACACAGATCTTGGAAACTACAAATACAGAAGAAAATGCGATTCCGGAGAGAGTAGTTGAGAGTTGGTGACGGAGGTGGGGACGGGGAAGGATCTTGCAACAGCGACTCTGCGAGCGGCGAGTACAAAAAGGTATTGGTTTTGGACTTTCTGGGTGGTGAGTGTTTTGTCCCCACTCTTGCTTTTGTTTTTCTCAGTTCTGCAAGTTATGATAAAATAAATGCAAAACAGCACGCGATATACAGAGGGCGCGGGAAAATCATCCCTTTTTAAACTTAATATTTTATAAAATTAAACTTAACAATATTATTTATGATAAAATAATTTTATAATTTTTTTTAAAAAAATACTTCATTAATCAAAATAAACCCAGTAATTTCATAAAGGAAAATCCTGGATACTGACCGAACCCTCTCATTGCAGTCCTCGTCGTTTTTGGCGGCGGTGGGTGACACTGTCCATTCCATCGAGACCGGAAGGAGTCGGCAACTCCACCTCTGCGACAGCGAGCCCTGGTGACCTCCGGTGTGCCCCCGGGGCCTTAAACCCAAAATGGATACATTTGCCGAGACTCGCTGTTGTAAGGGTGGGGTCGCCGGCTCCCTTTTGTCCCGATAGGATGGGTGGTGTCACCCACCGCCTCCGGGGACGACGGGGACTAGGTGAGGCCAAATCTCCCTTCAAAATTCATCTTCATTTTATTTTTTTATTATATTTTTTATTAGATTTTTTATTATGTTTTCTTCATTTTATTATTTTATTGTGTTTTTTAAATTTATTTTTTATTATATTTTTTATTGTATTTTTTATTGTATTTTTTAATATATTTCATTGTATTTTTTATAAAAATTATAGAGATTTAGAGGGTGGGCTGCAAAGACGCTGGGTGCAACCCAATCGCACCCCAGCGTCACCCTTCTGTTAAATATAATTGAGTGGAAGTCTTCCTACGTGGCGACACGCCACAAAAGCAGAGATTAAAAAATATAATTTAAAAAAAAAAGTAGGTTTTTTCAGTGTTTGATGGCAAGATGTGAAGAGAGAGAATCTCATTTTAGAGAGAAAAACAACAGTAATTTCTTCGACAACAAGCCCACAGGCCATTTCCAACCCAACCTTCGGCTATCGTTAATGCGGGATCCTGAAGTTTGCGAAGAGAAAGAAATCTTAGAAAAGTCATCTTCAACCTTCGACTCCAAAGAGAGAGATATCGAAAAAAGTCTACTGAAATCCTGGTCATTCCCTCCGGCCAACTTATTCCTTTACCCTCTAGCCTGAACTCTGACATGGCTAAAAACCTAAACTCTAGAAAGCCGATATTGGGTCTGTGGTCACTCACTACCTTTTATCTCTCTCTCAAAGCACAACAAGCAGGTATTTTTTTTAATATATATGTTGTCTTGCTTCAGTTCACATTTGGAATCCATCTAGAATAATTGTATTTTCCCTTTCATTATACCTATTATCTCTTTGTGAGTTTTTTTGATCTATTGTAACTTCCTGCATTTTTTATTTATTTATAATTTTGTCTTGTTTCTGATGTCTATTGCCTTTTCCAAACTATTTATCATCAAATCGAAGATATACATGTTTGTGATGGTTTGAGACCCATCTTCATTTGCACCATTTGGACTCCAATCCTCTACATCATCGGTAATCAGCCTCCTAAACATCCCAAAATTCCTCCAGGTAAGGTTCTTACTCCAAAAAAGATTTTAATGTAAGATGATATAAACAGCTAATTATATATTATAATTTTTATTGCTTATTGTCATTTTTTGGGGCTATCTTAGAGATGCATAAGCCAATGTAAATGAATTGTAGTGTCAAAGATTAGGAGAAGCTTGAGTTGTTTGGTGATCAAGGAGAGTAGCATCTATTTATATCCAACCAGTTTGCAAGGATTTTGATTTCATTTTATTAAGTAGTGTCTAGTTTGCAGGGGTTATGTTGAATAAAAAAAAACAAATAAAATTGTCTAACATAATGAAAATGGCATTCCAAGAAACCTCTTTTCATATAAAAAAAAAAGAGAAAAAAAGTCTGCATTTGACCATCCATGATGAGATAAGTATAGCAAAAAATATATTGATGATGAAAAGAGAGTTTTACTTGAATCTATTAGCGAAAGTATAAATTTAATGTCTGATTAGGCACTAGGTTGTTGTCTTGCATCATTCATTGCTTTTCAAATAAAAACTTTGACCCAATTAGGCATATTTAGAGCCCAGCTTTTCTCTCAATTAGACACTTTTAATAATTTTCACAATGCACTTTTAACAGGTATAGCTTTTCACCCTCATATGTGTGCTTAGGAAAATAATATAAATTACCCATATTATTTGCATTGCATTTATATCAAGTATAGATAGTTAGGCATGCTTGGTAGTGTGTGCTATCAATGTTTCATTACTAATCAGAGAACAGAGTTAAAACAGTTTCAAAAAAGAAAAATAAGGGGGAGAAGCCACACTCAGTGCACTCCCCCTTACATGAACAATGTTATGAACAGTGCATGACACTGTTCATGTGAGGGAGAGTGTCCTGAGTGTGGTTACTCCCCAACATTGCCCTTCAAAAAATAGTTCTGCTTATGTCAATGGGCTGTAATTATAGAGTAAAAGTTTTAATGCACTTTTCAAAATATTAACAAGTTATTGTTTACAATCTTCTTGTCTATAAAATTATTTACAATCTTTTTGTTTATTTTGATGGTTATATTAGAAAGTTTATTTTTACAATCTTCATTTTATATTTCACAATCTTCAATGGCTATATTCACTACAAGAAAATGAGTTTTTTGAGACAAATTATTTTGTCTCGAAAAGTCTATTTTTCGTCTCAAAATACCTTTAAAGACAAAAAAATTTCATTTCAAATTTGTCTCCCTGTCTCAAAAAAGTTTTAGGGACGAAATTCAAATTTCGTCCCTAAAGATGATTTTTTGACATGAAATCTCATTTGCCCATCCAAATCCGTTTGGACGAATTTTTTTATTTGAGACAAAAAAATTTCATCTCAGAAACCTGTTCGAACAAAAATTTCAGTTGTCCAAATTGACACTTGTCGTTTGAATGGATAAATATTTGGTTCGAATAGATTGCCTATTCTGAACGAGGTAAGCATCCGAACGGATATTAACTGTTCGAATGAATAAATTTATTGGAATTAATCTTGTTCGCATGGACTCTTTTTCATTCGGACGAATTTTTAAATCGTAATGTATCGTTGGAACGTGATTTTTTTTTTGAATGGTACCACTACACAGATTCACATTTAATTAAAAGACTTATAATAAAAATGTAATTTGTACGTAAAATTTGTTCAAATATTGTTGTTGAACACAATAATAAATGTACAATTAATATAAAAAACAGGTTTTAAGATCGTGGTGGTGGTATAGCGTTTTAGGACATCCTCTGGCATTTTTCAAACATTGCTCGGGTCCTCAACTCCAGTCTCTCTTCTATTCTCGTCTCTAACTCTAATCTAGTCAACAACTCTTGTTCCTTAAACCTCAATCATTCTATTTCAAGTTGTGTTGCCTCTAACTTCTTAATCTTGTCTTCATTGGATCTAGCCTTAGAAGATGATGATGAACTGGAGAATGGCTTCACACAACGCTCTAAGCCCCTCAAATATCCAAAATGTGATCCAAGAATTTCAGATAAGATCTGAGCATCGTTGATAGATGATTCATCAGATGGATCTGCAGTAGCGCTCTTTAGATATTTCATCTTTTCCTACAAAAAAATAATATTAAAGTTAATATAAATAATAAGAATATTGTATTAAACTTGACTTAATATACTTAAACTTACATAATTTGTCTCAGCTTCAGGATGAATCCAAACACCATCACAATTTTTATGTGCTTTAGCATATAAATGGGTTAGACCAAAGTCACCAGAACTTTCAGCTTGCTGCAAAAAAAAATTATATTAGAACTTGAATGAGAGAAGTGCATATTTTAATATGAGACCAAAACTAGTAGCACTGACCATTTTTTTATGCAAACGATGAAAAGATCGAGAACCCGCACAATTGTGTATTTTTGAATTTGATCTATTTGCTCCATTCACAGCACTCTGTTGCTAAAAAAAAATTAGATTATAAGTTTCAAATTCTAATATATATATCATTTTATATTAAAAAAAATATAAATGAGACATTACCTTATAAGCAGGATATTCAAACAGATTATAAACCTTCTCTCACTCGGCTGGTAGTATTGCTTAGAATGGATTTTTGCGCGCCTCTGCAGCAGTGTTGAATTTTTTAAAATGTGCATGGCACCGACCTTTGTACTTCCAGAATGCACCCGACATCAGTTCCTCAACTGCTTTTCGATACTCTCGCCGACTAAAATCTAGATCAAACTCATCCTTGAAAAAAAGTATAAGTAATTAGTATAAATACAATTAGTATTAAATTTAATTTATATTAAGTTTTTTGGGGATGTAACTCATTACCAAGCAACGATTTTTTATGTGATCTTTCACATCTTCGGGAACGTTAACCCAGTAGGCTACTGACATCAGAGCATACGTGCGAGTGAGAGCACCAACATAAGTAGAAAGTCATGCTTGTGAATCACTGTGCCCACCGGTGTGACCCTCTAATATATCAACTTTAATTTTACCTATTTTTCTGACTTTTTTTATGCAAATATCCTTCGTGATGTCTTGCCTTCGGTGTTGGCTTATAACTACAAGTACAATAATTAGAACAAATGTATATAATTTGGTAAATATATATTAACTTATGTGTTAAACACCATAATTTGATGAAATACTTGATGCTGGGTCTGGTGATGCTGGTACACTATTGTTGCAAGCAGGACAAGTCAATTTATTTTTTGTGCTCCATCCAGACAAGTTCATGTATGCTGAAAAATCATTTATTGTCTACTAGATTGCGGCATGCATCCTGAACTCTCGCAACAAGGTCGCATCATACGTACTCACACTCAGTTCCCACAACTCTTTCAACTCTGCTATTAATGGTTGTAGATATACATCTATATCGTTTCCTGGTGACCTCGACCTTGGGATTAATAAAGTCATCATGAAATAAGGGTTTTTCATACATTTCCAAATTGACAAATTATAAGGCATTAATATCACAGGTCACGTACTATGAGAAGTGTTTATATTGTCGAATAGATTAAAATCATCAGTTGCTAATCCGAGGCGTACGTTCTAAGGCTTTTTGGCAAACCATGGATACTTCCCATCAAACTTCTTCCATTGTAAAGAATTTGCTAAATGCGAGAGGAATTGATCATTTCGAACTCTTTTTGCATTATGCCAAGTCATATCATTTACAGTCACTCGAGAAGTAAACAACCGTTGAAGTCGAAAGATCAATAAAAAATGTCTTAATACTTTATTCGGTATATTACGCTTATCTGATGTCCATATTGACTCATGGCATACTGGACATGAATCAAATTCCTGTATATTGCTTCCAAAGAGTATATAATCATTCTTTCAGGCATGGATAATATTATAATCAAATCACAATCCCCGCTTCAATTTTTTCGCCTTATAATTACGAGGCACCACGTTATCTTGCAGTAGAACCTCTTTAAATAACTCAAGTAGCATGTCAATGTCCTTTACATAAATCCGGCATATTGACTTTATATATAGAAATCTCACTGTGAATGACAACTTACTATGACGGGTACACCCCTCATACAGTTGTCATTGTGTATCCTCCCACAGTCTTGTGAAATTTTCATTTCTCTCAAAAGATTGTGAAAATGTTTATTCTCCATCTCAAACCCTAAACATGTCTGCAACAATATCGCTTAACATTTCAGTCATATCTTCTCCATTATCATCACTATCATCCGAAACGGCCACATTTGTATCATCGATATCGATCTCAGCACCAATTTCCTCCATTCGATTGAAATGACTCCCAAATCTAACTCCTATAGAAAATGGTTCGCCATGTAGAACCCAATGCGAATATTTAGGATCTATCCCATTAACGAAAAAATTGGACTTTATTACTACCATGTTTAAATAACTCAAGTTATTGCACTTTTTGCACGAACATCTTATAAAACCCCAACTGTCAGCACTATCTTTCACAAACTTTATGAAAAATTTCACCCCCCATGCATACTCCTTATAGTCTCGCCCAAGTCTATCTCCCAATAGTATCCAACTTTTGTCCATTATATTTTCATTATCCGTCCACTATCTATTAAAAAATCCAAATTATTTCATAAACATCATCAATAACATTGTAATTGATATTCTTATAGCACTACTTTGATAAGGTAGTTAGTTTTATCCCATTTGAGAAACTATCAGCTATATCGCATATATACTCTGTCTAAAACTGTAATGTTAGTAAAATTTTGGCAGTATTTTCCTACAATTCTTCAAATATGCTAATCGTAATACTGCATACCCAAAGAATGTAAGGAAATGCACACTAGAATTTTATAACCTAACATAAGAGTACTAACTGAATATATCTGCCATATAGATGATAGAAACTCAAACTGTCCACTTTGGACAATTTAAGAGTTATAACCAATCATTCTTTAAGAGAATAATTTACCACAACTCTCAAACGGGTCTAAGGTTTAATATAGCACTCAATTAAGTCTAACATTCAAATATGATAGTACAATAAGCCACAAAATTAGTAATAACAAGCAATATTATTAACAAATAATATATATTATTAACAATGGTATTCTGTCTGCACAAATTCCATGCGAACGTAAATTTTCACGTCAGGACGGGCCTCAATAAATTCAACCTTCGTTCGGATGTGAACAATTATGTTCGAACGATAATCGTGCAAACTCTATATAAAATCATAAAATCCCTAAATAAATAAATCATGCTCGAAATGAGTTATATAATAAAACCCCCAAATATCAAAAAAAGTATGCAAACTCTATATAAAATCATCCAAAATATCAAAACAAATATCTAATCTTTAAACCCTAATAATTAGAAAACTAATCTCAACTTTTGCACTTCCAACTCCAAATCTAATTCAACAACATTGTTCGCAATTAGAAATCATAAGATAAGAAAATCCCCAACCACTTTTAATGTTGAGAAATACACAAAAAAAAAGTATTGAGAAATGAAATTTACCTATTCTCTCTCAAGAATGTCAAGTCTCTCACATTCAAGAATCTTCCTACAATATACAATCCTTCTCTGCCTCCCTCTCAGTCTCTCTCTCTCAAAAATATCTCAGTCTCGCATGAAAATAAACTGAAGAGTCGGGTATTTAAATCATTGAAGTTGCGTTCAGACGTGGAATTTATCCATCTGAACGCGAAAATTTCAAATTGCGGCTTTGTTTCCCAGCGAGGAATTTCGACTTTTGGTGTCCGAACAAACTATTTTCCCGTTATAACGCTTTATTCTAAGCATATTCTAAATATTTATCGTTCAAACGAGTGAGAGACCATTAGGACGTATAACAATCCTCAGTATTTGGCGCGAAATTTTTTCTCCAAATTATTAACATAAATTACGAGATAAAGTACATTCGAATAATAGTAAATTACGGTTCGAACGGGTACTTCATATTAATATACTAAATAATAATAATAATAAATTATATCATTATTATAATAGGCTTGTACTACGTAATATAATTTATTAGTGATGTAAGGCCCTTAACCAGGCCCAGGCCGGTTTAAGTGAGACCCAGCCCAGCCCCCCCCAGAAACGACACCGTTTCTGTCTCAGGTATTTAACCTACCGCCCCCCCTTCTTCTTTCTTCTTCCACGATCCTTGATTGACGCTTGCATGGTATCCAGATGAGGTGGACCTCTTCCTTTGATCAGATAAAATTGCACTTCTTTGAAGGCTTCTTTCAAACACTGTAGCCTTATTCACCAATTCTGTGAATTTTTTTACTTGGAAGCCCACTACTCGCTCAAAAAGCTTCTCGTTCAGCCCTTGTTCAAATTTGCGACACTTCTTCTCTTCATCTGGAATCAGATATGCCGCAAAACGTGCCAGCTCATTAAATTTTGCTGCATATTGATGTACTGACATCGCTCCCTGAACTAAGGTGGCAAATTCCATAGCTTTATCTTCCTTAACTGAGACTAGGAAGAAACGCTCTAGGAAAACTTCCTTGAACAGCGACCAACTTTTTATTTCCGTCTTTTCAGCTTCCCTGATAGTCTTTTCAGAGATCCACCACCTTTTCGCCTCCCCGGTCAGCTTGAATGTAGCAAACGCCACCTTTTGCTCATCCGTGCAAGGCAAGACTCGAAATATCTCCTCAATATCCTGTACCCAATCCTCTGCCAGTATCGGGTCGCCTCTTCCATCAAAAGATGTGGGATGCAACTTGTTGAAATCTTCCACAGTGCAACCCCTTTCACTTGTGGTGCGGTGACGGCCAGATGAATTTTGTGCGAGATCATCAATCAGCTGATGCGCTGCTGCTCGAAGTACTTTAGAAGCTCTTGGATTTGCTTCCCTTTCATTTCTGGCCGCATTCAAGTCCGACACACTTCGCTCACGTCGAGGTGGCATCCTGAGAACACTTAGACTATTAAACACATCGTTCACTAAAACGTATAACCAACTAGCTAAAAAAATAAACATCTACAGGTAATCTTAGTAGTCAAAACAAAGTATATAATACTCCCCAAACAAAAGAGGTACCCACCACAAACAAGATCACATGATACCAAAAATAAAAGACATAAATATATAACCCTTAACTCTCCAACAATATGAAATCAGCTCACAAGCCTATAAAATTCTACACCTCAAATAATTCCTAAAGTTGGCAAATTCTAGAATCTCAAATTCCTAAAACCTTATTGCGTAAGTCTGCAGGATCTTAAACCTGGCTCTAATACCAACTGTAATGCCCCGTACTTGTAGGGGGTCATGAAGCTCCACCTGTTTAGTATATTCCATCCTCAACTACAAATAATAGGTCTCCGACCATATTCAAAATAAAAATATTTTTCACAACCCAATCCATATAACAATGTCCACCAAGTCATAAATAAAAGAATATGAATAAATCATAACTGAGAGGGTTCACATTCTCCCAAAAAGCTTAACAATAAAGAATAACTAACATTCTATAAATCCAATGAAACTAGAACCCAACATAATAAATAAATTAATTGTTTTCCCCCCATCTAGCCTGTGGCTCTAACAGCTTAAAACTTGGTCAAAACTCTACTCTTGGTCCTCTGATGGAACATCCAAATCATCTAAAAAAAATATGAGATAAGAGGGGTGAGTTTTTCCACAACTCAGTAAGCGAAGAACCTATACAAGCGTGTAAACATGAGCATTTACCAAGAAATAAAGTACGGAACAAAACATAATTATGCATAAAAGAAACAAATGATTTTCAAGACAATTTAAATCATAAAGTACTTTGGCATAACAAAACTGAATATTATCACTATATCAAACGGAGCATCTCACAAAGCAAAGACCATGTTTAACCCCCGTGGTAGGGTTGTGCAAATCCCGGTAGCCAAACCAGGCAGAGACAGAGGTGAAACTTTCCCTTAAACTCGTTCTCGGAGCCCCGAGTGTGCACATAGGAAAGCCCACAATAAACCACTTTGTTTCCAAAGTGGATGCACTCAGAGATAGGAAATTGGTACCAATCCAAACAGAGCAAATACAGAGCAGAGCAGAGCCAAGCAGAGATAGAGTCAAATACCAACCAGAATACTATGCCAAAGGTTTTCAGAGTTATTAAAGACACATAGTTCCAAACTATTTTCAGAATAAAGCTTATGTAAATAAAACATAGTCAACACAATCAAGGCATAATTTTTCTCAGATAGACAAAAATGTTCTTTCCACATTTCAGAAAATAACACGACAAAAAGCAGCTCATATCTACACAATGCATGCTTGAAATATTTTTCCTTCTTTTATATAAGCTTCATGAATAATGCAAACAATCGACTGAGGTTGGTTTTTCTCAAGTTTTCATTTCATAATTAACAAAAGCACAAATTTTCAAAAGTCAACCTCAGTCCTCTTTTGGTATAAACCGAGCATACGAACCCCGCTTACGTGATTGCTGTAGCGAAAAATCAAAACTTTGAGTCTCACCGCTAAGAGTTTCGTCACCTATACATGAAAATAATTTCCTTTATGTTAATGACCACCCCAAAGGCCTAAAATCATAAATTTCTAGCATAACAAGCCCAAGCAACCAGCCACTACGTAACCTGGACAGCCCCCAAAGATGCACGGAAAAATTAATATTTTAATCATTTTAAAAACTCTAAGATGCACTGAATTTATCTCCTTAAATCCACACCAACCAGCAAACCAGCGCACTCCATACATAAAATATCATTTCAGCCCACTACCAAAACATCTCAGGCATCCCTCTGATAAAGCCAACCCAACAAAATATAGTATCCTAATGCGTTCAACTTAACCAAACCCAATCATTTTATATCACACAAAAACGCTCCAAACAACCCAACGACAGCACCAAAACAGCAAAAGAAATATTTAGACAACCAACCCTTGAACATCCACAAAAAATCACTTCGAAAATGGATTCGAAAATTAGAGAATATAATCCATAAATATTTCATTATAGAAAATAATACTCAACCGGGATATACGTTCAAATGAATCAAATTTTTCTTATCCCACACAAAATTTAGCAACTGTCCATCAATTCCCAAAACCACCGTCAACTGATATATATATATATATGCTAAGCATAACCAATCGTAAGAGCTTCCGTTCGGTCTCAAGAAAGATGATAGAAAATCTTACCCGAAATTGAACCACGGCTTGCACCAACACGAAGTGACAAACCGGACAAAGACAGAGCACTAAAGGAAGGATTTTCTGGCTTCTCCACGCTCGACTTCACCTACCGAAAATACACAAGTTTTCAGTGATTACAAGTGCCAAACCGAACCCATGGATAGAAGAAAACGTAGGAAGAGAATTAGAAAATCTTACCGTGATTTTCCTGCACCGAAACCGAAACCAGAGGGGGGGAAAAATTTACGGAAGGAAGGAAATCCAAGCAAGAAATAAAATGCCGTATGGAGAGAGAGAGAGAGAGAGAGAGAGAGAGAGAGAGATTTTCATCTGAAACTGATAACCACCAAGATCGTGGTTTGATGCGAGAGAAAATAGAGAGCTGTTCAAAAACAGGGGAGATGAAACCGTCGGGGCAGGGGAAGGGAAGAAGAGAAAGGAAAAGGAAAGAAAAGAAAAGAAAGAAGAAGGGGGGGCGGTAGGTTAAATACCTGGGACAGAAACGGTGCCGTTTCTGGGGGGGGGCTGGGCTGGGTCTCGCTTAAACCGGCCTGGGCCTGGCTACGGGCCTTACATCCTCCCCTCCTAAAAAAATTTCCGTCGGAAATTGCTACAAGAGTTCATATTCCTCGTTGAAGATGTGCGGGTATTTCTTTCGCATTTCCTCCTCGAGTTCCCAGGAAGCTTCACTGCTTGTATGATTACTCCACAAAACCTTAACCATGGGAATGCTACGATTCCGCAGTATGTGTGCTTTCCTTTCCAAGATCCGCACTGGTTCTTCAATATATGTCATATCTTCCTGAATCTGCAGCGGCTCATAATGAATGATGTGAGTTGGGTCGGGAATATACTTTCTCAGCATGGACACATGAAATACATTAAGCACTCCCGCAAGATTTGGAGGAAGTGCTAACTTATATGCCAATGGTCCAACTCGTTCTAGAATCTCAAAGGATCCAATATATCTAGGACTCAACTTGCCCTTACTTTCAAATCTCATAACCCCTTTCATTGGTGCTATCTTCAAGAATACTTCATTTTCAACTTCAAACTCTAGTGGACGACGTCGGTTATCGGCATAGCTCTTTTGTCGACCCTGAGCTGCTTTAATTCTAGCTCTAATGATGTCAATCTTTTCTGTGGTTTTCTGAATGATCTCTGGTCCCAATATTTTTCTTTTACCAACCTCATCCCAATATAAAGGGGACCTACACCTTCTGCCATACAAAGCCTCATACGGTGCCATCCCAATACTAGTATGGAAGCTGTTATTATAAGCAAATTCCACCAATGGTAAGTGTCATATCCAAGTTCCTTTAAAGTCCATCACACATGCCCTCAACATATCTTCTAAAATCTGAATAGTCCTTTCCAATTGCCCATCTGTCTGAGGGTGATAAGCTGTACTGAAGTTTAACTTAGTACCCATTGCCTCTTGTGAATTTCTCCAGAATCTAGAAGTGAAACGAGGGTCTCTATCTAACACAATGGACACTGGTACCTCATGCAATCTCACGATCTCTTGTATATACAGTTCAGCTAGTTTCTCCAATTTATAAGAAACTTTAATGGGCACAAAACGTGCAGTCTTCGTTAAGCGATCCACAATTACCCATATTGCATCCTGTCCGTTTAAAGCCCTCGGTAGACCTGTCACAAAATCCATGGATATATGCTCCCACTTTCATTCTGGAATCTGCAATGGCTGTAACAATCCTGCCGGTCTCTGATGCTCTGCTTTCATCTGTTGACATGTTAGGCATTGTTCTACAAATTTAGCAATTTCTCTCTTCATACCGTTCCACCAAAAAGACTCTCTCAAGTCCTGATACATCTTGGTACTCCCTGGATGGACTGTGTATAAAGAGCGGTGTGCCTCTTCAAGGATTATTTTCTTCAATGCATCGTCTGCCGGCACACACAATCTGTCTCTAAATCTTAAAACTCCATCTTCAGAAATGCTAAAATCAGCTTTGTCCCCGTTTTTAACTTCTTCAGCTAGTTTTATCAACGCCGAATCCACTTTCTGAGCTACTTTAATTCTCTCTAACAAATCTGGTACCAATTATTAGAATACTAGTATTATAATACTAATATACTAGGTTATGTTTAATTAGTATTGTGTATATATATATATATACAATGGTATTACTAATACTATTCTAAATAATATATATTATAAGTTATATATACTGAACAAGTGATGACACTACTAATTATATACTAAGTAATCTAAGTAACATGTACCTAATTAGTATAAACTAAGTACTACATGTAAATAATATAATACTTATATTCTAATTAATATATACTAGTATATACAAAGTACTTGATATATACAAAGTTGAAGTACTTGATATATACTTATTATATAAAACACTATCATCTTAGTGTTATGTATAGTACATGTAAGTTATAAAGACTAATTTTAATATTTTTTTTACTAAATACTTTATAATACTATTAGTATCATATGGTACATAGTAATATTATCATAACTAGTCGAACTGATAGTGAATTGCTTAAACTCCAAATTCTCATATTTTTGTTCGAACAGATACCCCACCGTCCGAACATATGCCCTAATCATTCGAACGCTTATAAACTTCATTCAAACGTTCCAAACTTGTTCGAACAACAACTTGCTCGTCCAAACGAGTGTCGGGGTATATAATACCCAGCCCTCACCGAATGCCTCAATTTTGCAACGAACGAGAGATTCAAAAGTCACTCATATTTGAACAAGAATCTCACTAGAACTTGTCGAAATCATCATGTACAGTGAAATATACAAGGTATGATCCCTATAACCGTTCCTATTAGTTGAAAATGGGTTATAAACACCCAATTTTGTATGGGTCAGATTTCAAATCAAATTCGACTTATTTTTCATAATTTTTATGTTTTTTTTCCTAGCATTCATTGTTTTGGACATTTAGGAGTGATACTAGGTTGATTTGGTCCGAATATATTTTATTTTTGTAGAAAAAAAGTAATGGCCGAGTCAACTCAGCCATTTCTCTTTGTAGGAATTTCCGTTTGGACGGGAATAACCCCCGTCCAAATGAGACGTAGGAGATGATCCTATTAAGTTCGAACGGGCATCTAACTCGTTCGGACGTATTATTTTCCGTCTGAACGAGTAAGTGCCAAACATAATAGTTTAATAACGTTTTGGTTTCATTTAGGTATTTTGGGTTTGATCAAACCTATCTAATTTCTTCCATCAATTATTTGTTGAACAATATACGAATGATGGGTAGAGGTCGAAATTGTGGGAGAGATCAGATGCCTGAGAGTAACAGCACACCTCCACCCATTAGTATCAGTGCTACTACGACAGTGACCGCTACTCCAGTTGCCTCCGCTCTTGTCCCTCCCACTGCTCCTGTCCGTAGGACTATTCTAGTAAAGCGGCTTATCACCTTGGATGATTTCAGAGAGTTCGAGTGGCAGAGACACACCATCCACCAGATCTTTATAGAGTGAGGATGGGTTCGAATCTGCATGTTAGAAAGGATCGCATTTCCTGATATGATATGCAAATTCTATCTTATATTGGGAGAGTAGCCTGGAGATATCCACCACTACGTGCTGATGGTGCGGAGAGTCATCATCACCTTTTCTTCTTGGATGATTGTAGAGTATTTGGACATCTTGTGCATAGTGGACGCATATCCTCATTCATCCGCAGCAACAGTGTCTAGATTTGACAGGGTAGACACAGAGGCTGAATCCTCATCGCCCCTGGCAACATAGACTGCCGATGAGCTAGCTGCTGGCTCAGACCTTGATGATAGCGATGAAGAGTACGTACCTGATGATGGTCTCACAGACAATTGGGTACATGAGCTACTACGACATCCCGATGCTCCTGTGTATGATGGTGGGAAGGCCATCAAACTGGTCGACTGCACTTCATTTTTCAAATTGCTGAATCTGATAGTCGGGTACAACGTGGACCCGAAGAAGCACAAGACAATTTCCGGGATGGACCAGGCACGACTTCTATTGCGGGTAGCGAGGGGGGACCCGATGGTTCTAGCACTATATATTTTCTACCGCATCAGACATGAGTCACGATATGGGAGTGGAGGTAGTCTACCATTTGAACTGTTAATATCTGGCCTCATACTCCAAGCTAGAGTTACAGATTAGGTGGGTGAGAAAAGAGAATTTCAGATGGAGGTTTTCAACAAGATATCTATCAGCAAGAGCAATGGGTACCCCTATGTAAAGACTCTAGGGTCGACTGATGCTAATACCAGTACTGCTACCCAGCCTGCTCAGAGCCAACCTACGGATTTACACTGGAGCAGTTGAAGGCAGTGGTGGAGCGTGTGGTGGAGCGTGTGGTGGAGAGAGTGACGACCCGCGTGGTAGCAGAGGTTGAGGACCGAAAAAATATGAGTATTTTTATTTAGTATTTTATTTTATGTGTTGTATTAAACATTATTATATATTTTGGGATGTAATTAGTATTTTCTTTTATTTTTGGTGTTCATAACAATGTTTCTTTCTTATTTTCTCATTTTACTTACTGCTCGTGATAATAAAATAAATAACAATTTAAAAGTAATTACATAAAATTAATTTGTGCATTTAAAAATATTTTAAATGCCTTATAAATCATAATATGTAATATAAATACATTTTTTATATTTTGAAAATGATAAAATGAAATTAATAGAAAACAAAAATATATATACACAAATGAATGGTGATGAACAAAAATAAACCATTTCCAACCTGTTTTCCGTCCGAACAGTATACTTCCTGTCCGGACGGATTTGCAAGTTTCCCGCCACGTTTCCCTCCAAATATATTCCGTTCAGACAAATAATTATCTGTTTGAACGGATTTTTATTTATCGAGACTATTTTTTTGGTCACCAAATGTCTTGTTCAGACGATTTTTATCTGTTTGAACGGATTTTGTAACTCGTCCAATTTTTGGGATGAAATTTATTTGGTTCCTAACAAATTTTGTCCCTAAAACTAAAATTTGTTGTAGTGATTAGATACATGATGAATATAATCTTCAATGCACTTTCCAAATTTTTTCAGTATGTATGTATTTATTTAGCATGTTAAACACAAAAAAATAAAAAAATCTATATGGGAACCTTTTCAATGCTAAATTGTTTTGGAGTAATTATGTTGTTTCCAATGAGATGATATAAGATTTCTTCCAGCAATAAAATATTGAATTGGTGTATCGCGTGATGAAGCATGTTTGAGCTATCCAAGCTTCAATGACAACCTCCCAATAGTTTTTAAAGAGAAATAAAAATTCAATTGAGTGACAATAAGACTTAGAATTTATAGACCTTTTGTATTTTGTACTGTGTGCCCTTGTGTGCTTCTCTTGCAATTCTCCAATCACTATCCAAACCAGAGAGATAGTATCCAGGACTGGGTTCAAATTTGTTAGTCTTAGTGACAATTTGCATTGTAATTCACATTGTTGAAGCCATAGTCCTAAGGCGAAATAGAATCTCCTCCCCAAAATAGTCCTAATCCAAACCTGATGGATGAATTTTACAACTGTTAGTGAGGTATAATACTACATACTATTTTTTTTAGTTGGTTTTTAATTCTAAATGTGGAAACTTAATTTTTTGTGTATTTTGTTATATTTAGGGATATCGGGCATACAACTAATACCATGTCCCAAAACTTGAACTCCTAGTAGAACTGTTTGGTTTATTGTGATTTTGTATTTAAGTTTTTCTCTTGTTTTTGTTCAAGTACTTGGTTTATTGAACATTTATTGGTCGGGTATTTTTTTTCTGCTTACTTAAATTATTTCATATTGGCATTGCAGGGAATTTGACAGGAGCTTGTTAATATTTTGAAAAGTGTATTGAAAATTGTAAAGCTAAACTTGAAGAGTCAATTGAAGCTTTGGTGAACTTTTGAAGATTATTTTCAATTTATTATTCTCAATGTAAATCTTGAGCTAATTTGTCGATGCAATATTGGAAGACAATGTAATTCTAGAAGACAATGTAATTTTCAAATGTGGATGGAATTCTGGAAGATAATGTTTCAATGTGTTTAGCTTCAATGTAATTTTGGTAACTTGCTCGGTTTTGGTAGCTTCAATTTGTTTAGCTACAGTACCTATTAAAAATTTTTTGTTTAGCTACGGTATCGTATACAGGTGAAGTAAAAACTTCATAAAAGTTGTGTTATGGGTAACTACCAGTTTGCTTTTTTAATTGAAAGGGTATGTGCATAGGTATTGTGCTTAAGCAGATTGCATGTCTTATTAATAACGCAATAAACCAATGGAAATTGTTGGTATTGTGTTGATCAACTTATAATTCTTACCAAACGGTACTGCAAAAGTTGATTTTCCCATTAACTTGTAAGAGTAAGGAGATACATAAAGGAGACCCACGACCCCATTGATCCTATCAAAAGCAGAGTAGGGAAAAAAATTGCTTCCAAGTCCATGTATATTAGATATAAAATTGAAGTCCAAGCTTCTTTACATGTTGTTCCGTAGGATTAATACACTTTCCAAAATTCATTTAAAGCATGAATTCAAACTTCAATGATTTAATTACAAAACATGTTCCAAATATGTCCAATAATTAGTAACCACAAATAGGATTAAAACATTATGCTCCTTCAAACGCTTCTAAAAATGAGCCAAACGGTTTTGTAATTGCAGGATGCCGACAGCCTTTTGAGTTAAAATGGAATTCAATCTAGAAACACAATCATCCTATTGATTCCCAAGTTGTCAGCCTCAGCTAACAGGTCCATCTCCTACAAATGTAGATGAAACATATACAAAAATTTAATTGATATAGCATTTACCACATAACAAATATAGCAGCTGCAAGGAACTGAATTCCTTATGTGCTGTCCAATAATGGCAAATGAACAAACAAAAGGGAGAGAATTAAACAGAATTTTATCCATTTTTCTTTATGTTGCATCCTAATCATCTTCTCCCAAAATCATAGCTCACCCGCAGTTTTTAAGCCTCATCCTCAAAACAGAACCAAGAATACGAGTAATTAAAATTAGCTCTAATCTAGGTAAATTATCTCAATTTGTTTTTATCTTTATGCATGCAGATTACGATTGCCATGAATTTTTTAGACAATCCAACCACAAAAGCATCATCCTTTTTTACCAGCCTTACCTAATATCAGTGAATAACCTTTCATGCAACTAAAAATAATGTGTAAGAAAAGGACATTTTTGCATACGACCTTCCAAGAAAGCCTTTATTCTCTGCTTTGCTTCCCCTGCTTTGAGTCGCACGTAGCACATATTCTTGTGCTAGTAACACCCATTAGCACAAGGATATTAACGAGATAGGAACGTTAGCAACCATATTAAGAGAAACTATAGCCATATATACTTCACTATGCACAACACACGCACGCTCAACATACACACACGCGCAAGTAAAGGAATAACTTGTGAATATCTTGAAATTACAGCCCATTGACCCAATTAAAATTATTAAAAGTGCATTGTGATAACTTCTCCAAAAGAAAAATGAAGAAAGAGGTGTAGCATCAGGTAGTTATCTCATCATAGATAGTGAAATATGCCTAATTGGGAGAAGATCTGGGCTCTAAATATGCCTAATTGGGTCAAAGTTTTCATTTTGAAGGCAATGAATGATGCAAGACAACAACCTAGTGCCTAATCAAACATTAAATATATACTTTCACTAACAGATTCAGGTAAAGCTATTTTTTCATCATCAATATATTTTCTGCTATATTTATATCATCATGGATAGTCAAATGCTGAGTTTTTTTTTTTTTTTTTTTATAAGAAAAGAGGCTTCTTGGAATGCCATTTTCATTATGTTAGATAATTTTATATGTTTTTTTTTATTCAACGCAACCCCTGCAAACTAGATGCTACTTAATAAAATGAAACCAAAACCCTTGCAAACTGGTTGGATATAAATAGATGCTACTCTCCTTGATCACCAAGCAACTCAAGCTTCTCCTAATATTTGACACTACAATTCATTTACATTGGCTTATGCATCTCTAAGACAACCCCAAAAAAATGCAACAAGCAATTAAATTTATAATATAATTAGCAGTTTATATCATCTTACATTGAAATCTTTTTTTGGAGTAAGAACCTTACTTGGAGGAATTCTTTTAGGTTACCGATGATGTAGAGGATTGGAGTCCAAATGGTGCAACAAAGACCCATCTATTTCTTCTTGTCCAAAGCTTGTGGAGTATTGCAACAAATTGTTCTAATTGAGTTTCTTCTCATTTTGCAATCATCTCTTTCCATAGAACATTGAAATCAGCATAAACTCCTGACCACTTTTTAACTGGACTATCTTGTTGTCCCCACACATCCATAGTAGCTGGACATTCTGAGAGAACATGTATAATTGTTTCAACAGCTTGGTCCATTAAACCTCATCACCGGATGCATAAGGCGACTAGCCACGACCCTACCTTTTAAGGCGACTAGCAGACTTAACATTAAAATCACCCTTTAAAAAATGCACCCAAAATAACTTTATCCTCAACTCTACTTTGGCTTATTGGTATGCTATGTATAATCTGTCTATCTTCAATGTTAAAAATTGATTCAATCAATTCAGTATTCCTTTCATGCATCTCTTTATCAATCAATTCTATAACTTTAGCATTTGTATCAATTATCAAGCACTTTAATAGTTTTACTATTAAAATATATTTTTGAAGTAATGTAAAAAAAACCTTTTCCCAAAGTCACACGCATGGTTCATAAACCATTTAAACGCAACAAGTATCACTATTTATAAAATAGGAAAGATATATTTAAAAAAAAAAAGCAAGTTTTTAAAAGAAAATAATTTATTTTATTTTTTATTTTAAAAAAAAAAAAAAACCAGATTTGTAGTGGCCATGGACACCTCTTTTCTCGTGGTGTAGGGGCCACTAGCCAACCACCCTAGTGGGATTTGTGGTGGCCACAAACCACCCCTTAAATTTTAATGAGAAAAAGGCCTTTGATATGTGGATGTACACGAGGCTGATATATGACAGGGCAGGAGATTTTGTAAGTGAATCTCACACGAGTTTTGTTATTCATTATATTTATTTTTTATTTTATTTTTCTTAAATTAATTGAGTTATTATACTTATCATCTATATATCACATATTTGATACGAAAAATTAAAAAAATATTTAGGATATGATGTGAGGATGATAAGCATAAATTTTCATCTCACAAATATGTTGAACAAGTTTTTCTATTCATCATTCCACACATCACACATCAGACTTTTTTTTTTTTAATTTTTAATTTTTTGTTTTATTTTTCTTAGACTAATTGAGTTCTTCTACATATCATCTATACACTACATATTTAATAGGAGAGAAAATTAAAAATTAAAAATTAAAAAATCATATAAAATGTGAGAATGATGATCATTATTTTTCACTTGAAAACATCCAAATAGTGAGTAAAAGATTAAAAAAAAAAAATTAAAAATTAAAAATTAAAATTAAAATAATTGGCCTAATTAATGATCAAAATAATAACGACTGTTTGAGTATTTTGGTATTTAACCTAAAATAAATTATACTATATTAGTCATCTATACCAGCTTGCAAGTTGTGGTAACCAGCTTCATTAGGAATTGTTTATATATATATATAGATATGAAATCATTATACAGGGATTGCATCTATTGATCACTAGTTTTCACATTATTTAATTTTCTGTTATGTTGAGCCGGACTATAAGTCATGGTATTGAGTTAGTATAAATATGTACTGAACTCATTTTGTACAAATCAAGTCATCATAATTCAATTTTCCAATTCATTCCAAAAACTTCTCTCTATTATGTTTGTGTCGACACAACTCTGTTCTTATCCACCCAAACCCAAATAGCTTGGAAAATAGGAATATGATCATCATCTCCCACATAACAACGTCGTCTACATTCAAAGCCGACTCTTGCTTTTAAGTTCTCCTAGTACTAAAAGGCTCATTCTCAAAAAATTTAAAATATAATTAAAAAAAAAATCAATTAAAAAATTAATTAATTTAATAAAAGAACAAAATTATTAAATAGATATTATATGTTATTATTATTTTTAAAAGTATTCCATATAATAATTATTTCAAGTACTCTATTTATAAGAATATATTTATTTTTTATCATTATTAGTTTAATATATAATGTGAGAATTATAAATAATAAAATCTAATTTTTGAATATTTATAAAAAAAAATTTGTATGATGCTTTGAAAAGACAGGGCTTATTTTTTTATAGAACTTTATTGATAATAATTATTATAATTGTTTCTAGGTCTCTTTTAAATATTAAGATTACCTTAAAATATCTAGTATGATAGTAAAATAATTTGTATTAAATATTTTATTGGATTTTGAGTGAGAATATATAAAAACAGTTATATTTCCAAACGATCAATAAAACTCAAGAATGCGTCTTATCAGCTAAGTTTGATAAAACATTTTCTAAATCGATTTTATTTTAATAAAGTTTAAGTTGGTTATTAGTTGAAAAGACAGAATAAATCTTAATTAATAATTTTACTTGAAAAACGATAGATATTTTTTTAAAATAAAAATATAATGTAAATATTAAAATTAATTATTTTAATTTTACTTTAATCAAAAAATAAAAGGCTTCCATCATAAATTTTGCTTTAAGCCTCTGACT
Organism: Platycarya longipes; assembly: GCA_036559045.1. Classification (NCBI taxonomy): domain Eukaryota; kingdom Viridiplantae; phylum Streptophyta; class Magnoliopsida; order Fagales; family Juglandaceae; genus Platycarya; species Platycarya longipes. The sequence continues at coordinate 9,865,804 of CM071795.1, forward strand.
TATTGACCCGGTCCGATGTACATTCTAAGCATACCTAGTTATTGACATGCTGGAGCTTACAAACATTGAAACTAAATTTTGTTTTGCATTTAATTAATAAATAAAAATGAAATGTCTGAAAATTCATTATTATACAGAGAAGGCCTATGGCGAAGAAAGACGAGGAGAGCAGTCCTCCCACTAGACAGCTATTTTATTCTTGTTCCTATTATTTTAAGTTTAAAGTTTTATTTTTTCAAATTTATTTAATAATCTTGAGATATACTGAGAAGCAACTGGATTTACATTCCCTTTTAATTTCCATTCAAGAGTTCAACCAAATTTATATTGATAGACGCATATCATATTTGCCGGATGGCCTATCCTACAGGCTATTTTTAAAAAAATTAGAAATGTTAGATATTATAAGAAAAATTTTATTTACAGTTATTTTTGTATACTCCATCAATATAATTGATTGTATTAAAATTTTAAAATATAAAATAAAATTTTTAATCAATCACATAAGCGGAGTGCACAAAAAATACACAAAAATAATTATATATAACAATACTCGATATATAAATGGGGCTCTGCTAGCGGTCCTCCGATAATGCAATTTTAGTTTTTTTTTTTTAGTTTTTTTTCTTTTATATAATTTTTTTAACGTGTTTAAAAATTTTTAAAAAAATTATAACATTATTAAAAAAACTTACCTAATTATAAAATAAAATAAAAAATTTCAAGCAAAAGCCACCAACAAAAAGCCTAATGTTATCCATATAAATGAGTTAAAGTGCGACACGCAATATGATAAAAATAAAAATAAGTGATGCGTAAGATCTTATATTGTTTGAGAAAGACAGATTTTTATTATTTATAAGATTCTAATGAGATTCTAATTGTATTATTAATTAGTTTTGACTCTAATATTATTTGTAATGCTTCAATAGAAAGTCCAAATCAAATTATTTATACTTTAAAAGGACTAATTTATGATATAATTAGAGCCACATTAAAATCTTATAAAGAACAAAAACTTCACATTCTTAAGTAATATAATATCTCATACACTATCTAATATTATTTTTATCATATAAAGTGTCAATAAATAAAAATAAATTTATAAACTTATATGAGTTTATGTGATTTATTAAAGCTAATTTATTATAAAATAACTTTATAATATGAGATTCTATATCAAATTATGTCACTTTGTGAGTTACTTATGTACAATTCCTTAGTAGCTTAAGTATTTATTTATTTTTAAAAAAATAGATGTTTTTACAACTCATAATTGAACATCTCTTCAACTTTTTACATAATGGTGAAAACTCACATTATTTTGCAATTAATTAACCCTATTTTGTAGTATAGATGGACAATGGAGCTTTTTTATAAAGCTGGGAATTAACCTCTAAAAATAAATACCATAAGAATATTAAAAGGCTCCTAATATGATGCAAGCACAACAAAACTTAAATAAAAATAAAATCCTCTTCAAACTTACTAAAATGGACCATAAACAAACCAATTAACCATTTATTATTAAAAATTAGGCCAAGCTGAACTGATTGAGATTTATTGAGCAAGAATTTGGATAGAAACTAAGGGGGAAAAAGGAAAAGAAATTTGAGAAATCCCACAATGTTTTTTGTTTTTAGGAACTTTTACAATTCATGCAAAAACACAAACAATCCATCAATATCCACAATTATTACCGATAAAATCTTATACATGGAGAAAAAGATAAACCAACATTTAGAAGGAATTTATCATTACTACACAAATCCCAACTAGAAAATGTGAGAATGTTTGGTTTGTTTTTATAGATAAGATTAGATAAAAGTTAAAAATTGAATAATCTATTATTATAAAATATTTTCTTAATATTAATTTTGTTTTGAGATTTGAAAAAATTATTTTAAGATTTATAAAAGTTGAATTATTAATTTTATTTTGTACGAGAATATGAAAAAATAGTAATGATGAGATGAGATTATTTGTGGAAATAAACTAAACTAGGCCAATTTTTAATAAACTAAACTAAACCCTAGATTATTTGTGAAAATAAACTAAGCCAATTTTTAATAGAAAAAGTACATTGTTTTTTCTTTGGTCTTAGACTTAATGGATGAATGGGAAATGATTTGTACGGTTTTAATGTGCAATTTTTGCACAATATTTTTTAAAAAAAGTGTGCAAATCTGAAATTTATATGAAAAAAATTTAATTTTTAATTGTGGATGCTACTTTTTTCGAAGGGAGTACATGGATTTGCATATCCTAAGAACATCTCTAGCATTATTCAAATACTATATATATATATATATATATATATATACACACACATATGTATGTATATGATATTAGTGAATGGAAACTATATTTATAGGAATAATATAAGTTTTTTTATTTAGCGGAATAATATAAGTTTATGACTTTAAGCGGGAGTGTGTATATAAGTGGATGAATAATCAACTTGAAACAACAAATAAGAACATAAAACGCAAACAAACACAAGTGGCAAAATCCCAAGACAAGAATACACTAATGAAACCAAACCCAAAAACTTTCAAAACTCGAACAAATACTCTAATCACAGAAATTAAAAGAAAAATCTTAAAAAAATCAAATCACAGATGCTATTATGTTGGAATGTAAACTAATACTACATACAGTCATGAAGTTTGTAAACGCCGCACTAATACTTTGAAAAAGAGTAAAATCCACTATTAAAAAATCAAATCTTTTCATGTAGATCTCATACTTATTCATTTTTTTTTTCAAAACGTTTACAGGACTTTTTTACACCCCATGAATACAAGTATTATTTCTCTGAAATTTATGTGGCACTGAAGAAATGCAAAAAATGACCTCTCAAGTCTCATTTGACAACAATATGGCGAGTATATCCGAGAGAGAGATAACCAGAAACATAGACTCATACAGAGTCTTCAAAGCTATATACTAAATATAGGTAAACTTTTTTTTTGACAATATCATGTACAAGATGCATTTAAACTCGTTCATCTCATAATATTTACAAGGCACAATGCATGTTATACCATAAAAAAGGAAAAAAAAAAAACTACAAAAACACTGCCATCAAAATGGTATTTTAAGTTTTTATCTCATTTTGGTGGTACTAATACTATCATACTCTTTTCTCCACAAACTGCTAGCTGCTGCACATTATTTCTGAGAAACTCATATAGGGGAAGCAGAGGTAGTGAATCCAAACTTATCGGAGAGCTTGGTTCGCGTAAATGGCGAAACAAGTTCCATCTGATGATGAACAAACTGCACATCATGAACCAAAGGATTACCCGTTCTTCCCGGAGGAGACCCCGGAAAACATGATGGTGTGCACCCATTGCAGACAGTTTCCCTGCCATCTGTATTCTGCACAAACCAGTTGATTGGTCAAATTCTTCAGAGTCTTCAAAAGTCTTGAGAAAGTGATTAACATTCACATTCTTTACCTTTTCAGAAATTATGTTGAGAATATCTTTACGTCCATCTGTGTTGAATTGGCTGGTTAGGAAGAAGAATCATCACCATTGTTATTTACCAGGACTAATGTTTCAGTTAAAGGAAGAAAACAACTTTAGAGGTAAAAAAATGTAAATTGAACAATCAAACCTGTGTTTGCTGCATCTTTGGGGCTTGAGAAACTCAGGTATGGCAGCCCCAACCCGGCGGGGCTTCGGGCAAAGAGGATGATCATTGTTGCCTCTAGACACAAGGTTGTTTGTATCTGAACCTGAATCAACAAAATTGCTCTTTCCTCCTGCTAAATGATGCATAACTCTCTTCTACCTTCCTCTCAAAATGCAGAAGAAAAATCCCCTTAAAAAAAAAAAGTCACAAGCAAGTGAAACAATAACTTACTTGTGACCCTCAATTTCAACTCTTTGCTCTTTATTTATCTCTCATTGAAATGGTAAATAATAATAAAAAAAGCTATCCTTTAATTCAAGATCAGCCACATACTTTTCTTAGAGAGAGAGAGAGAGAGAGAGAGAGAGAGTTGGAAAAGTGAGAAATTACTTGTAAGTGGAGAAGCGTTGGGTTGTAGAGGCTGTTAGAGTGAGGGAAGAAACAGCATCTGCTTGGACAAGAGTGGATATAGGAGATGTATATTGACTAGTTGGCTTTATTACCTCCTATTTTTTCTCTATTTCTCACACTTGCCTATTTTTCCTTCTGTCCAAGAAATTTTGTACAAACTTGTCATGGAACTCCTCGTCCATCTTCTTTTAAAGGACATTCTCGAAAATAAATTATAAATTTCCTTTTTCGAACAGTCATTTCGAATGTCTCAACGGTTTATTTTTCATGGTGACTATCATGAGGCATGTCATGCCATATTTGCATGAATGATGAAACCCCTTCACATTTGCTGCATTTAGTATTATTTAGATGTTTTCTAACCCTGTTGTTTGCTTTTAAGCTTGCACGTTATATTGCATAAAGTTGTGTTAATTAAGATATAATAATGCCTTCAATCGCCATGCACTATGTGCTTCTTTTCTTCTTTTTCAAAAGGTCCTCTATCCGTTACTCTCGATTTCTAATAACACGATGTAATTTAACGTGATACGTTAAATTTATTCTATAATAAAATGTGTTTCACAATCTATGTACCACCTAAAGTTTTGTCAATTTGTCATTATGTTGTTATAAAATATCTTTATAAACCAAACATTTCTCATTGTCGTATAAAAAATAAAAAGTCCTATATTGGCTATCAAGTACAATGAATGTAAGCATCAACTTTAGTCTGATCACTTTTCCTTTTCTTATCCAAACATTTATAAAATTTAGAGAGAGAGAGAGATACTGTGAACTCCACAACACTTAAATGATGCCCTTTGACCAGTGAGGATACATCTCTTAAAGAGTCAAAATAGCTAAGCGCTTAGATAAAAACATTTTGCGGAATCCTCGTCCATGTTGGATCCCCATATAGTAACAACAGAAAGGGAACATAATTATGAAGCCTTTTAACTAAAACTAGGTGTAAACTAAACATCATACATTTTGTAAATATAAAAATGGAACCTCGCCAGTCGCCAGATCCAGCACAAACATCCGAATTCTCTATTGAACTAAACCAGTCAACAACAGATACATGCACAAGCATATTGTGCCACGCAATCAACTCTGAAAAGCTTGAGCATTTGAGCCTAAGAAATAGTCAGGCTTTAGCAATTGCTCGAGACATGTCGAATACCCACGTGCCTTGCACGATAAAAGAAACATTAACCTCCTGACAAGCCATTTAGTTTCCAACCATTTATAACTAAACTACTCAATCTAAATCATTAGTAGAATCAACCAAGTCCCAAAGAAGAGGTTGTTACTTCCATGGAGCCACTTGTAATAACTAATACGAGTTCGATGAGCAAAATTGAACCCTATGAATGGGATGATAGGAAAGCAACTAATACAATCGTGTACCTTCAATAAAGCTGCTTTAAAAGTAGCGTTGGCTGCAAAACAAAGTCTTGATTTATTTTCAGACAGCAAGAAACTAGGGAAAACTTCAACAATATATTCCAAAAAGGAGTCAGTGACACAATTACAATATTGAACACCAGAGAAATAATTTTTCTTTACTTCTTTCCCCAGATTCAGTAAGGCCAACAGAGACAGACCTGCATGAGTCATCTAACTAACTACAATGTGTAACAGCTCCACTCACGTATGATATGTATCCCAGTCAAACTTGGGCTGTGAAAATACCTCATAATCTATTGCCACATCTACAACATTGTCAACAGTTTGTATGCCTTCTAAAAGAGCTGGATTAAAACCATCATTACTGGAGGGCAATAGTTTATATATTACTAACAACCCAAGCGTGAATATAGCTTGCAGTTTCGTGGAATCCCCTTGGACCGAGAAGAACAAGAGCATCGAAAGCAGGAAAAGATCTACACAGAACCGCATGATGGACAACACAGTATCCATTAACCTCCCGTCATTGCCAGCAGGAAAACCCCGGACCCTATATACGAACAGAAAGTTGTACTTGTCAACCACATACCTATAGCCAAAATAAACTGCACCAACAGGAACCACAAGTGGAGCAAATGAAGAATAGATCATGGTCAGGGCAAATATTGTCAAATTAAATGCATAATACTGTGCAAAATCAAATGACTGCTTGGGTGCGGCTGATGTTCTGTTGATTGGATACGCATAAAGATCTTGCCCCGGTAGATCTTCTCCATTGAATCTGGGACTGTCATACATACTCTCAGGCATCAGTAGTCTCCTAAGACCATCTATTTCTTGATGTTCTAATGGGTACTCTTCACTTTGTTCTGGGACCAACTGGAGCATATCGTTCTTCCTAAACTTTTGAATCTTCCTTTTAATCCAAGGGATTGGAGCTAATAGATCAAAAGATATACCCAACAATGTGCTAGTGATCAAAAAGGCAAGAGAGGAAAGGCATGATCTCGTCAAGAATGATGCACTCATGTATTGCTCAATCCTCTTACAATCTTCACCATCCAAATAGCACCGTCCCATCCTCAGGATTGCACTCTCTAAGGATGATTCAACTAGGCCCCTCAGGAGAATGAGATTGACCAGGAAAAAGCAAAACAATTTCAGAAGTACAGCTCTTTGCTCCCCCGACACAGTAAGATGCCGTTCAAACTTGGAGAGATATGAAAGAGCTGATGGGATTACTATATACATACTCACAAATATAATAACATTTGGCAGGAACTGAAAGATAAGGCTAGCAAGCCAGCTTGAGCTTTGCACCCAAGCCAACCACACTTGGGCATTATCCATAGCTTCCGCATTAATTATTCGTCCCGCACTCTTCATAGCACTAATCACAGCAAGAGGAGAACTGAAGAACAAAAGCATCAACAACAAGCACGTGTTTACAATCCCTCTCCGCAACTTCAACTGGAGCTTTGTCGATCCCAAATGATTCCAGTAAATATCAGTCGCCAAGGGAGCCCGCTCAACCTTCCATTGGTTCCTCTGCAGACGCAATTCCATAATGGAAAAGAACTTCCCAAAACGCCTCTTCTTCTCGTTCTGAAAATCCTGAACAGCTTTATTCGCTGTGTACACGTCCTTAAACACCACGAATGCCACACCCGCACCCCGGGCTCGGCCTTCTTTGTAAGCTGCCAGTTCAGTCTCCAAATCAGCCCTCAACTCTTGCAACTTTCTCAGCCGCTCTTCATCGGTGAGACCCAACATTTCCTTTATCCGACTCCACAATACTTTTCTTTTTCTCACCACTGAACCCCATGCATTTTCGACATCCTCGGTCTCACCATGAAAAACCTGAGAGTCAATTCGTGCAACCAGACGAGAAATCTGATCCCTAACACTGACTAATTCCGTGGCTAAATCATCCAATGCACATAAATCCATCGGCAAGATAACCCTATATATCTTCCCGGGATATCTATACTGAAAATACTCTTGCAACACGGTCCTGTCGTCCCCTAGAGTTTTCGGTAATCCCTGCACCATTATAGTGAAAATCGCTGTTGAATTCGCACTCGGATCACTCAAATTCCCATTCCCGTCCCTAAACCTAGTGAACTTTAACCGTTCTTCGATTGCAGACATACCGAAATGGACCAAAACGACAACAACGAGGACAAAAGTAAAATGCACCCACAGTAAAGCCGAACCTTGCTCGATGTTATTAATCGTCGTTTTGGAGAACTGGTCGTGGAGCAGAGCCGTTCCTGCGTAGAGATTGAGTGGGAGCATGACGAAAACCGAGAGCGCGGCGATAGGCAAGAGCAGTGCGAAGCTGCCGCCTTCGATCATAAGGAACTGCGCGGCGTCCGCGCCACAGTGCAGGGCGATCTCACGGCGCGTGGCGTGCCAGACGGCGAGAAGCTTTGCGGCGAGTGCGGTGGGGTCCGGTATCCGATGGTCGCTGCGGAGCTTCACGAAGAGGAAGATGAATACGCAGCAGGAGGCGCCGATGGCCGAGATGTTGATCAGGTACTGGATGTTTCCGTACCATGCGGCCTCATCTTCAGCGCCGCCTCCGCCATCGAAGGAGTCGGGGTAAGGTGGAGGAGAGAGGGAGTGGTTCATTGCAAATCGGGAGAAATTCTACGGCCAAATTTTGGGGTTCTTTCGGTGGAAATCGAGGGATATGGATTCCGATTGAATGGGATTGCCCTCACTGCGGAAGAAATTCGGGGTTAGGGATTTCAGGGAGGAGACTGATAAGGTGAATTATAAGAGAGGAGATGACTTCCGCAGGAGTCTGAAGAAAACAGAAAAATAAAAGAATAAGGAAATTAGGAATATAAAAGTATTTATTAAAAGAAAATATTTATTTGTCAGAAAAGTGGAAAAGAATTTTATGAAAATGTTCGGTTCCCCTGTACAGTATTTTTTATTTTTTTAAATGTTTAAAAATATTAATCACTAATTTTTTTTAAACATTTAAAAACATTTAAACCATAGTAACGAGACACTTGAGGGGCAAGTTTTCTTAAAGGAAAAATTGTCATAATTTATTTATTAAAAATATTTATATTTATAATCAAATATATTTTAAGATGTTCTCGTATCAAACATAACGTCATAAACCAAATAGATTATTTATTTTCTTGATTGATTTGATTTTCATTATTGCTAATATTATCTAGAAGGCTGTAAAAAGATCAATTTTTACATGGACCGATTAATTCCGGTCCGGTCCAGAGGATTTTTCCCCCTGGACCGGACCGAACCGAACCCTATATATATATATATATATTTATATATGTATATATAAAAATAGTATATAAATTATAATATTAATATTAATATAAATTAATATTTTAATATATAATATATATTAACATATAATATATAATATATATACTCTTATAATATTAACATATTATAATTTTTTAGTTGACTAGTTGTAGTATAAAAATATAAATTATAATATATCTATATAGAATATTAGTAATAACTTTTAAGTATTAAGTGTATTATTATTATTTAATATATTATTACTAATTTATCATTATTTTCTATCATATAAATATATATATACTAATGCAATAATGTTATTAGTTATAATTTACTAACATACTTAATATATAATATATACTAACATATTAATATATAATATATACTCTTATAATATTAACATATTAAAATTTATAGTAGTTAATTTTGGGTCAAAAAAATATTTGATCATTGTAAAATTTTAGAATAAATTTAGTCAATTTAATCATATGGGGCATCCCTGGACCGGACCGGACCGCCCCTGGACCGAATTGGATCGGACTGGTATGGACCGAACTCTTGTTCGGTCCGGTCCAGGGTGAGAGAATTCTTGAACCGAATGGAACCGGTCCACAAATTTCTCGGACTGGACCGGACCATTTACACCCCTAATTATTTATACATAAATGTTCAAGCGATAATAGACTTGTCTATTTTCAACCACTTTGATGATCCAACATATGCGTCAAAAGAAAAACTATTAGAAGGAGTGGCACACGATGATCACGCGCAGAAGTGGGCGATCCGTGCGCGTGAGCCATGTGACCACATTTTATTCCTCCTTCACGCTACTTTGCTTCCCATGACTTAACCTCGTTCATTTGTTATATTTAATTTTATAGATTGTGATATTAAATATGTAAATTTAATAAATGTAAATTATTATTTATTTTTCTTTAAATACTATCTTGAAGAGGTACAATGATTGGACTAAAAAGACACAATAATTAGGCAAAAAAGACACGATAGTTGATCTGAAAATGCACGATGGTTGGTCTAAAGAGGCACAATGGTTGGTCCGAAGATATACGATACTTGAGCTGAATAGACACAATACTTGGTCGAAAAGACATAATATTTAAACTAAAGACATAAGTTAAAAGTTGTTATATTTCACATTATGTCACTTCATTTTCTATAAATAGGGGATGAGACTCACAAAATTTCATTCATTCCATTATTCCATCTTTTAGTCACTTACACAATTTTGTAAAAAAACTCTGAAGGGAAAATTTAAGAATTGCTATCTGCAGTTAGTGACTTTGTTGTATCCTAAAAGTGAATTGCTTGTAACCCGATAGCAAACTCTTTCTAATGTGGGCAATTATCACCTTAAAGTCACATTTATTTTTTAGATTACTGTATCCGCATAATTTCTCTTCAACAATTTTAAGGTGATAATTGCAATGAGATCAGAATTTAATATAGCGACTTTTAAGATGATGAATCAATATTTTGTCAAACTAGATAGGTTTGATGGAACGAAGTTTACTTGTTGGAACTACAAGTTGATGCTCATTCTTACTACATTGAAGATTGCATATGTTTTGGATTCGAACTTGTCAATACTTCTAGAACTCAAATCTGATTATAATGATCAAATTAAGGCGAAATGCGAAGAAGATAAAGTGGTATGTAGATGACATATTTTAAATACACTTTCTGATCGTCTCTACGACTTGTTTACATTAATCAAGTCACCAGAAGAGATTTGGGAGACATTTTAATTCAAGTATAAAATTGAAAAGCAAGGTACGAATAAATTCCTAATTATGACATTTTGAATTTACAATGAATGATAATAATTCATTGATGAATCAAGTCCATGAATGGCAAATTTTAGTGAATAACCTTCGAGATATAAATGTGGAAGTTTTTAAAGCTTTTCAAGTTGGGACTATTATTGCTAAACTTCCTCCAAGTTGAAATAATTATATAAAGAAACTTATGCACACAACAGAAGATTTCATTTTAGAGCAAATTCAAAAACATTTATGAATTGAAAAGGAAACTCGAGTTTGTAATAAGAAATTATTTTCTCAAAATGGCTGTAAGGTGAATTTTGTTGATGAGAAAAATAAATTTTAATATAATTTTAGAGAAAACAAAAGACAATATAATGATTTTTCCAACAATGGTAAAAAGTTTAAGAAAACAAGAACTTGTTACAATTGCGGAAAGAATGTGCACTTTAAGCGTAACTGTAGATACAAGAAGAAACAAAAGAAAAAGAATGGAAATCCCAATAGTACAAATCTGATTGAAAAAGATACTTCGAAAATTGTAGCTATGGTCACTAGAATGCATATTAGTATAATTACAGAGTTAAATATGGTTACAACAACCGAGTTATCTAATTGGTGATATGATTTAGGCGCTATCATCTATGTTTGTAGTTAGAGATCTCAATTCAAAAATTATGAAGATGCAGCAGATGGACATGTAGTACTAATGGAAAATCACAACTTTGCAAAAGTTATGGGAAAATGACCTGTGGAACTTCAGTTTACTTCTGGGAAGAAATTTATTTTTATCAATGTTCTTCATGTGCTAGAAATAAAGAATAATCTTGTATCTACAAATTTGCTTTGTAAGAAGGATATTAAGACCATAATCGAGTCTAATAATGTAATTTTTTCTAAAGGAGGAGTGTTTGTTGAAAAATGGTACTCTTGTGATGGCATGTATAAATTAAGTATTAATAAAATAAATTCTGGTTCTGCTAATATTGTTGAGTTTTCTGCTTTGTGGCATAGTCATTTGGCACATTTGAATTTTAAATCTTTAAATTTTATGTATAAACATGATTTAATTCCATATAATTATAGACATGATGATTAATGTGAAATTTGCATTCAAGAAAAAATGATAAAGATATATTTTTCTAAAACAAACAAAAATACATAATTATTAGAACTTGTGCATTCTGATATTTGTGAACTAAATTGTATTTTAACTAGATGATGCAATAGATATTTTATTACTTTTATTGATAATTTCTCAAAGTATACATATGTATACTTAATGAAAAGTAAAGATGAGGCATTTAATATGTTCAAATCTTATAAGTCTGTTGTTAAAAATCACAAGGAAAAAAAATTAAAATACTTTATAGTGATAAAGGTGGTGAATATTTTCCTATTGAATTTTTTTTATCTTGCAAGGAGAACGGCATAATACATCAAACTAGTGCATCCTATACCCCACAATAAAATAGTTTAGCAGAAAGAAAAAATAAGACACTAGTTGTGACGCCCCCAACTTACGTCTGGGATTTAACGTAAATTAAGGTGTCTGGATGAGCAACACTTGGCTACTCACCCTCGTACTTAACAAGAATAAAAAGCATATCTCACTTAATTCGCAGCGGATCAGGTTTTATATATAAAACTTTCTAAAGATCACATGGGAAATATATTTACAACATTCATTAAAACTTAACATTGTACTTTTTACATATACAAGACCCAAACTGTAGTAAAATATTTTACATTCATCCAAAAGAACTTTCCTTCACCTCACTCTTTTTCCCTCTTAACCTCGGGGTATTCTCTCCCATAGCGAAACCTATCCATACTAACACTAAAGTCTCGCTGGAGCTGTTGTCCCTGTAGAGTCAAACAAACTCCACACATAGACAATGAGCCATCTACTCCTAAGGTTAAACAGCATCCTGTACGTCGCCTCTCCTCAGCAAAAGTGGATGCGTCAAGACTCCAAACTCCGGTGGGTTGATTACTGATAGGAGGTCCGAAGGAAACAAAAAAAATGTCTATATAAGGACTATAGTCGGAAAGTCTCTCAGAACTCCCCGAAGTCTCCTGCCTCATCGGGGCTGTCCCCTTGCTGGTCATCAAATCCTGTATAAATTAATATTCACAAAAATATATGGAGCCACAAAGGAGTGAGATTTCAAATGAAATATCAGTAAGTACATAAACAGCTTAAAGGAAACAGGGAAAAACAACAATAATATTATCACCACTGATGACTAGGGAAATTTACCCTAATATACCCCTCATAAGACCATTGTCTAACTGATACTTTTCTTAACTCAACCATAATCTTATACTAAATTACACTGTTTTCTTTAAGATTCTTATTCTTTCTTATCACTGATGGACGTTACGTATCGCCGTCCCCATCACATACACTCATCAATCATCCGGGCGTTACGTCTCGCCGTCCCCGTTGTGATGAGTCTGGTGTCAATCTCACGGGCGTTACGTATCGCCGTCCCCGTCTTGACACAAAACATATACACATATTACTGCGGGCATTACGTATCGCTGTCGCCGTTATTCAGGTCAATCTCACGGGCGTTACGTCTCGCCGTCCCCGCTATTCAGGTCAATCTCACGGGCGTTACGTCTCGCCGTCCCCGTCTTGACATGAAACATATACACACATTACTGCGGGCGTTACGTATCGCCGTCCCCGCTATTCAGGTCAATCTCACGGGCGTTACGTCTCGCCGTCCCCATGAAGATCAGTCATTCCTATAACGCGACAGGCGTTATGTGTCGCCGTCCCTGTCGGCACGTCAGTCATCCGGGAGTTACGTCTCGCCATCCCCGTCACGACGTGACTAACTTAATCTTATATATATTGTTTTCTTTCTTTTTATTTCTCTCTTATTCATACGAGTTATTTTCACTTATAACCCTTTCCATTTTGAAATACCAATTCTATTCTAGGAAAACCCTGAGTCTAAGCAAAACAGGGCATTTCGCTCGAGCGGTTTGTCGAGCGAGTATCGAGCGAAGTCTCGGGTTGGAACTCGCTCGAACAGAGTATCGAGCGAAACTCTAGCGAGGGTTCATATTTTGCCTTCGCTCGACTCACATGTCGAGCGAGGGTCGAGCGAGATCACAACTCTAAGAGTTTTTCTACTCAAAACATGCCAATCTTTTTAATATACCCTATTTAGTTTCTTAAAAACTTAAATCTAAGTTCTTACAAATTTTATTGAACATATTTACAAGACAAATTAAAATCAACCCTACTCATATGTCACATTGTCACTTAATCATGTTCTTAAGTGTTCACTACTAGTAAACATAGCTCAAACATCTCAATAAACCATTTCCATGCTTAAATTAAGCTAGAATATGGACTTACAAATTCTTCAAAGCTCAAGAGAATTGATCCAACCAACTTCTTGCAAGTTTTCTTCCAAACTCACTCACTTAGCTCACAAATGAACTCTTTAAGGGTTTGGACAGATTTTTCTGGTATGGCTTCCAAAGGGAAAGTGTTCTCTCCTTCTAAAAGAGCTTAGAAAGCTCTCAAGGCTCTATTTATAGGGTGGTGGTCGACCAACATGAGGGAGAGAAAAGGAAAAGCACCTAAGGTGCACTAGTTGCCAGATTTGCATGGGTGATGAGGTGTCCATCTAAGCAAATCTCATTATGAGGATTAAGCCTCCCAAATCCTAGGCTTTGCAGCTGAATTAGTCATCCAAGGGCTCACATTTGAGATATTTTGGCTGCCCATTTTGATCCATGGCTGAGAAGTGAGCTAAAGGGATAAGAGGTGAGGTGGCATTTCACCTAACCATGCATGCATCTCTCATCTCCAGCCCTCTCCTTGTGTCACACGCCCCATTCCAGATTTTCCTACCCATTTGGTTCCTTCCTAACTCCCTTAAGTCTCCCTTTAACAAGTTCTAGAAGGTTACTTCTTAGTTTAGTTAAGGTAGAGCCAAATTTGATCCACTTAGTCACCTATCAACTAGATTTTGGCTCCCTTGAGTTTCCATCACACTAACTATTCAATTGGCTTCCAAATCAACTTTCCATCCATTTCTAACTATCCCTACACATGTTCTAATCCCAGAAAATCTTAAAACCAATTGCCTAATTAGTTACATGCCCCAATTTAGTTCAATTTATCCAACTCGGGTTCCATTTAAGTCCATTCCAAAGGTGCCTATTTGATTCCCAAATAAGTTATTGATTCCTGCCGAGTATCAGGAAACTTCAAACATAAAAGTTTTAGATCTATCTCTTAAGGTTCTATACCAATTAGAATCACCTCATTTGGACCTCATATGAATAACTTATGCCCATTTTACTAAAACTAGACAGATTAATCCGAAAATGCATAATTCCCAATACCAAGTGTTATCTCACATTCCTCAATTAAATCTCCCACTCTAATTTCCTAATAAATAAATGCATCAAATAAATTTCCTTAAAATAATATCCATAAAATAATTTACCTTAGAAAATTTGGGCTATTACACTAGTTGATATGTTAAATGCTATAATCTTGAATGCAAAATTATTTTTTAATTTGTGGGGAGAAGTATTGCTTACAACATGTTATTTGCATAATAGAATATCTTCTATGAAATTTAAAATTTTACCATATGAATTGTGGAAAGGCAGGAAATTAAATCTGGAATATCTAAGAGTATGAGACTGTTTAGCCTTTTATAGAGTTCCAGACTCAAAAAGAACAAAATTAAGTCCAAAGGCAATCAAAAGTGTTTTTGTAAGATATGCTAAGAATTCAAAAGCATATAGACTTTTGGATTGAGATTCTAATGTTATAGTAGAATCAAAAGATGTTGAATTTATTGAAGATAAATTCTATAATGATTCTAAAGCAATATCCGATCCTACTCAAACACCAGAAACAGACTTGAGTCGGAAAATGAATTGTATAATTCCTAACACGTTGACTGAATCAAGAAGAAGTCAAAGAGTTAGGAAAGAGAAAAGCTTGAGTCCAGATTTTGTGTCATCCCAAACTATTATTTTCCTTTTGAAAGGAAATAGAGATGATGTTTAAAATAAGATACTCATTCTAATAAACATAGAAGAAGGTCCAAAAACATATAAAGAAACTATGACTTCTAGAGATGTTGTATTTTGAAAAGAGATAATAATTGATGAAATGGACTCAATATTGTCAAAAAATACTTGAGTTTTGGTAGATTTGCCACTTAGATCAAAACATATTGGTTGTAAATGAGTATTTTGGAGAAAATACAATACAAATGGACCTCTTCAAACTTTTAAGGCCATATTAGTAGCCAAAGATTTTAAACAAAAAGATGGCATAGACTATTTTGATATGTATGCCCCAATGGCTTGATTTACATCTATTAGAGTACTTATGAGACTAGTTTTAATATATTACTTATTTGTACACCAAATGGATGTTAAAACTACTTTCCTAAATGATGAACTAGATGAAGAGGTATACATAGAACAATAAAAAAGATTTATTATGCATGCACAAGAAAAAAAAGTTTGCAAATTAATTAAGTCATTGTATGGATTAAAGCAAGTACCAAAATAATGGCATAAGAAATTTGATTCAATAATTTTATCTCATGGATTTAGGCATAATAATGCTGATAAATGTATTGACTCTAAATTCATGGATTGTTATGATGTTATAATAAGTCTTTATGTGGATGACTTGCTTATATTTGGAACAAATATGGAAGGAATATCTGAAACTAAAAAGTATTTGTCTTCAAAGTTTAAAATGAAAGATCTTAATGAAGTTAACACTATTTTGGGTGTCAAAGTAAAGAAACATAGTAGGGATTATGCTTTATATCAATCACATTATGTCGAGAAAATGCTTCTTAAATTTCAACATCTAATAATTAAAGAAGCAAATACCTCATATGATTCTTCGTTTAAATTAACTTGGAATACTGGAAGAGCAGTTGCTCAATTAGAATATGCTAGTGCAATTGGTACTTTAATGTATGTGATGCATAGCAGTAGGCTAGATATTTCCTTTGTAGTATGTAAACTTTCTAAATATACAGGCAATCCTAATACAGAGCATTGGAAAGAAATTAGTAGAGTCTTTGGGTACCTTAAAAGAATTAATTCATTAGGACTGTATTATACTAATTTTCTTGTTGTACTAGAAGGATATTGTGATGTTAGTTGAATTACTAGTACAAGTGATAATAAAGTTACGTTTTGTTGGGTTTTCACCTTTGGCAGTGGAGTTGTTTCATGAGTTATATAATGAAATTTGAATTTGTAGCCTTGGCAGTAGCAAACAAAGAGGTAGAATGACCGATGAATTTGTTATTTGACATAAAGTTATAGCCACAATCAATGTCAGCCATTCTTTGCATTGTGATAGTGAAATTACTATGTCTAGAACTTATAGTAAAGTCTATAATGAAAAATCTAGACATATTAACTTGAGACATGAATATGTCAAACAATTAATTAGTGATGATATTATCACTATTGTATATGTTCGGTCAAGTAAAAATTTGGCGGATCCTTTCACAAAGGGTCTCTTGAGAGATTTTGTGAATAATACATCTAGTGGTACGAATTTGAATCATTTATTTCAAAAAAAGTCACCTATAATAAGAACACAACCTTATACTATTAAAAAATAGTTTAAGATTTAGTGGATAGTAACAAGTTACAGTTATGCGTCTGTGATAATATTAAAATTTAATTTAATGTAAGAAATCCTTTCAGGATGATCAGTATTGTCTGTTATGCTGAATATAGGATGAGTATTATACTCTTAATAAAGTTCAATAGTTGAATAAGTGTCTGAAGTAACAGAGACACAAACTAAACTTTACTTATATAAATATAAGAGGTGGGAACAACTTCTAGCAAAAGTTTAAGGTTTAGTTTTGTAAATGTTCATGAATGCTAGGATGGAGCACGTAGATTAGTGCAAATAATTGGTGAGTTATCTTACTACAATTGAATGGAATTATTGTATTCCCATAATTTCTTTTCAACATCATGTTCCCGGTAGTGACACTATCCTTCTTCTTTGTTTCTCTTCTCGCTGGCACCCAAGAGCTCTTTCCCATGACCTACTCTTTGTTTCCTCTCTATTCCTCCCTCCTCTTCTCGTTGATTGCTCTCTCTTTTCTGTTCGAGCACTTCATCCAAAAAAGCACTAATCACCCACATTAATAGGCGGTTACTTCCTCTTTGTTCAAGAACTACCACCCAAAATGGCTGCTTCTACATTCGATCGTAATATCTTGAGTGAGATGTTCTCAAATATTTCATTTCTAAACATTTTATTTAAATTAAAAAAAAATCATTTAAAATTTAAATTTTTTTTCATTCAATCATTATCTGATTTTTACAATCTTTCCAAATTTCCAAACAAACATAAAAACAATACAATTTTTTTTTTAAAAATTTTAATTTTATAATATTTTTATTCAATTTTTTCTCTAAAAAAAAAAATCAGCTTATTGTCCTCTTCCACTTGTATGAATAAGGTCTTAGTATGATTAATGGGCGTTTTGGACAAGTCTCAATAAATCATTGGTCTAAGGTTTAAACAAATTGCAATTCATCACCATTTTGCCCGCGTTAAATGAGAAATATCCAAATCTTCTTAATTAGATTCACTTGTAGTTTTTTTTTGGTGACCCATCATCTAAGCACGCTGCAATATCTGTCTTTTTTTCAAAACTAGAAACAATTTTATTATTATTTATAAACAATTTTATTACTATTTGCAAATATTTTAAGATATTCAAAATGTCAAAATCAGCTCTAAAACGACACCAATTGTCTTTAAACTAGGTGTACATCCTAAATCGAGAGAAGTTTGGCTATTAGAACTGAATTGGTTAGATAGAACACATTATCCATTATCCCTTATATCCTATTATGTAAAACGTTTCACGTTTAAAGAAAATACTTTCAATATAAATTGAATCTTCTTGTTTCCATAAATAAATAAATAATAATAAAAAAAGAACCTTCTTGTTTCATCAATGTCCATACGGATAAAACATTCATTTTAGCTTTCCTCAAATAATTAGAATTTTTTCTTTTTTTATTTTTGGGGTGAGGGATGGTATTAGACATTAGTCAATAGGAAGATGATACTATATTGTACGAGTTTACTCCCTCAGTTTAACCATCATATACTTTTTATTTTTTTATTTTTTTTGTTTAATGGTTAATAAATTGGCTATTAATGTATTTGTAATTTTCAAAAAAATATTTATAGATGTTTAAAAAATAATTAAAAAAATATATAATTTGTATTAATTTGCTTTAAGAGCACATCTTGCATTAAAGTTGGGTGGCATGATAGCAGTGTTTTAGGCTGTATTCGAGTAGTAAGATGATCTCGAATATTATATAAATAGTAGTGAAAAGTAATAAAATAATAATAATAAAATATTGAGTAATAGTGAATAATATAAAAAAAAATAGACAAAAAATAATAATAAAATATGAATACTCTACTACTCAAATGGTCTTGTTTGTTTTCTCAACTTATCTCATATAATTTTATTTCATCTCAAATTTATTATTATACTTTTTAAAATTCTCATACAAAATAAAATAAAAAATTTAATTTTCTCAAATTTCAAAATAAATTTTTCAAATTTTAAAATAAAATTAATATTAAAAAAAATTAATATTAAGCAATTAAAGCAACTTGTATCCATAAAATGATAAAAGCAATTGAATTTACCACTCTTCTTTGCAACTTGTATATTTCTTCCAAATATATGTTGAAAATATAGGTTATATTTCCCTCGGAAAAAGATGTTGAATCGATTCCATTTTTCAAGATGTATTATAGTCTTTATTTTATTTTCTTTTATTTTTTTCCTTTTCCCTTGAATCCATATTTATCCCACCAATTTGATCTAATCGGTGTCAACAAAATTGTTCACTTGAAATAGTTCAGAAGAGGCTAGTATTAGGTCCAATTATGTAAAGTACTCCTAGAACATGGGTGGCATGGTAATTCAATCTTATCACTATATCTTAATTAATTAAAATTGTTTACATAGTTTTATATCATTTAAATAATTAAATTTATTCAATAATCAAAATAAACTAATACAGAAGCACCCGTTTCCTAGATCTACTTAATAATTACTGTTGAGAAAGACTCTATTTAGAGGAAAATAAAATTTTAAAATACTTAATAATCCACTACCCTTTTTATTGATCATTAACAGTATTTATGTAGATGGAAGCATAACATTTTCAATACGAGTATTGTTATATTCAATCATAAAATACAAATATTACACAATTAATTGAAAATAGTAAAATCGATTATTAAAAATTTAGTTTTTGTTTATGTGAGTCTCATATTTCTTCACTTAAAAAAATATTGTATAATATTTACATACTTTACGACTGCAAATATTATTTTTCTGAAATACAATAGGAAATTTCAATATGAAAATTTAGGAATGTGATCTCACCTTATTTCTTTTTTCAACTCTACCCTCCTAGCCTAATTGAATTAAAAATCAGAAATAAAATTTATTTATTAGCAAGGAGAAGGAAATAACATTTATAGCACTTGACCTTTACCAATATCCTTTGCAACTTTGGTTTGCAAATGGCTTCCTTTGAAAATTTAATAATATTATTTTTCTCCTCCATAAACTTAGGCTAAAAGAGAAGTGCATGTTTTGCAAATGGCTTATATTTTAAAGTAATAATATTTTTTCTCATGTGAGTAATTACATGACATTCTTAAAGTCTCGTGATGTATTCTATTTAAAAAAAAGTAGAACTTATTATTAAAAAAAGTAGAACTTTTTCATGTATGTCTAAGATTTATATCGAATTTTTTCAAAACAAGTGCATAGAACATTCAGTATATCCTAAAACTAGAAAATACCATTTATCTTTCTCATATATTTAAATACTTCAACCTTACATACAATATAGCGCGCAGTTATTAACAAAATAAAAATGAAGAAAATGTAAAATTAGCAAAAATGAGTCTCATGCAGCCACATCCATTGTGGTTCATTGTGAGCCACCACTAGGTTGCCCAGATCTGCTAAATCAAGTCGCTTCTAAATTTTATTTTAAGTAATTTTTGCTTAAAACATCTAAACCTTTTTTTATTATTCATTTATTATTTTTAGTTTTATTTTCTATGTTATATTATTTATTTTTTAAATCTTAGCATGTTATAGACAACCATGAAATTCTATAAGTAGAGCACAAGAAAAAGTTTGATAAGTACATGATCTTCTTATTCAAATATGTGTGTATATATATATATATGTATGTATGTATGTGTATATGAATTCTTATAGAAACCTAAATGCTTAGTCTAGGATAGTACCAGAAAGGGGCATTATATATGTTTGCAGTCAAATATATTGTATTGGTATAACTCGTTGTGAAAGGCTGAATACTTGATAATTCAAAGATAGAACCAAAGAGTGTAAATTATACAAGTTGATAATATCATAATTATTTCCTAAAGATCTTTAAAAGTATTTTAACTTTTTTTGGTTGCACAAAAATAATTTATGTAAGTTTATTGCAAAGAACAAAGGATAAATGCAATTATAAAAAAATATGGGGGGTGAGGGGATTGGGAATTATTTTGAGTTTTTAAACATTAGAAAAAAGAACGCGAGTTTCAAAATTGGAGGTGCGATGCCTCTCCTATCCCCTAAATTTGCCTGTTTCTAGCCCTTTCATATTTTTAAGCAATTAGTTCATTGATAAAATGGAAAATAAAGGGATAAGATTTTCTGATTGTCTCATCATTTCAACTAATACAATACAAAGAGAGAGAAAGAAAAATCTGACCTATGGGATCAATGAATTGATCCTCCTGTATTCTCCACAATGGAAGATTTGAGTTAAATGATGAATTTTTACATATTATATAAAAAAAAAATATTTATGATAGTTTTATTGTAATCCAAATCATTATTTGTAGCGAAAATATTACAAATAATTATTTTGATTATAATAAAAATATCATAAATACTTATTTTTTTTTTATAGTGACAAACTTCTCAAGATCTTTGTTCAATTAGGAAAATGGTAACATAGTTAATTAATAGATTATATATAGAGTAAGGTCCTGTTTGAATTTGGAGATAAGATAAGTTGAGATTAATTTAATTTATTTTTTAATATTATTATTATTTTATAATTAAAAAAAAATCGAATGGAGATTTAAAAAAATTGTATTAAAATTTAAAAAAATTGTATTAGAATTTATATTTTGTATAAAAAATTAAAAAAATATAATAAAAAAATAAAAATAAATAGAGATGAATTTAATTCAATCCAAAACGAGCCTAATAGTTTGAGTCGCCAATATTTAAAAATTGTCGCATGTGACTATGTTGGTGCTTGGACACTTTGTAAGCCTGCTTTTATTAGTATCAGCTTTTATCTTGCTTTTTAGAAAAAAAAAAAAAAAAAAAAAAGAGAGAGATTATGTTTGTACATGAGAGCCACGTGTCGATGGTGTAAGGGTGGGGTGGGGTGGGGACGCTAGAGCCACTAGTACGATGCGGCCAGTAACTGTGAGTAGCATACAGATGTTGCTAGCTAGGCGTGGTGGCCATGTTTGAATGAAATTGTAGGTGAGGCGCATATAGATTGCCAGTCACTTTGAAAAACAATAACTTTAGGTATAAATGGAGTCGATGGAAGCAATGTTTCAAATTTCGTTCGTTCGCTTCATCGTTTCAGTTTATGCATCAATCCGGAATATTTATATATGTATTATCATTTCAGAATTGCCTTTTTATATATACGAGCTTATATCTTATGTAATATATAAATTATTATTTATGTTAAATTTTATAATTTTAAATAATTCATTATATATATATATATATATATATAATAGTACATGCATATATAAAAGAGTTCAAATTTTCAATAAATATTTCATGATCAATTTACTTTCCAAGAGCCTATATTCAGCAAAAGTAATGCTCAATATTCAAATGTCAATCACCCAAAGTGTAAAATGTGGAAATCAAGTACAGTTTCTCTGTAAACATGTGTAATACATAAATAAACACGTGTAATGGGTTCATTCATCATCAAGACTATTCAAAACCTTTGAATTGAATAACCTCATAAGTCAAACAAATTTTCGTCACAACATATCTCAATCAAATTAAAAGAACACCACGAAAAAATGCAAAACTAACCTAAAAGTTTGAACAAACAGTTTCCCTTGAGGATCCACGTAATGAAGAAAAGTGGTGGGCAACGATACAAACTGGTATATGGGGTTGGCAGTCGTGCCCACAATCAGTCTTTTAGAACTTTATCGACAGGTAGAGTTTCGGTGGACAACCATTTCACCCATTTTCGAGATTCACTATTATTACTCAATGAAGCTTTACTTGGAGGTCTTATCTTTTTCGTTGGTTTGAGGGCTTTGTACGGAAAAATTAGGGGCCTTAGAGTCTTATAAACTCTAGTCCTCCATTCTTATGTTCCCTATCAAGACCGCATTAAGAGTTTTTCAATTTCTTTTACCTAAGTTTGACCGTCTCTTTTTGTTCTACCTCCAATTCTCGCCCCTCGCATTACTCGTCAGATTATTCGACATTGTCGTAGAATTCTTTTTCTTTTATTATAATCTTCCTGTCTATTCATGTATTCTAGAAAGGACAAAGTGAAAACGAATTATTAAGTAAAGAGTCTTTTAAAAACGGTATATCTTTTCCTTTTTGTATTGCTTGACTAATTGCATATAGGAATGGTGTCTTTCACTACTTCACATTTTGTTTTAAAATATGCATTTTGTTTTTAAACATGTAGAATTTTGTTTTTAAAGTCTCAATATAAATAGGTCTGTTCATCCTCTGATTTTTTTTTTTTTAATAATTTTAATACTTTCACTTAAAATAAAAGATTCAAGAACATCACTCATCTTTCAAACCTAGATTCTCTAATCCAAAACTTGATTTTAATATTATTAAATAGATATAAAGTTACAATTAGTAAAATCATTTTATGTGTGCATCATGTATATAAAAATATATATGTGTGTAAGAAGTGAAGATTTATAAATGGAATATATTGGAAATATTAAAAGCAAATGTAGCGATATTGGTATTCAAAAATAATATTAAAAAATACAAACTTGAAATGAGATGCACAAAAAAAAAAGAGCTTAGAAATAATTAAATATATTGAGACTTTAAAGAATAAATTTATAGCTTTTAGATTCTAAAACATATTAAAATTACATGAATACTATTCAAATTTAAAATCTACAAAAACACTTTAAAGACTTGAAAAATTAGAAAATTACTATTAAAATCGTCTGTAATCCTAATGTAGAATGGAAGACTCCTGTTATTCTCATGGCTGCACTTTTAATGGCTTATGTATAATACAAAAAATATAAATTATTTGAAAAATTCTTTATAAAGTGAGTTCCATCCGATTATGTAAAAGAACACGTGAAGTACAAATTGCTGCAGCAATCCTTTACATGCAGCTAGTTACTATTTATCATTCAAACCATTTTTTTAATTATTTATACTTCATTTACTCCTTCATTTGAATATTTCCATTTACTTTTACATTTTAATACAAATTACTTTTATTATTCATCATTTACAACACATATATTTCATTTTCTTTTTAAAAAAAAATTTTAAACCAATTTTTTCATATTTTGATTTTATTTTTAATTTTTATTTGGCTTATATATTTTTATTTTGCGGGTATAGGACTAAACTGTTTTACATTGTATATAAAAACAATAGTAAATATAAAAAAAAATATGGATATTTTAAATTTATTGTTAGAAAGGAAATAATTTATAAAGAAAACAAATATTTAAATGATATATAAAAAAAATAGATAAGCTAATGGATGACATATTGTAAAAGTTAATATATATAAAAATAATTTGATAATATATTTTAAAAGATAGAATGAAAAATTCATTAAGGTCTTGGATTCAAAATTTTTTCCAACTCATCTTAATTAATCTCTATTTCATCGTTACATTTTTTTAATTTCTCATACAAAATATAAATCTCTATATATTTTTTTTTAATTTTATTACATCTTTTTAAAATCTTAATTCAATTGTTTTAAATTTTAAAATAATAATAATATTAAAAAATAAATTAAATTTATCTCAACTTATTTTATCTTCAATTAAATATTCTACGAAATGAAGTTTAGAAAAAAATGAAATAAAAGGAAATTAAAACAAAGGAAAAGGAGATTTTTTCTGGGGAAAGCAAAAGGAAATTAGAATAAAAATGAAAGGAGTTTATTTGATTTGATTTGATTTGATCTCCGTGTAAAATCTAAATATGTCATTATAATCCATCCAAATGTTGTGGTTTCATTGGCTTGAGACCATAGGTTTTGTGGATGATGAAAAAGTTTGACCAAAACTACAACATCCAGGAAAAAGGGAGGGGTTTCATGCAAATTAAATGTATTTTGTAATTAAAAATAATTATATAAAAATTATTTTTTGCCCCTTTCTATCTACTCTCTCTTTGTTCGGTTCATATGTGGACCCCATGGTCTGCCTATATGCATTGCTGGCTTTCAGGCCAACGCTTTGTTCGTTTTCTTTTATAAGGCTTTGTGTGCTGAGAAAGACCAGAGCGTGAAAAAAAGGAAAGATCTTTGGTTCGTTCAATCACACTGATTGAGAGCTCCTTATTCCATTATCTCTTCCTTCTTCGTCTTCCATCTGCTTTATTACCCACAATCGAATCCAAAACGAGAGAATAAGAGAGTGTGACCCGACCCATATACAAAAACCCTATTACCCACGGTTTGATTTGGTAGATCTATGGATCTATGTATTGCTTAGTTTCTTTTTGATCCCCTTCGTTTTCGTTTGGTGTTATTCGGTGGCTGACCGGAACTGATTGAGTTCCTAATTGTACTCTGTGAGTTGTTTTCTCCTGTATACGTTTCTTTTCTTGTTACTTCGGAAATTTATGGGATTGATTTATTTGGTTGATTATTAGTTTTAGTTTGTTATTGGATAGTTGAAAGTTTCTGAATTTGAGTGTATGGGCAAATAATTGTATGGTTGTAGCGTGGAATGGGGGAGGTAGAGATTGACCATTACTCTTCGCCGCAACTCTTAAGTTGTTTTCTTTCTGGTGTGCGTATTAGTTTTGGGGCCTCTGTTCTTCTTTAATTTCTAAACAGAAATGAACTTGGGTTTAAAAGTTTAGGTCATATTTTTCTCATTTCGATCAGGTTTTAGGCAAGATATTTGGACTGGAATATAAATTCTTTTGCCAGTTACGTGAGTGGATGTAGACTATATTGAAGGGTTTTATCATGTTAATCATTTTTTTTAAAAATCTATTTCATTCATGTAGTGCTTATCTCGGTCTGCACTCAAGGAGGTTATTGGGTCTTGGTTGCAGAGGGCGTTATTGCATCCATTCTGGATGTGGAGGTATTGGAAGCTGGCCCCGGTGAAATGAGGGATGTTATCAAGGTTGATGAACTTTCTGAGGGCCTGCTGGCGGCCATCCTCGGACCGTTATGCCCACACAGACTCGGATGCAGCAGGCCGGCAAGATGGCTTACTTTGGTACAAAGATACTGGTCAGCACATGAGTGGTGAATTCTCTATGGCAGTTATCCAGGCCAACAATTTGCTTGAGGATCAGAGCCAGATTGAGTCTGGTCCCTTGAGCTTGCTTGAGTCTGGCCCATATGGCACTTTTATTGGAGTATATGATGGTCATGGTGGGCCTGAGACATCACGTTTCATTAACGATCATCTTTTCCAGCATCTAAAGAGTAAGGAACTAGCTCCGAGGAACTTTTAGCACGAGAATGTTTGTTGATCCCAAAAGTGATATGCATTCATTTCATATGTCATTATAATTGAGACAATGATATTTCATGCCAGTTTGCTTCAGTATTTCTGGGCTGTTGTATGCTTGTAGTTGTACTTCAATTGTTCGGTCTGACATAGAGATCGAATGATGCCTTATGATTGGGTTAAAATTTGTCTCTTTGCAGGGTTCACCTCAGAGCAACAATCCATGTCAGTCGATGTGATACGAAAAGCTTATCAAGCAACAGAAGAGGGATTTCTGTCTCTTGTTACCAAACAGTGGCCTATGAAACCCCAAATTGCAGCTGTTGGTTCTTGCTGCCTGGTTGGGGTAATCTGCGGTGGCACCCTCTACATTGCCAATGTGGGTGATTCACGTGCTGTGCTGGGGAGGCTTGTCAAGTCAACCGGGGACGTCCTTGCCATCCAGCTGTCAGCAGAGCATAATGTGGCAATTGAATCTGTGAGAAAGGATATGTACTCTGCACACCCGGATGACTCAAAAATTGTGGTTTTAAAGCATAATGTTTGGCGTGTTAAGGGCTTGATACAGGTCAGTTCTTTGTGTGGACAACGCTGATTTATTTGAACCTCTCCCATTTAATCACTCACTTTTTATTCTTTATATTTTATGTTTATGATTTATAGTATCATTCTGATTTGTAGAATGCAGATGTTACAGTGTCAATGGTTTCAATACCTTTGAAAAATGTGACTAATTTAAATAGACCAAAACTAGTTATGGCTGCCCTGCCGTGCAGATGTGACCTAGTGTAATCATAGGCTCCTTTGATGTTTGGCAATATACTTCAATTTTGCTAGCAGATTTTAGCTTGGTAGTTAAGGATGATACTGGCTTTGGTCTCCTGCATAGGCCACGCGATTCAGGCTCTACCATGTTGTTGAGTGCCCACAATTCCTCATCTTGAAATCTGATCCGGTGTAGGGCTGTTACAGTAGCCTGTGTAAAGTAATCTGGATGCTAATAATTTATGGAGGATGTTTTTTTTGGGGGGGGGGGAGGGGGGCGCACCTCGAAGTTTGAGTTGTTGCAGCTGATTCCCCCCCTCCTTTTTTTCCCTTTTTTCTGTTTCACCCGTCAATTTGGGGCACCTGAATGTTATTTGGTTTCCATTGATTGTGGTAAATATGCCTGTTTGTGGGGTGGGGTGTGTGGGACTGGGACCTTGGGTGTTGGGTGTTGGTTCAAATACTGCTATTGCCCATGAGAAATTATATTTTTAATGGACTGTATTGCTTATTTCAGTTTCTGAATGGATGAAGTGCTTTTGCTTTCATCGTGGGGGCGTCATTCATAGTTCTGGTTCTTTAGGGACCGTTTGGTAACACAACTATTCTCAAGTATTCTTAGATATTTCCTTCTCAAGTATAACTCAAACACAAAACATTTTTAACTTCAAATCTTTAACTTTTTCATCTAATCATTACTTAATCATTACAACTTTCCCAACTCCCAAACAAAACACAAAAATAATACTACCTTTTTAAATTTCAAAACAAAAAACAATTTTCAAACAATTATATTAAACAATTTTTTTAACTATATAATATTTTTATTCAACTTTTTCTCTTTTCTTTCTCAAAATCCAATAAAATATCTTAACTCAAACCACTTCACTACTATTCACAGATATATTGAGATATTCTAAGTATCCAAATGGGCCCTTATTGTTCTTCATGCATAGAAGTTGTGCATCTTCATGCATAGGTGCTTACAAATTGGATCCTGGAGGGGAAAAAGTGCACAGACCATGACACGTACACAGTACAAGTTGTATAGTGTTGGCTTTAGACCCTTTAAGCTATTTCCGTAAACATAGACTACAACCCTAAGCGAAATGCATCCATTTCTCTCATAAACCATGGGGATGGTAGGAAAAAATCTTCCCAGGGAATTGATTGGATAACTGAGAGAGAGGAAGAAAGATGGTGACTTGGGAAAGAGCTTAATAAAGTCCATTATGTGTCACTGGTGAATATATAAAGAGATGGTATAAACCCAGACTCGACAGATCCACATGATAAATGAATTCCCAACCTATGGTTTAGGACAAAACATATTATTGCTAGTGATCATTGCTTTGAAGATGACTAGAAGTCATGCTTAGTGAGGCTTAAGTTCAAAATTAAGTTGTAGCTCAAGTTGAGGGAAACTAAAGGGAGGGCATTCTGAAGATTGGGTAGGGGTTTTAGTCTATGGGAAACATTGGGTTGGGGTTGAGAGGTGTGTTTTATTCCTACTCGGGCTTGATGTATTGTGGGTAGTTTTTCACGGGTTTTTTGGGGTCATTAGGAGCTCTCTAGTATGGGATATGTTTTTTCTTATATACATCCAGTGTACTTAGTTACTCCTATTGATATATTTATATATATATATATATAATATTTTTACTTATTAAAAAAAAAGTTTAAAATTAAGATATACAAGGATGAGCTATTTATCCAATGGGGAAAAATGAAAGGGCAATGCTATTTATAAAGGATGACTCTGAAAATGTTCTTATTAAGATGGCATTTATAGCCTGAACTGATTTTGACATTTTACACTGATAAATTAGAAATAATAATATTGGCAATTTGGACATTTATAGCTCTAAAGAAGTAATACCGGGGATAGTGGTATGCTGGATCTTAGGTTCAACTTTTTTTTTTTTTTTGGGGGGGGGGGGGGGCATTGCACGCCATTGTTTTTTATTGATGATCCCCTAAAAGATCCGCATGAGGAAAATGTTTTCCATTGAATTCAGTATAAAAAATTAGTTGTTGTAAGAGTGGATTTCTGTTGTGTGTGTAGTTAAAAAAAACTCTAGTGGCAACTGGCATGCTGGGCATTTTTCTATTTAGAAAAGTACTTATCTGTGGATATGTTTGTGTTTCAGGTATCTAAATCTATTGGTGATTTTTACCTGAAAAAGGCTGAATTTAACAGGGAGCCTTTGTATGCTAAGTTTCGCCTTCGTGAACCTTTTAAGAGGCCAATTTTAAACTCTGAACCATCAATTTCTGTGCATGAGCTTCAATCTCATGATCAGTTTCTTATCTTTGCTTCTGATGGGCTGTGGGAGCACCTTAGCAACCAGGATGCAGTTGATATTGTTCAGAACCACCCACCCAGTGTAAGATATTTATATCATCAATGGCAGTTTCTAGTCTTGTGTGTTTCATATCTATGAATTTCTGGCTTGACCTTGTAAACTGCACCTTATTATATATTATATAATTTGGACTTAGTCTTTACTTGTGAAACTTTCTGGAGCTTTAACTTTTTGAGTCTATTCAATATGTAGACATGCTTTTGCCTCGCGATCTCATCATTGATTGACATCATGTTAGGAACTTCAAGAAATAATGGAATTTGACATTACCTGCTCCTCGTGCAGGGATGCGCCCGGAGGCTTCTGAAAGCTGCCTTGCAGGAAGCAGCTAAGAAAAGAGAAATGCGGTACTCAGATTTGAAGAAAATTGACAGAGGCGTCCGCCGACATTTCCACGATGACATCACAGTCATAGTTGTTTTTCTTGATTCAAATCTTGTGAGCCGAGCGAGTTCAGTGAAAGGCCCTACTTTGTCTGTGCGAGGAGGTGGTGTTAATCTAGCTGCAAAAACTCTAGTCCCCTGTGCCACACCCACGGAAGCTAACACTACCTAATGAATCCACATCTTTGAATTATTGTACTTAGTGCTGGATACTTCTTAGCATCTGGATGCCCATCAGCTTATATATCAAAGAGAGATACGAGAAGCTCCTGCCACTTGTTTCTTTCTTTATTTTGCTGTACGATGTAACATTTTACTTGGGACATGTATTTTATTAGTTTCTGAGGACTTGGGCAAGGAAAGAATCAGGGAAACCGAGCTTCAAAGTTGACATTGATGATTCTTTCTGTAGGACGATCTCCTTATGAATTCATTTTTCTCTTCACACTCTTCCCCCCCACATCTAGAGTTTTGTATTTTGTAAAATATCTAAAACATCTTCCCTCGAAATCAAAGGTTTCGGTTTCTGTTGTTTCACTTTACACGTTGAGCTCTCAGATTCTACATGTGGGCACTGAAATGGTTGGAAAGTTTGCTTCAGGATGTGAGGCACATAATTAACAGAGATCCCTGGGCTTAAATCCACCGGATGTTTTGAAAAGTATCTTGGACTATCATCATTGGTTGGCAGACATAAGAGTAATGCTTTCAAAGGGACTGTTGATAGAATTTGGGGTAAACTTAACAGTTGGAAATCAAAGTTTCTGTACCAGGCTGGTAAGGAAATCTTGCTTAAGGCAGTCATCCAACCCTCCCAACTTATTGTATGAGCCATTTCAACTATCTAAGACTTTGTGTCATCAGATTACTAACATGGTGCAGAAATTTTTTTGGGGTCATCAGGATAGTGCTCATAAGATCCATTGGTTGAGTTGGAATAAGATGAGTACCTCTTAAGAAATCTGGAGGTTTGGGGTTTAGGGATTTGGAGACTTTCAACACAGCTATGCTAGCAAAGCAATTACATTAAAGGTTGCAACCATTTATCCTTCCATATTTGAACACTGTCACCATTTCCAATCTCCAATTACTGAAGAGGAAGCTGATATGGTTCTTAACATGTATCTTAGGTTAGGTTTGGATGTTAAGAGTGTTTGAAAGTATTTGAGAGTGTTTGTGAATAGTCATAAAAAAATAGGTAAAAAGTAATAATAAAATATTAAATAGTAATGAAAAAGTAATAAATAGTAATAAAAGTAAATGAAAAGTAATAATAAAGTAGTGAATAATAGTGAAAAGTATTTGAGAAGGTTTGGAAGTTTTTAGTCCCCTGTCAAGGGAAGATGACTGATATGGTAGATTTTCAGTTAGAAGTGTACAATATCTTCTAGTTGATTAAGCTCAAGATCAGTGTGTTCTTCTTCTTCTTCTTCTTCTCAATCTGGCTAGTTTGGGAAAACTATGGCAGAAAGTTTGGAATCCTAATACATAGATCAAGATCCTCTTTCATTTGGAAGGCATGTTGTGACATACTTACTACCCGTAGTAATCTCAAACTAAAGCATGTTCTGCAGGATGATCTATGTCCAATCTGTGAATCTCAAGTGGAATCTGTGATTCATGTTGCTAAGGATGTCTGGGCTCTATGCTGTAAAAAGATTAGAAAATGTAGTAGCACAGATAGTAGTCTCAAGTTCTTATTTCTCAAAATGGCAGACTTTGGAAGCAAGGTGAGACATTTAAAATACATGATTCACTCGCAAAATGTTGTTCTATATATATCAGCTCTTTTTTTTTTTTTTTTTCCTTCTAATTTAAAGAGCAATTCATACCATTATATGTAATCAGCTCTCATTCAGATCTTCCAAATTAACCCAAATATTAATTTTCCTGGATTTTTGTCACTCTAGCTTGCCACTCAACGTTGATGAGGATCTTGATCTTCTGCATCCTCAAGAATCTCCTTCAAGTTGTACTTGTCGAAGTCCATACTAAAACTACAATCCTCCAAACACCTTATGCTAGTGCTTTGAATGGAGGGGCCATCCATCTCCACATGGAATTTCTGTAATCCAACGCCATTAATGCTCACAAAGCTCTGAGAATAATCCATGTCCGTTGATCCAACTGCCCCAGCTGCTCGCTCTATTGATCGAGAAGAAAAGCTGCTATTATTAGAGTGATGGCCGCCAGCAGTAGCACTACTTGATCTTGGAGCATCCTTTGAATTAAGAGGTTCGACTTCGAGGGCCTCTTCCAACTCTTTCCAAACTTGTCTCATTGTCGGACGATGTTTAGGTTCTTTGACAACACATCCGAGGCCTATCCTTCCCATCTTTAGCATCATCTCCATATTGCGTGGCTCTGCTAGCAGATTCACGTCTAATATGTCTCCAATGCTGCCCGACTCTAAGCTAGGCCTTGCCTGCATCCATAGGTTATATTAATCTTAAATATATAAACATGAATTGAATGAAATTTTAATAGCTTGATATGTTCAATGTAAAAGTAATGGTAATTTGAGAGTACTGCAAGACCTTTTTTTTTTTTTTCTTTTCTTTACTTTATCATCAGTGTAAACGGCTCAAGTTTTTTTAAATTTTTACCAAAATTGGAAGATCTCAAATAGGATATATATATATATATATATATATATGTTTGTCCCATTTGAATTTAGATCTTGTTTGTTTTTAGAGATAAGATGAGATGAGATGAGATAAAAGTGAAAAAAAGAATAAAATATTATTGTAAGATATTTTTTTAATATTAGTTTTGTATGAAAATTTGGAAAAGTGATAAGAGAATTTGAAAATGCTAAATTTTTTATTATATTTTGTAAAGGAATTTAAAAAAGTGTAATGATGAGTTTGAATTTTTGGTCTCATCTTTGTAAGCAAACAATGCCAGATTCAATTGAGATCAATTAAGTTCAGTTTGATTCTAAATTGAGTCTAATATCTAAATACTCAATTCTTAAATTACTAAACTCATCTCAACTCAAAACCTTTTTATAACTAAGACCTACAACTTTTTTTTTTAACTTAAAACTTATTTATATGCGAGATCCACAATCTTTTTTAAATTTATATATATATATATATCTAAACTCATCTTAATATTTAAATTTATTATAGATAGATTTCACAAAATTCAATATTCTATTATCTTAATTCATTACTATTCACAAAGAAGTAACTCATTTTAACTCAATATTCAAACGGGCCTAAATCAACTTTACAGTAATAACTCCCTATTTAATGATTTTTTTGGGCATGTAAACCTATTCATAGAGAGCTAAACCTCGAAATTAACTTGAAACTGCAAGCTGGTTAAATGCGTCAAACCGCAATTGAGGTTACTGGAAGAAACATTCGAATAATGAACAAGACAACCTAGCTAGCTCCGAGGGACGTACGTTAGTATCACATGATATAATTAATGGCAGAGAAAAAACAAAACAAAAAGAAAAAAGATTGCTTACTTACCCATTCAATGATATGATAATTTGACTGATTACGACCAGTATAAACAGCAGGCCGAGCAGCAACAAGTTGCAGTAAAATCATACCAAAGCTGTACACATCGCTGAATGGTGTCAAATGGAAACTTGAACGGTAAGCAGGATCAAGATATCCAGGTGTTCCTTTTATCTGGCTGCTCACATGTGATTGGTCCCCACTCGGCCCCGATTTCACCAGTCCGAAATCCGAAACCTTTGCTTCAAACCCATCTCCTATTAAGATGTTACTTGGTTTTATGTCCCTGTGTATTATGCTTGGCTTTATCCCTTCGTGCAAATGAGTAATTCCTGCATATTTTTCAACCAAACTTTATCAAATATAAGTTTAATGTGGAGCATTTTGTAAGGGATATAGTAGAGGTAGATTTTATTGTTTATTTTATATTTTAACACTTTCTTAATAGATGTTTAACATGTAGAGTATTTAATTAAATTAAATAGTGTGTAAAATTAGAGTTCGAATTCAATATCACTGTTCTGATATAATGTGAAATCATTACTTATTCTAAAAGTTTAAACTGATAAAAAAAGATAGACTTTATTATTTATTTATATCTTAATAATGAAGGAGGTAAGAATCTAAGATCCCGGCTTTTTATACATGCAAGAGAATAGACGTAAAAATATAAAGTGGATCTTAATTTTGATACATTAAACAACATTAAACCAAAAGAAAATACATTAAACAACATTAAACGATTAGTAAATATTGTATGACTCATTTTATGTGTTTATCTCTATTTTACTCGATCGGTGAGAAAACAAAATACTCTTTGCCGCTCCTATGGCTATGTTGACTCTCTGCCTCCAAGTTAAGCTCTCTCTTCTTCCTGCATGGTAATTACTAATTACACATGAAATAAAAACAAAAGCATATAATTTTAGGAATGTCAAACAGGTTTAAATAAACTCACCCGTAATGTACTCAAGAAGAGAACCATTTGGTGCGTATTCATAGACTAATATCTTTTCCCCTTTTGCTCCTGTTTTCAAGGCAGAAGCATAAGGAACTAAGATTGATTTTGAATATAATTTGATCATCCAGTTTGAATTTTGATACAATTTTTAATTCTTCAGTACTGTTTTAACCTACCTGGTTCTTCACAAAATCCCACCAGACCTATAGGGTTCCTGTGTTTGACTTTTGAAAGTAGCCTCACCTCTGTTTCAATGAAACACTACACACAATCATGTACCTTTTTTTCTGGATTTTAGAAGATTGAAAACTTGAGCTTATATGATTATTGAACAAACATGTTTTATTAAACCTCAATTATTATTATTTTTTTTTTTTACCATTTCTGAATTCTTCACGACTGTGGTATGAACCAGCATGGGGTCTCTTAATTGCTAGAGTTCCTTCTATTTGAAATGTCCCCTTGTAGACATTCCCAAATGCACCAGACCCCAACAAGCAATCTTGGCTGAAATTGTTTGTAGCCTTCTCTAGATCCTCCAGCCTGAACTGCCTCAGCATCATATTCTCATTTTTCAAGCTTCCTAATTGTCATTTTCCCCCATAATTATTACCAATCCATTTATGCTATAAAACTGTTTGAATATCAAGGAAGTGGGTAATTCAAAGGAAAATGACTCTTGGTTCAGTTTGTTAACAGCAGTAATCATGTCAGAAAATTCATAATCAATTTTTTTAGAACTGTTATAGATAAAAAAGATTATACAAAAGTAAACCTAAAACCTGATGTACAATATCAAGTCTGGAGATTTACTTTTGTATAATTCCTTTATGGCAAATATATATATATATATATATATATATATTTTAGAATACCCACAAGCGATGTTGTAAGACGTGCATGAAGAAAGTCGCATCCAAAACACAAATTCATGATGTTACTAATTACCTTTCTGCCAGAAACGTTGATTGAGAATTGGAAACAGTATCTTTCTGTAGAAGTAGTAAAACAAGCCAACCGCAAAGATAGCAGAAATCCCTATTATAAGCC
The DNA here is from genome assembly GCA_036559045.1 of Platycarya longipes. Lineage (NCBI taxonomy): Eukaryota > Viridiplantae > Streptophyta > Magnoliopsida > Fagales > Juglandaceae > Platycarya > Platycarya longipes. Next base: position 9,901,148 of record CM071795.1, read on the forward strand.
CTTGTAATATATCCCTCAGCATACTTTTCGGAGAAGGCGGCGGCAGCGGTGGCAATGCTGATGATGGGGAATCCGCTGCAAAAAGATGTCTATAATTTGCCATAATTAATGATACTTACTCCTCTTCTAAAAATCAAGAAAACTTCGATCTACACCTAATTGGGTTCAATCCTCCAACATGATTATCAAGTACATATTCTCCCCCTCCTATTGCATGAAACTGCTTCATTAAAAGAGTAAAACCAAATTAAACAGAAGGACACAGACTGAAATAGTGGTGGTATAAACAAACAAGAACAAAAAATAAATTAAAAATCTAACAGTTGCAGCCGGCTGTCCATTGATTTTCAAAACAAAATAAAAACTCACAGATAGATTTTCAAAGTTGCTTTCCATGTCACTTGGGAATTAGTCTTCTCTTGGGACGGCAGACGTTGGTCTGTAGCACTACTGATGATACAACTAGTCTACGTAAATCCATGCACACGTACTATACATATCTTGTCCCAGGAGGCACCGAGTCTCCATGCATCTAGAGGTTGACAAGTGACACGTACGAGGGTAAAGTCTTGGTGTACAAAACAAATGTACTAAACACGAAGATTAGTGCTTGCTAAATAAACTAATTAACACTAGCTGGTGAACAATATTTCTTATAGTAGAGAGCTGGCCACACATATAAATTATATTATCTGGGTTCTTGAAATTAATTAGAAGCTACATATATACAGTACTGATTGCATCTTTTGATGTCTTGTAGTCATTGTTTGACTACTTAAATTAGGGAATATCTAATTTTTAATTAACATTCGATATGGTCTTTATCTTTAAAGATTAGAATGTTTTCGTCGTGCTTTCATGAAATTATCCGGATGAACAAGATTCCCATTAAAATATGAGTAATGCTATATGTAATATGTAAATGTCGTACAATCACTTTAAAAAAAAAGTAAGTTCATTATTAAAAAATTAATTTTTAAAGTGATTTTGTATTGACAACAGCAATTATCATTGATTATCTTAAAATATACTAAATATTCTAGGGGTCACTTAGGTTTTAGGTTTGGTATATATGGATATCAAAATCCTCTCAATTCATCTTATCTCATCTTAATATTTAAATATCACAAACATAAACACTTTCAATTTCAAATCTTCATCTCTTTTATCTGGTCATGATTGCCTAATTATTAGACAAACTTTCAAACAAATTATAAAGATAATTCAACTTTCTCATATCTTAAAACAAAAATAATATTAAAAAAATAATATTCTAACCTTATAATATTTTTATTCAACTATTTTTCTCTCATTTCTTGAAATCCTAAATTACTACAAGAAAACTGGCCTGTTGTGACATTTTTATAGCAACCAAATAGGCATTTGTGACATTTTTATGTCTCAAATAGTCTATCTGACTGCTATAAAAATGTCACAACAGGCCAATTTTCTTGTAGTGAATCCTAAACCCTAGGTTTATAAAACTTATTCACTCAAACTATTTTACTATTATTCACAAATTATTTTACTATTATTTACCAATCATTTTATCTTATTTTACTATTCAAATTAGACATTAATATCATGCATCTCTCTCCCACTCGAAGAAAGAGACACTCAAGTTCAAGATACAATGAGTTACCCCTACACCAAATACGAACACTGCGTGAAACATGCAATGGGTACTCATGTTTATCCTCTTTTTTTTTTTTTTAATTCTTTTTTTCCTTTTGAAAATCCCGTGTATCAAGCTTTAACCTAGATCAATAAAAAATTAGGGTGGCAATTCAAATTGATAGGTCGGTGTTCAGGTCTTGTTATGTCATTGACATTTAACTATCAATACACCCGCCCATTAAGCTAAGGGAGCAGATCTTCAAACCATAACATGATCCATTTAAATAATGAGTGACACAACACAACCCATTTAACAAATAATTAAAAACGAGTCAATGTGACAATAACTATTTCAATCCATTTTACGTAAATACGTTGAATTGACCAGCATATAACCCATTTAACGTGGTTAACATAACCACACATAAAAGTTAGGATCTATATTTATTAATAGTCACAATATCTAAAATATCATAAGATTACATACTAACAAAAATATCAATATTTTTCAGACTTTAACGTATAATAAAATTAATATTACAGACTCAACAATAGCTAATATGAGCATAAATCTAAAAGTACAATCCCAGTAATAAAAATATAAACATATTAAGAAATGCTAATATTATAACTCAATAATAATAAAATTGTGATTTTAAAATATAATTTAAATTGGTTATTGCGGGTTGAATTTAGGTTAAGCAAGTTGACTCGTTTATTATATTGAGTCAACCTGTTTTAGTCTGAACTCATTTATATCAAATTCAAACTCGCTAATTTCATGTCAGGTTTGTTTTGACTTAGTTAGAATTTATATCACATATTGCCATCTCTAGTTACACCCCGTGTATCAACCATCAAGCACTCAGGTAGTGTAGTGCCACCAAGCCACATCTAGGTTGCATGGTCACTGGAACTTTGGGCCTTGACAACTCAGGAAGTCTTAGGGGTGAAAGAAAAGATGGGTAATGATACATTTATAACCGGTTACCACCGATTTACTACCCAAAGCCTTTTGAGTAAATTTATGGGGTCCTAGCATTGGGGCCGACCTCATGGGATTTTTTAAATAGAAAAAAAACAAATTAAAGAATTAAAAAAAAATATATATTTTATCTCCACACATTCTTTTATTAATTTTGTAAAAAAATATGAATTACAAAAAAATGTAAAAAAAATTTACACTTCGGAAGCACAAAAGAGGCACCCCAACGTCGAGGCCCCATAGCATTACCCAAGCCTTTTTTATTGTATTTGATTTTATTTCTCTTTCTATTGCCTTAATTCAAAAATTGTATCAGAATTCTCGAACACGCCTCCTCCCTTCCCTTACTCCCTCGGATCCTCTTAGAACTAAGAAATTTAATTAATAAAACTTGTATATATTACTACAATCGTCTTCCCCATTTTCTTAATTAGTCTGAAAAATTAGTATTACCTTAAAGTTTAAGCTTGTGAGTCCTCAATGGCATCCATGAGCACTCAAACTACCTCCTCCTAATTTTTTCGTCACAGCATGGGTGGGAAAACGAGATGATGAAAAGCAAAGGCATTGACATGGGTTTTACAGACCATTTCATTTATGCCGATTTTACCCAGAAAGGCATCATTGCCTTTAGAGATGATGAAAAACTTTAACAATGAGCTGAAAATGTTACTCAAGAAAATCTTTGTACATGATTGCCATTATTTTCTAGATGTTGCTTGATGGAAGTTGTCGAGATTGTCAAACGTGAGAGAAAAGAGGCTGACAATTTATCCCATATTTTACCAAAGATTCATTCAAAGCTTTTGAGAGAGGTTGTGAGTGAGAGGAGGGGAGGCGTGTTTAAGAAGCTTGAGATTTTTTCAGATGAACTTAGGGTTGAGTAGAAATCCAACTCATCGACTCCGACACTAGTTTCGACCCGACTCCGTTCTAGCTCTGCTCAGACTCCGACAAGTCAGAGTCGGAGTCAGAGTTTTCCCCCCTCCTGAAGTCAGAGTTGGAGGTGGAGGTGGAGGTGGAGGGGGGACCTCCACCTCCTCCGCCTCCGATTCACTGTCTCCGACATAACTTCTGACTCTAACTCTGATATTTTGCATATAAATATAAAATTATAGAAATATAATTAAATTAACTTATAAAATAATCTACTAATAATATAATAAACATCTACTAATATATAATGACATAAACTAATGTTATAATAAGTTTTAATATGTTATAAGTTGTAATATACATCTAATATATGTTATAAGTTATATACATCTAGATGACTAGATCTACTTATAATATAGGTTTGAATTAGTTATATTACTAATGTATAATAAGTTTTAATATATTATAAACTTATAAGTTACTAATGTATAAGTGTTATAAAATTATAAGTTAGTAAAGTTACTAATATAATAATTTATAATATAGTAGACATCTATTAGATTACTAATAGTTAATGACATAAACTAATATAATTAGTTAGATTACTAATGTTTAATAAGTGTTGATATGTTATAAGTTACTAACAAGTTAGTAAAGTTACTTATATATTAATTTATAATATAGTAGACATTTTAAGTGTAATAGACATTTATAGTAGACTATAATAATATAGTAGACATTTTAAGTTACTAATGTATAAGTGATATAAACTAATGTAAGTGTTTACTAAAGCAAGTGTAAGTGTTATATACTAATGTGTAAGTGTGAGTGTTTACTAAAACAATACTAATGTATAAGTGTTATATACTATTACACTTGTGTTACTATAAGCAATATAATATAAGCTACTTATAAAATAATATAAATAGACATCTATTAATAATTAACCACCTTATAAGCTATATAATATAATTAATTGATAAGCTATATAATATAATTAATTTACTAATATAATAAGTATTAAGTGTAATGCTAATTTGCGGAAACTATTACATTAAGACTAAATAAATTTAATAATAATAATATTAGGCTATTAGCTAATTTTTTCCATATAAATTATAATCTACTTATAAACCCTAAACCCTAAATCTTAAATTTTAAACCCTAAACCTTAAATCTTAAACCCTGGTAAATATAAATAGATAATTAACTTAATAGACATCTATTAATTTGAAAACAAACTATTATAAAATAATGTATGGTAGACATCTTAAAATATAATAAATTTTTTTACCTTGTCTTTAAAAAAAAAAAAAGAGCAGTATTTACAAAATTGCTCGAAAACAACGCCGTTTTATCATAGTTTAGGGCAAAACGCCCAAGCGGCAATTACAACCCCCCCCCCCCCCCCGCGCGCGGGGGGTCTTTGATGCTTCGCTGCGATGCCTCCCACCATCTCAGTCCTCCCATATTCCTCTTCTCTCCAACAAATCTTTGGAGTTCTCTCCATCAGATTCAGGTATGTTTCATTGTTTCTATGTTTGAAAATTCGGAGTTTTCCATTCACCATGTTTGGTTTTTTTTTGAAATTTGAGACGTAACTTTATTTGTTTGATACTTGAGAATCTGAGATATTGGCTACCAATTTTATTCATTTACTGCAAATGCCTTTTTCATCGTTTCTTCATTTTATTCATTTGCTCGAAAATTTATAATATTTGATCAATCAATGCTAGTAATATTTTTGTAAATTAGTTCCACGATTGAGGGCCTGAGGCAAAATGGGTTTGAAAGGGCATTAGGTCAAATGGGCTTGTCTGAATTAGTACAGGACAAGGCCATATGGATTTGAAAGGGCATTAGGCCAAATGATAAAAATAATGAGAATAATAAAATAAATAAGAGATATTATCTATGTCTTAACAGATCCCAACATCACCATTTCGGCTCAGGCCTAATGCCCTTCACATCCATCATCCCTATCAAAACATAGGATAGGCGCAACATCCCTATCCATCATCTACACTTCACATCCATCATCCATCATCCACAGTCACATTCCACACCCATAATCCACATCACTAATAATAATAGATTCTTACAAGTTTACAACAATTAAAATAAACATGTTCTAAGTTCTAATTTTAGCAAAAAGATCAAACATATTACTACAAACTAGGTACCAAGTTCCAACCAAATAAAACATCAAATTAAAAGTGCCAAACTCCCAACAAACATATTTGATATTACTAAAACAACAAGGTTCCACCTTATAATATTTTTCTCAACAATGCCTAAAAAAAATAAAAAGATCTTAATAAACATGAGCAATACATAAGAGATATTATCTATGTCTTAAGAAGTAACACTACAAGATAAGTAGATTGATTATAAATTACGATTAGTATATGTTAGATAATTATATATATTATTATTAAAACCTGCTCTTTCGAAAACAATGTTTATGTATCACGCGCGTCATGATATTTACAAGCAGCTATTCATCTTGTTTTATTCTGCATATAATAGTTATGTATATATTATGCATCTTATGCATCTCACTTGCATAAACACGTAAGTTTTCATAAGATTAAGTGCAAGATAAACTCAAAATAATTAATCAGATGGCTGTGACGCTCCCAAATTTTCTTTTAAATAATACGAGAATCGAGGCGTCGGGATGATGACAACACGGGTCACGCATTCCCAACGTCAAGTGCTAAGTGTGTGAACACGTGACATGTATAAATAAAAGCAGCAGATATTTGAGGTCATCATCTAAGTACCAGAATTATTTTAAAATTATTTTACAAAATAATTTAACATAAATTCTCCAACAGGGGATTTAATATAGTCATCCGAAATATAAATTTAACAAATACATATTTATAAAAAGGGAAAAACAATTTCCCAACATAACAATTTATAAATAAATGTTCCAACGATGAAACTGCCTGCTCAGGCTTAGCCTCATCGACATCTGCATCCAAAATCTACAATGCCAAAATGGCATCGCAGGTAAGTACAACCTAACCAAACCACAAGATATAAAATATACTCATTCAACAACAACCACCTCACACGTGAACATGACACCGTATGCGTGAATCTTAAAATCATCTTTCTCAAAATAAATAAAATAACCACACACGCCAAAATCCCAGTTTGGCTCAAATTAAAACTCCAATAGAAACCATCCATAATTTTCCAGAAAATAACATCCGCAAAATCAATCATACCGGGCGTTACGTATCGTCGTCCCCGATATGATATACACACCACCAATCATAATGGGCATTACGTATCGCCGTTCCCATTATGATTCATACACACTCATTTCATAGCGGACGTTACGTATCGCCATCCCTGATATGAAATACATATCCAATGACCATAATGGGTGTTACGTATCGCCGTCCTCATTATGTCATTCACACACTATAAATCATAATACGCGTTACGTATTGCCGTCCCTATTATGACTTACACACACAATGACCATAATGAGCGTTACGTATCGCCGTCCCTATTATGTCATCTACACACTATAAATCATAATGAGCGTTACGTATCGCCGTCCCCATTATGTCATCCACACACACATACTGATCAAAACGGGTGTTACGTATCACCGTTCCTGTTATGACTCAGTCAAAAATCATTAAAATCCATAAACCCAATAACCACTTCTCATATTAAAATCCAAACACCAAATCTCACATCAAAATCCCAAATATCAATATACACATAAACAAGTGTTCAATTACACAATGCATACCACTATGAACAATATCCAACATTTAATAAATTCAATCATCAACCAATCACAGAGTTGTTAATGCAAAATATATTTAAATCTCAAAATTCGTTTGGAAAGTACTTACAGCTGGTAAAAACGGGATCATTAAGCAAACGCTAGTCCACAGCGTTTACAGCTAGTCACTTTGTACGTTGGGTTAAAGTGCTCGGTTTAACACCAAAATTTAGGGAGATACTCTTTGGAATGTGGGGAATCTCATGGAGGTGGTGGTGTGGAGGTGCAACCACCGGAAGGTGGCGGATCGGGCTCAAAATGGGTGGAAACTCATTTTCGAGTTTGGGGTCGTATAGGGAAGGTGAGGCCGCGGTTTGAGGAGTTGAGCTAGGGGGAGGACCGGCTGAGGTTAGGGAACATTTTGGTGGTGGAGGTGACGCCGGAAGGTGGCGGATGGTGGCGGCACAAGGTGAAACTCGTGAGTTTCACACCCATTTCGGGTGGAAGGAAGAGAAGGAGATGGGGGCTCACGGGCAATGGGCTATGCTCGGTGGTGAAGGGGAAGGGTGCTGGTAGGTCGCCGGCGCTATGGGTGGCGGCGGTGTGGCCTGAAAATTCAAGAGACCCATTTCGGGCCTAGCTTGCACGGAGGAGATGGGGGTGGTTTGGGGAGCTGCCAACGGCAAGGTAAGGTCGCCGAAGTGAGGGGAGACTGATGGTGGAGGCGGTGACGTCGATGGGTGGCTCACGGCGGAGCTACGGCGGTTGGAAGCTTGGAAAACCCATTTCGGGTTAGGTAGCTCATGCGCACAATAAAGCTGCCGTGAGGTGACACCGCCGGTGGGGAGAGACTCGCCGGCGGTTGGTGGTCCTGGGATGAATGGTGGTGAGGGCTGGTGGCAGAGATGGTCGGCGGTAATGGTTAGAACCGAGATTGCCTAAAAGGGAAGGGAGTGCGCGGGCCAGGGGGGGGAATGCAGGGGAAAGTAGAAGAAAAAAAAAAGAAAAAGAAAAGAAAAAAGGATAAAAGAAAAGGAAGGAAAAAGAAATGCAGTCCAACTAGAAAAAGAGCATACTGAAATAAATAAAAATAACCTGAAAAGGGTATAGTTCAATATCAATAAAATAAAATATTTAAAACCCAACAATAAACTAATTTAATTTAAAAAATAATTTAATTATAGAATACTAATTATTATTAAGAAAGCACATCAAATAAAATCACATAATAAAATAAAGAAATTTAATTCCAATCGTTAAAATAAATATCTCACATTAAAATTAATAAAAAAAAGTAACGTAAAACTAATATTAACAAATTAATAACTCAAACAATTATTTTAAACAAATAAAACACAACCGATAATATTATTATAATAAATTAAAATAATCAATAACAATAATAAAACAATATGTGAAAATACATGTAAATCTGGGATCTCACAATGGCTATTCAAATACATGGTAATAAGGTAGTTGTAAGGTCGTGTGCAATCCACAGACTTAAGCGTAATCTATTGTAGTACGTTAGAGTACTACACAGTTTACTTTTATTGCAGCAGGGGAAGTTAGTGCACGACTTTGCATACATGATTAAGTATGTTGGCCAACCAGATAAGTCAGATAGGTTAATTAATTCAAACTAATATGTATTGCATAGCATAAGCATCAATATTGAAAATAACTTCTTGTCTCAATATTATCCTACACATATAGACCATACTCACATTTACCTAACCCTAAATAAGGAGTTCAGACATGATTTTAATTATTAGTATAAAAAATATTTTATGAAAAAACTTATATTAAGTATTTACGTTTTGACGGGTTTCTTGCTCAGTCATCAACTCATTTTAATTTATTTGATCTTTTTAAAGGGAAAAGATAGAAAAACGGATATCTTCAAAAACCTATTTCACAGACGTCCACTAATATGCTGATATGTCACCTGTTACACTTTTCCCAAGTTATACCCGGCCACACGTGAACTCTCTCTTCCCCCTTTTCCCCTTATGCCGTTTTCTCTAATATCAATTTCTGATCTTTACTGGTACTTTTTATAGTTTTATCTTTATTATTTAGTTTGAGGTTTCAGCACTATTTCCTCTCATTTGGGTTGTGTCTTCTTTGTTTTTGTCTTCTATCTTCCAATCAGAGGAGGTCGCTTATTGGCTATGGCGACTCAATCCGACACTCCTCCCAATCCACCAGATGGGAATATGCAGAGCCCTGGTTTGTTTGATTGTTTGTTTCTATTTTTCCTTTGGGTTCACATATTTTTGGTCAATTTGGGATGGTTTGGTTTGGTTTTTTCTCTTTTTCTTTTTCTTGTTGTTAGTTTGTTTTTGGTTGTTGAAATTATAATGTATCAGACCAGTCATTAGAGCCTCTCTGTCACTGTGTGTGTGCATGTCCGTCACGTTTATGTTCTCGATCGATTTGATGACATAAGCCTATGATCGTAGAAGTCTATCTAGTTACTAATACTTCCACTCTTGAGTCATATATTCAAGATTGGGTAAAGAGAGAAGGAAAATTATATACACACAATACAAATACACAACATATTTTACAATAAATATTAAAGAAGGGGTGATTCTGTAAAGTGTTGTGTTTGTATAAAGTATTTTACAGAATTACTCTTCATTTAACACTTGTTGTGAAACGTGTTGTGTAATTGTGTTGTATGTATATCACTTTCCAAAGAGAGAATATGTTTAGCATTGAATGAGGTTGGAAGAAAATAGCAGAAAGGGAAGAGAGAGTTCGAATGTGGGTATTTGAAGATTATTTTTGTATGAGACCGGGTGTAATGTGGGGGAAGTGTAACAAGTGACGTGTCAGCATATTAATGAACATTTGTAAAATGGATTTTTGAAAATGTCTGTTTTCTAACTTTTTCCTTTTTTAAATCATCTCAAGTTAGGATAATTATGATAATATAGCTACAGGATAAGACTTAGTCTATGGTAGTGTGACAGTGGCCTAAATCATGTATAGAGATTAAATTATGATTTTTATAATATGAATTTCGAGAAATTTTAGTAAATATTTCTACATATTTTCTTTTATGATCTCAAAATTTTAATAAAAAATAATATTTAGTATTATGAATCTTTGTACCTAGAGCTTCTTTTAAAATAAAAAATAAATATATGTAAATCAGATTGAGCAATAGGAGTCTATAAAATATATAAAAAATGAATGTATTCTTGAATTGGGAGAGCGTGGTGTGACACTATATCGAATCGAATTTTAGATTTTTTTTTTTTTTTTAACATAATGGGATGGAATTATTTTTTAAAATTATTTTTAAATAGTTTATATTAGGAATGCTGATTTTTTCTCCATTTTTTCTTGAAAACTCACATGTTTTCAATGGTCACGAGGACTTTGTGGTAGGTGACGAGCTAATGACAGCAATGACGACGTTTGTGACACGGGGCCCAATTAGTAGTTATTTCCTTGTTCAAGAGCACGTGAACTGCAGGACACTTGTCAAAGTTTCTGGTGGTCTTAACTGTATTTTTACTAAGAAAAGTACCATTAAGTAATTTTTTTTAATAATTTAAATTCAAATAAGAATTGACGAAAAAAAGAAATGGATTTAAAAGGGTTAAATAAATTCAATATATATTATATGTAAAGTAGTTTTTGAAAACTAAAAATCCACGGCGTATACTAAACTACATGTGAAAATCATTCTACTAGTACCATATTTTTGGCACCTAGGTATGACTCTCAACCGACTCTCAACCTATATATATAAAAGTCCTTGTTAAGTGTTAGGGTATTTTAGAGCACTCTCGATTATTTATTCTGTCTTTTAAAAAATATTATTAAAAATCACTTTTTTTTTATTATTTTACATATTAATTTATATAATATGTCATCCATATGCTTATATATTTTTTCATTATATTATTTAAATATTCTTATTTTATTCTTTTAAAATATCTTCTCAATTTTCACATATCTTTTGATATTTATAATATCTCTCATATTCAAAATTTTCATCATTGAAAAAACAAATCCCAACCATCTTCATTTTCTCGAGTAAATTCTCAAAAAGCAAATAGAGCGTGGGAGATTGAAAATAAAAAAAGCAACGCGAGTAACAGTCACAACCAATAATGCGATTGCAAATCAAACATAGGGACAAATGAGTTTCTTCAAAGAACAATACGACACAAAACTGAAGAAGAAAATCCTCATCATCTCATGCTCCATTAGAGCATGAATTTGAGATATTTCTTTTGTATTTTAAAAGAATAAATATTTTACATGCTCCATTATGAATGTTCTAACTAGCTCAAGGTTCCCTTTAGTTCTCTTTGTAAGAGATGAGAGAAATGGAGTTTTGATTTTTGTTTTTATCTTCCCTAAGTGCAGTAGGTGTTTCTTTCTATTGATTTTCTTTTTTATTTTTTGTGTTGGTTTAAGTCCTGACTAATGCTAGGGATATATAGACACTCAATAAAATAAAAATTAGCAACTAAAGGAAAAACTCTTTTTATTTTTTGGAAGGGGGGGGGGGGGGAGGGAGAGTATCATAGCCCATAGTTGAACCCAGCCCACCAAATTATTACTAGGGACAAAAAGAGAAAAGTAAGAGACAAGAATGGACATAAAGATATACATATATCAAGAGGAATCAGAGGCTAAACAGGGCAAGTCAAACACACTAAGAGTCAAGTCATCTCATGACAGACAATGAGGTACAGAGAGTGATTAGATAAAAAGGAGGCGTCATACGACTTTGAAGAGGGGCTTTTTCTTCTTCTTGAACCTCATAGCCCATAGTTGACCTCAGCCCACCAAACTATTACGAGGGACAAAAGGAGAAAAGTAAAAGACAAGAAGGGACATTAAGTCATACATGTATCAGGATGAGTCAGAGGCTAAAGAGGGCAAATTAGACACGCCAATGGTCAAGTCACCTCATGACAGGCAATGAGGAACAGAGATGGATTAGATAAAAGGGAGGCGTCATACTACTTTAAAGAGAGGCTTTTTCTTCTTCTTCAACCTTGAGAGAGTTTCAGAGAGTTTTTTCAGACCACTGACTTTTTTTGTACAGTGAGATATGAGAGGTAATGAGGGATTGTAAACAAATATATTATAGTGATTTCACCTCTCCAAACGCCTATGGACGTAAGCAATATGCAAAATCACGAAAATGTGTCCATCTTTCTTTATTTTTTCTACACTTATATGCCATGGACATAAACACCATCACTGTACAGCTGCATTGAAACACCACTTGGGGGCTCTAATCAACACCAATTGAGACCCAAGTTGTTACAGTGGGTTGTGAATGACTATTTTTCTTCTTTCGACCTGTTGCACAAATTTTCTTGTAAAAATATTATAACCCTATCATTAACATTATCAAAAAAAAAAAATTGCTTACCATTATTTATTTCGCGCTTATTTTTTATTCTAGTTTTTTTTTTTAACATTTGGAATAGAGGGGTTTTGAACTCTAAACCTCTATTTTGGAGACTAAAAATTACGTCAATCAGGTCACGGACCTTTAGTATTTTTTATTCTATCTAAATGTATATAATTGGACAAGGGTGCCACTGCATATATAGAATTTTTTTATAATTTTATATATGCATGTATTTTGTTTTTATCCAGTTTCTCTCTCTTTTCTCAGAAAATAGCTGAATTTACTGAAACAAACTCCCGTACAAGACACGTTCTTGATCTTCATTTCGCTTTGCTGCTTGTATTTTCCTTTGTTACGTTGTAATGTGAGTTTCACAGAAACTGAGAAACAAGAGCAATGTCCTAATGGCCAAAGCATGCGATATCCCCGTGCTGTGTTGGGAAGCATATATATATATATATATATATATATATAAGTTGTGGACCACCTCAAATTCAATGGAGGCCTATCATCATCCATTTACATTAATATTTGAAGAATCCATCAATGGCCTTATACGTGCAGTCTCATCAGCGAGAGACAAGTATATTTATGAAGAGCCTGCTCTGCATGCCCACAATACTGTTCAAGATTTAATTAGCCAACAAGCCTCGGCTCAATGGACGTATGCATTTTGGGTGGTGTTGACTGTTGAATTTTGTCTACCTCAATGGTTTTTATTTGTCTATTAGAAAAATACTTTAAACACAAATAAATTTATAAATTGAAGGAATTTAATATAATATATTAAATTATAAAATTATTTTAATTATAAAATAAATATAATAAATCCTATTAAACTCCATCAATTTGTTGGTTTCTTTTATATAATCTATTTATATATGTCACACTTCTCTTTTTGTAAATCTCTTCATACTGAATTGTGCTTGTTTATTGATATGACACGTTGGTTGATAAAGTTTTAAATGAAATAACACTTCACTTCTGAAAAAAGCAATGCTATTGTCATTCCGAATCTTGTCATTCTTATTCACACTTCTTGATGTGGTACATTTTAAATTATTTCATATTTTAGTCTAGAAGCCATTTAATATGTGCCACTTTAACATATCAAAATGCAACTAACTCGTTTGGATACAGAAATAGTTTCTTATCTTATTATTATAATTTTTTTAATTTTTCTAAAAAAATAAAATAAATAATTCAATTTTTTCAAATCCCAAAATAATAATAATAATATTTTATTTAACTTTCATATAAAATCATCTCATCTCATCTCATCTCACTTTCAAATGGAGGTTTAGGTCCTGAAATGTTCTAGAGTAAGTGAAAATAAGCATTGGCAAGAGGATTTGAGTAGTAGTTCTAGATTAATTATACACTGTTTTTAAGAGAATATTTGGACCACAACCATTTATACCTTGGTGTTTATCCTTCAACAATAGAAAAAAGGGAAACAAAGGGAGGGGATTGCAAATGATACAAAAGCAATAAAACTGCCGCAACTCAAAATTTTTTTCTATACAATATCTCTAGTCCTACAATGACCCAACTCATATGGCGATATGAATCTCCAACTACCAAAATAACAATGCCCCCCAAGTATTCAAGTGAAACAAAACAGAAAAGTCCTAAAAGTTGATGACTGTATAACAATAAAAGAAAATCTTCTTCACTTGTAATTTACATTGAGAATTGGTCAAAGATCCCTTCTGCATAATGGGCAAGAGCCATGCCTGAGGAGCCACTTATCTATGCAAGGTAGATGAAACATATGATGGCAATGAGGCAAGCATCTAACTGTCTCTCCAAGCTGAAACTCCTGAATTTGGAGGAATTCATAGCTAGGATTAGCAAATACATAATTCACAAGTTTTATTGGTGCCGGGTGTCCGGAACAGCATCCTAACTAATTCCGGGGGTGCACAGGCCCTCAGCAACATGTTTCACGTAAGTGCACCTCGGGCCTTTGTACATATAATAAATTCACAAGTTTTATGACAGTAAAAAGGTTAGCTTTAAAGAATGAAAGTTGAACCTGAAGGCACACTGAACAAGAGACTTCCTCTCCAGAAGCATCTACATTGTTGTTCTTTGAGATCATGATCTTTGGGATTTTTTCAACTGAATCACCCGGCAAACCCTTGGCTCCACCGATGTCGAAGATGTTCGGGATCTCATCAAAGCTTGCTTCAACAGCACCCATCTGATAAATGTCAATGAAATTGTAACCAAAATGAGAACGGTCTCTGCATTTCTGGCTGATCTGTTAAGGAATTAATCACCATTTGCATTGGAAATTATTACCTGACTCTGCACAGCACTTAACATGGCCGGACCGATCCGCTCGCGAACTAGTCTGCCACTTAGAAGGCTTGCAATAACATCAATCTGTAAAATTCATAGGGAATCATGAATCAGGTGATTGGGGTTAAATTTTGCAACCAAATGTAGCTTGGAAACCATACAAATATATCACAGCACATTGAGGATGTAGGCTAAAATGCTCACCAAATAGAGGAGACAACCAACACCGGATTCATCTGATTGCCAAAGAACAAGAGAAGATTCAAAGACTTCAATGGAGAAAACAGCTCCAGATATTGCTCCAACGGCAGCCCCTCTAACAAAACCGCTTTCGGTCTCTTGGCCTATCAAAGCTCCAGTCATAGCTCCTAACAAGGTGCCCACTGCCAACACATAGTGCCATTTCTTTTAGTATCAATCTTGGGTAGAGCAATCAGCCTTAGTATATGACAATATGCTAAACTTGTTGTATTGAATCATAATCAGAATGCAACAAAAACTATTATGTAATTCCTATATCATCTTTCCCCATAAAACTCATTTTTCCTTAACAAATTCTGACCTCTAGTGTATGAAGTTTAATCATTGAAGCCCAAAATATGAAGTAACAAACAGGAAAAGAAAATTTTTTCGCGGTATTAGGAATACCAAAACCAAGGAAAACCAAAAATCCAATCTCTTGCAAGACCCACATCAGAAAACAAAACCGGATCAAGAATCTAATGCCAATTCGGAGGTCGTAATCCGTGTAAAATATGATGCTCGCGGAAAAATAAAGAGATCGAAGAGAGAGAGAGACCAACCTAACGCAAAGAAGAAGGTGAGGATCGCAGATAAGATGCTCCCAAGAACCGCAGACACCGCGAAATGGAAAGTATCTCTAACCCTTTCAAAGAAATTCAAAAGGAGAGACGATGCAGAGGAAGCAAGAACAGATGGGCGTGCAATCAAATCCATATTCGGGGTGGGGATTCTACGAAAAAAAATCGAAACTTTATATAGCTGGGGTCTTCGCGATCTCCAAAAGGCCTGTTGCCTGATTCAAAATGGCTGATACATAAACATGATAATAAATAGAAAGAGATGGGTATGCTTAGTACCTAAGAGAAAAAATAAGAGCTACATCGAAGGAAAGAAACCACATCAACCAAGTACCAACTCGCATTTAAAGCTATATTATTATTTTCCTTCATGCAACTCTCTTTTACTTACCCCCCAACCAGAAGAAAAATAAAAAAAAAATAAACTCTCTCTCTCTCTCTCTCTCTCTCTCTCTCTCTCTTCCTAACTGTTCTCTACCAAAAACTCCTATTTTCCCTTCCTCTGCATCGAAGGAAACGGAGGCTGAACAGAGAGTCAGAGACTATAATAATTCTAACGAGCTTTCATTGTCAAAGACAAGGGATTGGGAATGCAATAAGAAACTCCTTAAGAAGATTCGACGTGATCCTGCAGTGAGAGGATCTTATTGGTCAGCAGATTATCACGGCAAATTTTTGAGTTTTCCTGTCACGATTATCACAAATGCCAGAGCGGAGAGAGATAAAAAAAAAAAAAAAATGATATTCGGGAGAGATAATAATGGCACCATTAAATTTAATACAAGAACTTTGTTCTTTTTTTTTGTGTTTAATCTTGATTAAATAATTATTATAATTATTATCATGTTTCTGAGCATGAGGTTATTATAATTATTTTAAATTTTTAAACAAAATAAATAAATTTTTAAAATTTTAAAATAAAACTAATATTAAAAAACCATTAAATTTAATACAAGAACTTTGTTCTTTTTTTGTGTTTAATCTTGATTAAATAATTATTATAATTATTATCATGTTTCTGAGCATGAGGTTATTATAATTATTTTAAATTTTTAAACAAAATAAATAAATTTTTAAACTTTTAAAATAAAACTAATATTAAAAAACAGAGGAAGACTAATTGACTAGTGTCCCAAAATCATGTAGAGAAATATCTCGTAGTAGTTAGGTGAGGTCCAAGCGACACTGATTCCATCGGACCCCATTGCTTTGAAATTTGGTAGTTCTATTGCATTACTCATTCTTTCCCCCACCACTTCCATCTCCCAATATTAAACTTCACCCATTAAAAAAGTACAAAAAATATGCAGGTTGAGTGTCAAAATTCAATTGGGTAATTGGTCATTTACCGTCATTGACTACCATTTTTTTTTTACTTTAAAAAATATTTCTCTAATTTTGATTATAATAATGTTTGATACAATTTTAGGATATATAGACTATACACTATTTGCAAAAATATATAATTCATCATTAAAAAAAAATCATGCGGATTTTAGATGCTTTTTTAAAAAGAAATATGTAAAATTTATACATTTTAAGACTGTAAATATTATTTTTAATTTATTTATTTTACGTAATTGGTTAGATTATATATGAATATTTAGAGTAATTCAAGCTCAATGTGTTCGATCCGAAAGAAAAAAAGAAAAATAATAATACATACACAACATTTTTTATAATTATTTTATGTTGAAAGGTACAGTAAAATTTGAAATTTTAAAAAATAAATAAAATATGAAATAAAACTATCATATATATATATATATATTGATAGATTGTGAAATGGGTTGTTAAATAATAGCAATATTTTTGTCTTAACTCTTTTCTGATAAGTTTTTCAGTTGTTAAGTTCGATGTTATGATTAATTGATTGAGCATCTAGATTAGAGAGAAGAGGTAAAGTATGAAATTAGCTACCATTTTTGCTTAAAAACAGATAAATAATAATGACCATTTCAGCCCTGCAAACTTGTCCAGTTTTTACAGGGTAGCATGCAACTTTCAATACAGAGATAACTATGCCATCAACAAAAACGTTGCACCAGAAGCACATGCTTTTGTTTACTAAACACTACTGGAAATTATTCAGCTTCAAGTTTTTCAACAACTTCTTCCTCATGAATAACTCAGAGCTTTAAGGCTAATCAACAATATATATATATATATATATATATAACGAATGATTAAATATACTTTTCTTTATATATTTAAGTGCTATCATGCACCCTGAAGGGTGCATTCTTAATGAAGGTCTTATTTGAAATTTGAGTTTAATATAATTTTAAACTGAGTTTCATATTTAAATATTCAATTCTTAAAATAATAAACTCATTTAAATTCAAAAATTCTTTATATGTGAGACGTATAATATTTTTTAATTCAACCCTTTTTTATATCGTGAACCCACAAAACTCACTTCATCGTTTTAATTTATTATCATTTATAAAAATTTCAACTCAATTCAACTTTTAATTAACGGGGGCCTAAATGGCTTTGTATACAATATTACCAAAAATTAAAAAAGTGACATTTCTTAATCAATTACCTACTAAAAGCGCAAAAAAAAAAAAAAAAAAAAAAAACCCAACTAAAAGCCCCTGAAGTTAGGTGTATATCTTCCCTTCGAATACACAATTGAGAAGCCATGGAAGATATCATGAAAAAAAAGGCCGAAAAAGACCATCCAGATTAACATCATGTATGATTTTATTGATGCTCATGGGAGCATTAAAGAAACAAACAGAGAGAGCGTTTGAAGCCTTTTCTTTTTTCATTAAATGTTGAGCTTCTTGATAAGTTGAGTTTGCGTCTCATCTTCCATATATATATATATATATATATATATATATATATATATATGTTGAGTTTGTCTCATCTTCCATGTAGGCCTAGAAAAAGAAGAAGGAAGTTATAAAGCCAAACGTCCATGTCCTTAGTGATCTACGTACTAGAGTGTAGAGTACTAGGTACAATATTTGTCGGGGGAAATTTCAAGCATGTTCAATAATAGTTTAACCCAGTTTTCAGTTATTTTAGATGGTGGTTAAGCTAACTCTTGACCTATAAAATAAAAAAACTAAATGATTGACACTTTTGTTACCTCTTAAGTCAACTAATTCAGTATTAATTAGTTATAGGAAAGAAAATAAATATAAACAAAGGTAGGTAGCTCATGACATCAAGGACTCGAGTCTCCATCTACGAACAACCGATTGATATGTGAAAAGAAATACATCATATATATTAAAAACAAACCACACGATTTTTGAGATTTTAAAGATGAGTCGAACCAGATACCTTACGATACTACAAGAAAAACAGGCTTTTGAAGCCAGTTATATGCCACGAATATAACTATTTGAGACGAAAACAGTACTGTTTTCGTCTCAAATAGTTATATTCGTGGCATATAACTGGCCTCAAAAGCTTGGTACTGTTTTCGTCTCAAATAGTTATATTCGTAACATATAACTAGCCTCAAAAACTTATTTTTTTTGTAGTGCGAACACGTCGTCCTCGAATCCGTCGTCTATACTCCTATAATTTTAATCGATGGCTTCCCACATAATGCGTTGAAATCGATAATGCTTTGCTGCTTTGCATGCGTCTTTATCTAAAAATTAAAGAATTATATCAAATTTATAAAGAGTGCATTGGATTGAAAAAAAAAAAAGAATTATATGGTTTTAAGTTTATTTTCTAAACAAAAATATACATTATAAGAAAATTACTTAATTATTTACTATTATTTATTAATCACAAATAGTAATTATTAATAATCTATTTTAATCATTAATAATTTTTTTTATTGTAAATATTTAATTCCTGTTACCGATTTTTTTGTAGTGATAGTTTAATTGATATAGAGGGGCGTGCATTCGAGCATGTCTTGTTCATAGCATGACGTAATGGACAGATATTACACTTAAATATGAAGTATCATTTTTAAATAGAATAGAATAATACTATTTGGTTTCTCTAAAATTTATTATTTAGATGACTCTCTTGATGTGGCGCATTTTATTAAAAACACAAATACAAACAGAAAAAAGGTGGAGAGACCGGCCTAGAGTTTCATTATTTGATTATCTCTTTTGCATTTTTAGATGTATTTTTTATTTGAATATATATATATATATTTATATTGTTTTAAAAAAAAAATCATGTGTCACTTTGTAGTGGCGGCCATGTCAAGAGAACCATCAGAGTTATAAGTTTTAGATGATCTAGTTGCAAGATGACCAGATGGTAAGGAGAAAACAAATTGAGATAAACACGTGGGAAAAATTTTGAACTGGTCCATCTATTCTTCTTCAAATAATAGTCATTCAATGAAAAATGTCACATATGAGTTCCATTTTATCAACATTATAACCACACCACAGCGAATAAAATTGATCCATCAGAAATCTTCTTTCCTTCTCCAAGCGAAATGCCTTCTCACTCTTGCAATTATGAGTGTTTAAAATTTTCGATTTTCAAATTTCGTTTGATTTCTATTTCAATTCTGACTCTAATCGAAGTTGGAAGTCGAAGTTTGGAGTTAGAAACGGAGTCCAGATTAGTTTTGACTTTCGACTTTCGACTCCGAATTCTGACTATTTATACTTTATATATTATAAATTAGAAATGACAAACCCAAGTGACCTAGTGGACTAGACGCAATTTTTGGTTCTTTGAGAACCTGAGTTCGAGTCCTCGCGCGGTCCATTTGCGTAGCAATTTTTTCTTTAAGCAACCTTAAACGACATTGTTACCTTAAAAATTGAGAAAACTTCAAATAAGGTCCCTAACCATTTCGGCTTTCTCTACACGGCACGCCTCTCTTCTCTCCTCTTTTCTCTCTACTCTCTTCCCTCCAACAACATCTCGACTCTCTCCAACCATGGCCTAACTTCATTCTCTACTTTTGTTGTCGCTAGTCTCTAATACCATCGTTAATGTCGCACAGAGTTATTCCCTTTTCCATCACTGCCAAGGAATACTTGGGCCTAGGATTTCAATTTCTTCAAGGCTGCAACCATTACCACACGAAGTTCTTCCCTCCTCTGTCACTGCCATTGATTTGTAGTGATGGTAAGCCTTCGCTACGCGACTAAAATGATTATTTTCTAGGGTTTCTGATTTCTATAGTTGATTACGGCTAAAATCTGTCGTTGTTGCAATGTAAATTTGTCTTTATTTACTCAGTTGATTTAGATTATTAGGGCTTCTATTTTGAACAGCTTAATTTCGACGAACTCCAATCGGAGTCTGGAATTCTGAACTTCGATTGGAGTCAAACTTCGACTCCATTTCGGAGTCGTTGTTGGAAGTGATTTTCGACTCTGACTGGAGTCGGAGTCGAAAACTCCAAACTCCGACTCCGTCGGAGTCGAAGCCCAGCCCTACTCGCAACCACCTCGCACGAGCGTTGAACCCTCCCTCCACCACCTTGCCGGTGTCGAGCCTTCCCTCCACAGAACCCTCCCGAGGTGAACCCATCCCACTAGCCCTCCCTCCCCCTCCTAGGCGAAATCTGCTCCTTGAATGGCGCCTCTAATGAGATTTTTTGTTTAAAATAAAGATTCAAGGTCGCTACTCGCCCCTCTCCAAAAACACAAAAAAAATTTCGGCATTTAGTTTTGATAGGTATGTTCATATAATCTGGACTTGGATTTTCTTGGTATATACATTTTGCTTTTTTCTATTTATCGTATTCGTCTTTAGCCTTTGTATCATCAAAGGAAAGTTAGATTTGACTCTTTTGTTTCTTATATAACACTCTCAAGGGAAATGCTCTACTTTCATTCATTTGCTACAAGCAATTTGTAGACAACAATTTTACTCCTATTTTGTTTTTCGGAAGTTCTCCACCCGACTTTGTTTAAATCTTACTCTGGTTTTTTTGTTCAAAACAAACAGTGATTTAAATTGGTTTTGTAATTGTTTAATGTAAGTTTGGATCTGTGATTTGAGTTGTTTTGTGTGAAAATTTAACTTCTTTCAGTTGATTTGATGAATGTGTGACGGAGGATGAACAAAGACAGTAAAATATGGAATTAACGGATGCTTTGGTTTTATGTTCTTTAGTGCAGACTTGCTGATATGTCGCCTTTTAATTGAGGGCTGTTAAATGTCCAAAACTAGCCTGACCGTTTGAAAGAGGAACTCAAACACGTGAAGTAGAGCCAGGTGCACGGAGGAAACTGGTACACGTGCAACTAATTCTGAGATTGCATTTCAAGTTTATCTTTCTAGCCATGTGTATGACTATGACCAATATTGAGCTACAATGTATTGGTCTACTTATGTATTATTGGGATAAGCCGGTATCTTATCTAAACCCCCTCTCCTTCCAAAAAAAAAAAAAAATTATCTGCATAACCGATTTGATTTTAATTTTAAGTTTATAATTTGAGTAATACAATTGTGAAGTGAGTAAACGACGCATAATCGATTTAAAAATAGTGAAATTTACTATTAAAAAACTATTTTCTTTTATGTAAGTCTCGTATATATATTTTTTTATAATGATTATGCGACGATTACACAATTCATAATTATACATATATTTTCTTATGATTTAAAAAATAAAAGGATTTTTTTTTTCTATTATTCTCAAACCTCGATACTCTGTATCAAGACCAAGAAAAAAAATAAACAATCAACTAAACCACATTCCTACTGATTATAATAATGGGCCTGACTTCTTGGTTCTCTAGTGTGACTCACCACCCATTAGCAAATAATTTATGAATTTTTATAATTAATTAAAGAGTAATGTTAGATGTTTTTAAGGTGTGCAAATTTCGTATATTTTTCTTGAAAAAAGTGAGGCATACAATTAAAAAATAAATTTTTAATGAGTTATAGTTTTATTCAGTTTTTTTAACGTGAGTGTGCAAAATTTGTACATGCTAACCCTCTATAAATCCGTTTTCCTTAATTAAATACCCTAGAAGAAAGAGCCAAGAAATAAGAGTTTACAACTGTTCAAAAAAAAAAATAGTAGGGAAGAAGGAGATGAATCGAGCTAGAGCTTAAAATTCTACATCCATAATAAGATAAAATAAAATAATTTTAAATAAAAATTAAAAATTAAATAAAATATTATTTTTTAATATTATTATTATTTTATAATTTAAATATTAAATTATTTATTATATTTTATATAAAAATTTAAAAAAATTATAATAATAAGATAAAATAAAGTAAAACCATTTTAGTATCAAAATGAGAGCTAAGTTAGTTTTCTCTCTTCAGTTACTTTAAACTTTATATCTTCAACTATTACAATTCACTCATTACAGCTAATATTTGATGAAAAGTTCTGCACAATTTAAAAACAAACTCATCCTAATTTTTATAAAGTGTTATCACACTTCTCATACCACACATTTTAAGGAAAGAAAATAGTATTTTTTTTTATGATATTAAAGTTAGATTCATTTATAACTGATTATGATAGGTTCCTACGACCTACTCACAGTGATAGTATCAGAGATATCAATTCACACGTGATAGGGCGTGTTAATAAATCTCATACAGCTTAAGAATAAACTCATTATGATTTTTATAAAGAATTATCATATTCCTCTTATTAGGCCTTTTAAAAAAAGAAATGAGAATTTCTTAAAAATTTAATAGTTATAACTGTATATTCTTCACATATTGTTACCTACTACTCGTCAATTTTGAAATTCAAAGACTCAAAATTGATAGTTTATTATTTTTTGCGTATTAAGAATTTTGATCTCAAAATAGCTGTAAAATAGTTTTAAAATATTTTAAAACAATTATATTTTCAAACAGCTCTAATAGGAATACATTCAATTCAAAGTATAAAATGCATGCTTACTAATTAAAAGAAAGAAGAGTGGCTACACAACTTTTTTCCGGATTGTACTAATCATGATACGCACAGCCACGGGCTATTTTGCAGCACAACATTTACATGGCGAGGGTAAAACTGAGAACAGCAAGTAACAAAGCCAAGTTTTTTTGGGTTGTCTACGAAAATAGTGTGTAACATGAGATGCATGTTGTGCTTTTCTCTCGTGCGATTGTTGTTGAAGAAAATTATGTAGATATAGTAATTTAAAAATTAAATGTAACTTTAAGGCGTGTAGAATATTATCTTTAAAGTGATAATTATCCTCACTCGAAAGAGTTTACTATCGGGTTACAAGTAATTTACTTCCAAGATACAATAAAGTCATCAATTGCAGATAGTAATTTTGAAGTTTTTCCTTCAAAATTTCTCTAGAAATTTGTATAAGTAACTAAAAGAGGGAATAATAGAATAAAATGATATTTGTGGGTCACATACCCAATTTATAGAAATTGAAGTGGCATCATGTGAAATATTACAACTCTTAAATTGTATCTTTGGTCTAAGCATCATGTCTCTTCAGCCAAGCATTGTATCTCTTCGGCTCAAGCATTGTATCTCTTCGGCCCAAGCATCATGCCTCTTTAACTCAAGCATCATGCATTTCCGGACCAACCATTGTGTCTCTTCACACCAATCATAATGTCTTTTCGACCAATTATTGTATCTCTTCAACTCAACCATTGTGCCTCTTTGGACCAACCATTATGTCTTTTAGCCCAATCATTGTATGATTTGGCCCAATCATTGTACCTCTTCGAAATAGTATTTCAAAAAAATAAATAATAATTCACATTCAATAAATTTACATATTTAATATCATAATCTCTAGAATTAATTATAACAATTATTGCACATTTTCATGTATGGCTAAATTTTCCTCCAAGTAAATAAGTAATAGTTGTCTACAGCAAAGAATCAATAGCATAATTCAATAATATCTTACCTAGGGGTGTTCATCCGGGTTCCGGATTTGAGAATCCAGAACCCGGATTCAAAATTTTCTTAAGCCTTTAATTTTTTTTTTTTAAAAGTATTAACAAATAAATAAAATTTTAAATCGGGCCGGGTACAACCCGGTCCAGATGAACAGGCTTAATCTTACCTAAAGAAAAAGTCATATATGCATGCTATGTATATTGCGTAATCTAGATATAAAAGATCATATGCTGAGGTAAGTCTCTCTCATATTATTGGCCTAAAACAAGAACATGAAGGAAAATCGACGCTGCCAAGAGTCTAATGGCTTGATAGCATACATTCTGATTCTCCAAATATAAAATTCAGGTTTGATACCCCCCACCCCCATTATATATATCTTCTATAGGGATGTAAATGGTCCGGTCCGGTCCAGGAAATTTATGGACCGATTCCATTCGGTCCAAGAATTCTCTCACCCTAGACCGGACCGAATAGGAGTTCGGTCTATACCGGTCCGGTCCGATTCAATCCAGGGGCGATCTGGTCCGGTCCAGGGGTGCCCCCTATGATTTAATGGGCTAAATTTAATTTAAAATTCTATAATGATCACATATTTTTTTTGCTCAAATTTAACTCCTATAAATAATAATATGTTAATATTATAAGACTATATATTATATATTAATATGTTAATATATATTATATATTAATATATTAATTTATATACTATTTTTATATATACATATATAAATATATATATATATGTGGGGTTTGGTCCGGTCTAGTCCGGTCCAGGGGGAGAAATCCTTTGGACCGGACCGGACCGAATTCCTTTCGATCCGGTCCGGTCTCGGTCCGGGACAACCAGTTCGGTCCGGTCTATCAGTCCGATCCGGTCTTTTTACAGCCCTAATCTTCTATATATATAAATGCGGATCCGCTTGCTACAGTATTTTCGTCTAATTTTTTTTCCCAAATTTACCCTTTGTTTTATTTGGAAATTGCGATCTTTTTAGTTTTACCTTGTTTTGCCAACAAACGTTTTGGTCTTTTAATATTCTGGCCGCTTGAAATTTTTTTCCTGTTTTGTTTTCAATTTTGTTCCTTAGTTCTATTGTTTACTTTGCTGTGCTTTGTGTCGTTTGGCTTCATTGCCTAAATGTTATTGTCATTTTACAGTTGAAATCTTATCACTTTGTCTGACACAAATTTAAAAGTTAATATTTACATTTCATTTATTCGTGCTCTGTATTCTCACTTTCAAAAAAAAAAAAAATTCGGTGTCTTTAGTGCTCCTTGTAGATCTCTGCAGTTGTAGTATGTTTGTTATTCTTTTTTCTCTCAATATTGCACGAATGAAATATTACAATATATATAATTACATCATATGCGTATGCATATGCATCACCGCAAAAAAAAATAGAACCATAACAGATCTCTTTAGATCTGTGAAAATCTATTCAAATCTAAAAGCAAAAACTAAAAACCACAAAGAAAATCGAGAAAATAAAACAAAAAGAGATCTCTTCGGATCTGTGAAGATCTAAAAGAACAAACAAAACGAGAGAGATGAAGAACAATCTGAAAAGAATGGGCGTTTAGGGCGCTTTTATACTTAAGAATAATTTGATTTGTTTTAATTTATACATTAATAATTATTGCAAATTTAATAATAGTATTTATAAAAAGTTTTCATTACTTAGCTATTACCACATAGTTCATTTAAATTTTTTCATTTAATATATCAATTTTACATAAAATTGTATTAAGAATTACAAAGATTGCAACGAAACCCCCCCAAAAAAAGAAAGTAGCATTTTTTTTTTGTTTTTTACGACTTTCTATTTGTTTTTATTTTTTTATATGTCTTATTAAAATTATTTTAGGTGATAAATTTTGTTTAATGCATTAATTCTTCGCTTGTAAGTTTTTTTTTTTTTTTTTGTAAATACTTAATTTATTTATATCATTTCTCATTATTGTTAGAATTTTTTTTAATGCAAATTTCTTTTACAGATTTGTTGCTTTTGCTTTTACTTGACTCTTCATTAATCTGGTTATTATCAATTTACTGTGTTCACACTCTTCCTATGTTTGTCCTCCACTTTCAGGTACGTTCTTTTCTATCTCATTTGAAAAAATATTATTCAATTATATCTTTGTTATGAGAATATTTGCTTTTCTCATTATATTCATTTCTTTTTAAAACATTTGTTTTATTTAAAGATTTGTTATCTGGTTTGATTCATTTAATATAAGAGGAATCTTGGAGGGCAGACGGGCTGTTCCCTCTAACAAAAGCAGCCCCCGTCGCCCCCGGTGGCGGTGGGCGACACCGCCCCCGCCATTGGGACCGACGGACTCAGGCGACCTCACTCTTACGACGGCGAGCTCTGGTGTGCCCCCGGCAGCCTTAAACCCGTTTGGCTGCCGTGGGCACACCGGAGCTCGTAGTCGTGGGGTGAGGTCGCCTGAGTCCGCCGGTCCTGATGGCGTAGGCGGTGTCGCTCACCGCCACCGGCGGCGGCTCTGTTCGCTCCATGGCCGAATCCCCTTAAATTCATCTTCATTTTATTTTTTTATTGTGTTTTTTATTATGTTTTTATTTTTTTATTATATTTTTTATTGTGTTTTTTATTATGTTTTTATTTTTTTATTATATTTTTTATTGTGTTTTTTATTATGTTTTGTTCATTTTATTTTTTTAGTATATTTTTAATCTTCATTTTTTTATTTAATCATATTTTTTATTTTATTTTAATGTGTTTTTCATTATCAAGCAGCCCAACTAACGTTGGGCTGCTTTAGACGCTGGGGACTGCCGAACCGGTCCCCAGCGTCTCCCTTAATATAATCTCTGTAAAATTATTTTGAATTAATTATTTTCTTTTTTTGCTTTTACCATAAATGCTTATGATATTTGTTATGCATATATATTGCTATAATTATATATATATATATATATACACACTTATATAAAGGGGACACTAACTTGTATGTAAAGTTCATATTTATTTTCTTTATTTCTATCATTTGGTTATACATACGGTGCGTATCGCCCTTAGCACATATATATATATATATATATATATATATATATATATATAGTATACATATTATGCCCTCCACTAGGCAAACGTCCGAAGGACGTTCGCTCTACTAGTATATATATATATATATAGGAAACCTAAGCTATTTTATAATCTAAACTAACTGGGAGTAGTACTAGTCTATATTGCACGCACGCATGTGGAAATTTAAAGATTGAGATTTCTCAAAATCCAAACGTTTTAACTTTTGTGTGCTTCCTAGATAAAAAGAGAGGTAGATAATTAGGGATCGAGATATTTTTGAGCTTTTATTTTAATTAAATATAGTAAAGGTAAGAAATATACACATATAAAATGAGTTTGGTAGTATTTAATATTATTTTAGAGATTTTAAAATAGGATTTTCTTAATTTCAAATATATAAATAGTATCCATTTAGTACAAAATATAAAATATTTTAGTCATTATATTTCTAAAAATGATTACATTTACGTTGGTATATTAAATGAGTTTTATGCCTTTTGTCGCAAGTTTTATGTCACGAATATCCCACAGAATAAATTTATGGCAATAAATTATTTTTCACGAAAATCATATTTTTAGCCACCATAATCATTCCTAAAAAAAAATCCATAATTTTTGTAGTGCCTTTCATATATACAACTAAATATTGCAGTGTTAGAAATTATTAAAAAAAAATGCTAATCCAATAACTCAAGCCTACAAAAGTTTAGTTAATTTGGTAGTTAAATTAAAAGTCCAACTTCAGTTGCTTTCTAAGTAGTTGGACTAATGGACTTTTAACTTTTTTATAGAAATTGGTAGTTAAGCTAACTTACGACCAAACAAACTAATCACGATTGAGATTTCTCTAACCTCATAAGTCAAGGTACTAATTCAGTATTAATTAGGTATAGGAAGAAAAAACAAAGGCAACTCAAGGATTCGATAATCAACAATTTGGGGGAGATGAGTACTCTCCGATATAACGATATCCAAGAATTCATTCCACAATAATAAATAAATATATTTGCAAGTTTATTCCTCTACCCCATGCAAGTGTGGAAGAGGTAGGAGAATCATGTTTTGCTTAGCGAAATAAGCTAAGGCCACTATCATGCAAAGATCATGGGGAGAAGAGCATATAGTGGTGAGCAGCGGCAACTCGATATAAGTTGTGATAACTTTTGTTACCATTTTCACAATTTTTTTTTTATTTTTTATTTTGGCTTCCAATGTCATATCTTTCCTCATAAAAACATGACT
This sequence comes from Platycarya longipes, assembly GCA_036559045.1. Taxonomy (NCBI): domain Eukaryota; kingdom Viridiplantae; phylum Streptophyta; class Magnoliopsida; order Fagales; family Juglandaceae; genus Platycarya; species Platycarya longipes. The sequence goes on from CM071795.1 coordinate 9,930,016, forward strand.
ATAAGAAAATCAATTTGGGGCCTTGACTAGGGATGGGTCCTTAAAGCACTCGCAGTCGGTCCCATATAATAGGAATTTTCCTATTATTTGTAGCCTATTTTAGTTTTCACATCCACTCCCTCAAAATAGAGAGTGATTGATATTGTGAACAATGCTCTCTCATATATGAGAGACTACTGTTTCTCGCTAAAGTACTATTCATCTATTTGTTTATTATGTTTTATTGAAAATAGTATTAAGATCATGTGAAATAAAGTAGTAGAAAAAATAATAATAAAATAATATTATATTAATAGATGAGAAAAAAATATAGAGAATGAGATGTAGAAGATTTTTTAAAAATGAGTTAAATTTAAAAAAAAAAAATTATAGAGAGTGAGATTTTTAGTTAAAATTTAAAAAAAAATTTAGAGGATGGAATGTGAGTGCTTTTAGCCAAATCCCTAGTTAATGCTTTCAGTGGCGAGCTTGGGTCTATGGTGAGAATCACCACTCGAAAATGGTGAGCATACCAAACTCATCGTTCATGTGGTCTGTGTAACACCTCGCCAAGAACCAAAAAGATCAAGATAATATTATTGTCAAATATTGAAAATTTGACAATAAAATATTTGACAATAATAAACTCGTGAATTTGGTTTAGTGAAACTTATGATCCTTAAGAGAATACGGCTTTTGGATTAGTGGAGTCATTTAGGATCATAATTAAGTAATTAACTTCCACCGTCGCTTTAATTAGGAATTTTAGATATTTCTAAAATAATAAAAAATTGTGAAAACGGGTTGTCAAAAGGCCAATAGAAGGATGACAGCATGAAGAAGACTTGCCACCTTAATGGACATGGTAATTGGCAAGTCATGCAGGTTGGATGATATAAAGAGGGCCCAAAAGTTGGTTAAAATGAGGGTCCAAGCTTTATAAGAAAAAGGACCAAAAAAAAAAAAGGGGAACATGAGGCCCAAGGGAAGGCCCATTTTGAGGCCCACATTAAGGTCTAGCTCAATAGAAATTTGGATACGTTTGGATAGTGAGAAATATTGAAAAATGTTGAGAAGAATTGTGAATAGCAATAAAAAATAATTAAAAAGTAATAATAGAATAATAAATATTAATAAAGAGTAATAAAAAGTAAGTGAAAAGTAATAATAAAATAATGAATAGTAATAGAGTATGCAGATAAGAGAGAGGCTGGAGCCCAATTGGGTGTCAAAGAGAAGTTTACACATTTCCAATATTTTTATGACACGTTTGTATTCTAGTAAATGATATAATAAAATTTGTTCAGGTAATTCTATACTGTTTCTTCTCTCTCTTTCTCACACCTCTCTCCCTTCTGTCAATCTCGCTTAGTCGCTCTCGTTAAACAACTCTCTAATTTCTCAAATCAAAGGCTTGTTCCCTACAAATTAAAGCCAAAACACATCACATAAAATAGCTTTAAAACATAAACTTTTTGTACCATGAGCATGCCAATCTATATATTAGCCTAGCACCAAAAGTTCAAGCACTGTGCAAGAATTATTTTGACCATGTTACTTCTTAGCTTGATGCTAAAACTAAAGAAAGAATTATTCTATTTTTTCTACTGTAAAATTTATTTCAGTGATCGAGCATGCCAATCTATGTATTAGACTAACGTCATAAAAAGATGGAGAGAGAAAAAGAGCTATAGAGAGGATAGGGTAAATCCTCAATGGCTTGATGCTAAAAACCTACAATATAAAAAAAATAGAGAGAAGAAACAGAGAAGTTCTACAGAATGAAAGATGGTAATAAATGACTAAAGCTAAAATAAAAACAGAGAATGTAAATAATGATAAGAATAGATATTGAGACTCTAAGAGAGAGATCAGAGCCGAAAAGGAGAGAAAGAAAAATAATAATGAATGATTGTCAGTGAGATTTGATTGTGTGCAGTGATTTTGTTCTTCATTTTCATAAAATGCTAACGTGTTATGTTATAAGTTTATTAGAGGATGCGAACCTTCATCTTACACCCATCTTGTTTGAAGTTATTTCATTTTGATAATATATAAGGTATTCTCAGTAGCCAATCGTTAGTACGTAGTTCCTATTGAGATTGCACCACTTGGAGTATAAGCCTAGGATTCTCATGACTACGCAAATAGTAAATATCACTATCTAGCAAATGGTTTTCTTTCTTTTGTAAATTTCCCACATGCCCCTAGGGTTTATTTTTCAACCACGGTCAGCCCTCCATCATCAGTTCAAGTTTACATTTTCAAAACTCCTTATCATGCCATGGAATAGTTATTGCATAGTAACTTTGACAATCCATCAAACACCATAAATGCCGATTGCTACTAGCTCTGTTCTCCATCATTTTGTGCTGAAATTTTCATTTTTTATTCTTGAATTGGAACAATCTTCTATACCTCTAGACTAGTGAATCAAGTGCAGCTCATGTCATGCAAAGGAAAGACACGTCAATACCAAGAAATCAGCCAATCGGATGCACTAGGTGCAAACCTATGCACTCGAAAAATAAAGCCAACAAAGCCTTGTTATTTCAACAACCTCATCAATTGATTTTCTATACTTGATTAACCCCGCTCACGATACCTAAGTTTGGAAATTTCAGGCCTAAGATGAAGCCAAGAATATCTCTCATGGTCACTCTTAAGAATCAAACTATTTCACCTTGAAAATGAAACATGGTCAGCCGAACTGCACCATTGTTTTCTAAATTTTTCTGCAGCAATTTCAACCCTCTCTCACGCCTCTAGTCTTGGTCTTTTAGTTCTAAATTAGGGTTCCAAATTAAATTACGCAATTGCATGATTGGCTAATTACTCACCATTTGACCGCAAACCTGACTGGATTGATGAAGGAAGTTGGTGGAGAGCATGTGGTCTCCTCTTTGGCTGAGCCCATCTTCTTTCAAACGCTCGTCTTTTTGTGCACTTTTATGCATAAGTGTTTTCACATCTTCTTGATGCACATGAGATTATGTTCATAGTAACACCTGCAAATCACTTAGATTTTTGGAGTTGGAATAGTTATTATTATTATTATTTCAACTATCTCAACTTATTTAACTTATAAATTTTATTATTATATAAATTAAACTATCTCATATCATCTTAACTCATTTTTCAATTCAATCATAATCTAAGACAGAATTCGCCCATGGTTATATAGTTCTCGAGAGTGGATCTTAGATAGAGTTTATGCTAACCACGTGGCATCCACACCCCCAAAATAATAAGATGACGAAATGTCTCGCGTAGTTTGCATTAATTCGACACCGTTTCACCGTACCTTACGTTCAGGCAATCGAAAAGAACAGCGACTTTTCAAAAAGTAGATACTACAGTACGACTCCTACTACATCACCCGGAATATACACCTCTCTCTCTCTCTCTGTCTCTCTCTCTCTCCAATCTCTGGTTTTGTTTTGGTAACCTCGTGCATTCCTTCATCTGTAGATCTCGTTTCTAGCAGCGACCGATTCTCGCTCCGCCACGCTACTCGAAATTCCGATCTCAGCCATGGGTAATCTCATCGTATCGGTGGATTTGATCTTTTGTTTTATTTTAAAATCTTCTTTTTTATTTGGAAATTTCGATTTGCGTCTAACGGAAATTCTGTGTTTGTTTCTCGTTTTCAATCGAAGATTTTTAAATCACCTTCGAGTCTGCGTTTGATTAACATTTTGATGCGTCTTATCCATTGCAGCTGGTGAGAACCCTTTCAAGAGCATATTGAAGACGCTCGAGAAGCCAGGCGGTGGTCAATTCGGCAAGTACTACAGCTTGCCAGCTCTAGATGATCCCAGAATCGGTTAGTGGTTCTGATTTTTTTTTTTTCCTATTTTCTGTTTTGGTTGTTGATAGAGTTGGTAAGAAATGAATGAATAAAGAAATGAAAACAAGATAAACTTTCTTCTTTATAGTTTTTAGGCCGAATTAATCAATAAGATTAACTTAATTAAAAGCTTTTGTTTTCTCACGTCTCACTAATGAAATAGGGAAGACTTTGATTGAAATTCTGTACGTTATGTTCTTTCAGTTCTCTTTGGAGCTGAGCGGATATTGTAATCTCTTTTTTAATCCATTCTGGAAAGTGTTGCGTTAGCATGATTACGCTAATTTTTGCTTTACTAAATATCATTAATGATGCAAAGTAAATTGCTCAACGTATTGTCATAAAAATGGGAGTTTAGACCAAATGTTAAAACACAAATTGTATTGACATCGTGTAAAAATCCGTTTCTTTATTGCGACTTAATGAGATGAAGAGTTTTATGCTCCTTTTGAATAGTGGAGACTATTATTATTTTATCATTATTTTTCACCTACTTTTCACTACTTTTTACTACTAGTACTACTATATAATATTTTATTATTATTTTTCACTACTATTCACAGAATGTCTGAGATCACCTCACTATCCATAATCCAAACGCAAGCTTAGTCTTTTTTTGTTTTACTATTAATTGGTCATACTTCTTTTTTTATTTATAGATATTTTTGGGACTGGGCTGTTATGCAGAGTTAATAGGGGTTTGATGATTCGATCGATGTTTGTGCGCAGATAAGCTCCCATACTCTATTAGGATACTTCTCGAATCAGCAATTCGTAACTGTGATGAGTTTGAGGTTAAGAGTAAAGATGTGGAGAAGATTATTGATTGGGAGAACACCTCTCCCAAAATGGTTGAAATCCCGTTCAAGCCTGCCAGAGTGCTGCTGCAGGTGAGCTACATAATAGATATTCAATCTTTCTTGTAAGATTTTCTGAAATGTTATCTATGAAAGTCTATAATCATTTCATTGTAAATCTTGTTCTCAGGATTTTACTGGGGTTCCAGCAGTTGTTGATCTTGCTTGCATGCGGGATGCTATGAACAGGCTCGGTGGAAATTCTAATAAAATTAACCCATTGGTAACCTATCCAGGGATAGATTCTGATTGTCATTTCTAGTTTTCTGCTTGTTGAGCACTTCTCTTTGCTTTCCTTCCACTCTTTTCTGCTTCAATGTTTACAGGGAAACCCCGACTAATACATGGAGGTGGTTTGAATTATTATTATTATTTAATGCCAAACGTTTTTGAGCAATGCTAATGTAATTAACAAAATGCAGGTTCCTGTAGATCTTGTCATAGACCACTCAGTTCAGGTTGATGTGGCAAGATCAGAAAATGCAGTGCAAGCAAATATGGAATTTGAGTTCCAGCGTAACAAAGAAAGATTTGGTTTCCTCAAATGGGGATCTAATGCATTCCATAACATGCTCGTTGTTCCTCCTGGATCGGGGATAGTTCATCAGGTAATTTCATCATTTGAGAAGTGAACTTTACTCTGTTTATGTGTGTGTGTATATATATGTATATATATATGTCTTTTGTTCTTATTATAGCATCCATTCGGTTTGTGAAAACCAGTTTGGTTTTTATCTTTCTGCAATACTAGTCACCTGCATGAAATGTGGTTTGTGATGTTGACTTGCAGGTCAATCTAGAATACTTGGGCAGAGTTGTGTTCAACACAGATGGCATGCTTTACCCTGATAGTGTTGTGGGAACAGATTCACATACAACAATGATAGATGGATTGGGTGTCGCTGGATGGGGAGTTGGCGGGATAGAAGCAGAAGCTGCAATGCTTGGCCAGGTAATAAAAGTTTTCTAAGAATGCTATATCTGCTTATTAATACTAGAGAATGAAATGTTACTTATATCACATATTTAATGGACATAAATGCATCACTTGCTGCATATGAGCATGTGGTTTGTTGCTTCTTTCATTGTTATATTAATATAGTTCTTGCGGATGCATGTGTGAAAATGTACTGTGGACTTTTGCTCGACTGCATTTATTCTGAAGTCTTTTCTCAAGATAAAGTTTCCTTCTCGGCAAATACTTAATTTTACTTTTTTCATTTGTATGCAGCCAATGAGCATGGTCCTGCCTGGTGTGGTTGGTTTTAAATTACTTGGAAGACTGAGAGATGGTGTAACAGCTACCGACTTGGTTTTGACAGTAACTCAAATGCTGAGGAAGCATGGAGTAGTTGGCAAGTTTGTGGAGTTCTATGGTAAATCCAACAATTTAATATTGCAAATCTTATATTTGATTTGTTGTTAGTGTTATTGTTTCCTGTTTTGCTTATCTACCTAAGATTAGAGTGGGTCTTTACCCTCTTATGTAGGGGAAGGCATGAGTGAATTGTCACTAGCAGATCGTGCAACTATTGCTAACATGTCTCCTGAGTATGGTGCAACAATGGGCTTTTTTCCTGTGGATCATGTCACCCTTCAATACCTGAAACTGACTGGCAGAAGTGATGACACCGTAAGCCCTTGTTTAATAAATTTTGATTGTTGTTTATTTTCAGAATAAATGACTTGTAAATTTTCATGCAGATTGCTATGATAGAATCATATTTACGTGCTAATAACATGTTTGTGGACTACACTGAGGTAAGCTATGCATACAACTAATGTTAGAGAACATTCATGCAACAAATCTACTGATTTGGTCTGATGCTAATCAATTGCCTTAACGCAGCCTCAAGTCGAAAGAGTTTACTCCTCCTCTTTAGAGCTTAATCTTGAAGATGTTGAACCTTGTATATCTGGTCCAAAGAGGTACAATTTTCAGTATATGTTTTAGCTTTGAGTTACATGAATTTCTCCATTTTCAATCCTCCATGGTCCTCTGAGAATTTGATTCTGCAGGCCACATGATCGTGTCCCTCTGAAAGAGATGAAAGCTGATTGGCTTGCATGCCTTGATAATAGAGTTGGTTTTAAGGTGAGCTCTTTCCCAAACTCAAAAATACTTGGGGGTTGATTGTTAGGGTTGCTTGGAAATCTTACAACTTCATGTGACCACTGACTCACTGCTGAAATGTTATTACAGAATTTTGGGTCTTGGATTTGCCAAGCATTGCATATGGTGAATGAAAATTTGTAACATTTGAGACAAACATCAATCTGTATTGATGGAGGGTAAAAAATATCCATTTTTTCTCTATAGCTTCAAAACTTGAAAAACAATAAATAAAACCCTCTTCCAGAAGCTTTTGTAAAGATGGGAAGCTTATAAAATAAGTATTTCCGAAAATGATTGGGATCAATAGGCTCAATTAGCTCAGAATGCTCTGACTTCCACCCAAAAAGGGTTAGTGATATTTCTGGACTTGCTGGAAAGAAAGAGTGGAAAATTGTGAAGCTATAAGGGAGGAGCGGCAGGGCAAGGCTTGATCCATCCACCAACCCTAAAAAAAAGTGATTGTTGCTTTGTTTTACAATTTCCTTGCACAACCCATAGGTTTTTTGTCAATGATTTCTTTACTTGTGTTCCTTACTTTGAGTTTTCTTACCATCTGTATACATGCACTTTTCTTTCTTTCTAATTCCTTTTGTCCATGGTGAATCTGGTATTATACACATCTTATTTCAGTTAGCTACTACAAAACTGGTTTAAATGTTCGCTAGTGTTTTCCTTTCGATATAACAGCCATAATCCCCCATCTTCTTTTTGTGCTTACTTTTCTTGCATCTTATTACAGGGTTTTGCTGTACCAAAGGAATCTCAGAATAAGGCTGTAGATTTCACATTTCATGGGACCCCAGCGCAGCTTAGGCATGGGGATGTGGTTATTGCCGCAATCACTAGCTGCACTAATACCTCAAATCCTAGTGTAATGCTTGGAGCTGCACTAGTTGCGAAAAAAGCCTGTGAACTTGGATTGGAGGTTAGATGTCTCAACTTTTTGCTGCAGTTAAAAAATTGTGTTTGATGAATTGCATTAGGCTTGGTCAATATTAGCCATGCTAAAAGACGTCATATATATATGTATGTATATTTATATATAACAAAGACTTGGTTGGATGCGGGGTCTACTTCATGAAGGGCAACGAATTGGACAAATGATAACTTGGGGCCATTAGGTTGTGAGTTTACTATTCTTGTTGAAACTTGGACTATCATGTGACTGGTGATTTTGGTTGAGATTTTCATTGTATGCTTTGTTGTTCCATGTTACACAAATTTTTGCATTCAAGGTAATATTGCGAAATTGTTGATGAACATGCTTTTCTTTATTATTTTTAACTTACATATAGTGGTATTATGTTTTTTTAGGTGAAGCCATGGATTAAGACAAGTTTGGCACCTGGTTCCGGCGTTGTAACCAAATACTTGCAAAGGAGGTACTTTTTATTGATCTAGAACGTCGTCTTTAGAATAAACATGCACACTTTAACATGATTCCTGAGAATATTGCGTCTTCAGTGGCTTGCAGAAGTATTTGAATCAGCTAGGGTTTAATATAGTTGGATATGGTTGTACGACATGCATTGGGAATTCAGGAGATCTTGATGAAGCAGTGGCGTCAGCAATTACTGAAAATGGTAGCCATTTTCTTTTGCTTGGTGCTTGTTTGAATGCTATCCATTAGATTTTTTAGTGTTGGAGTACTAATCAAAAATATTATTCAATATTACGAAGTTGTTGATCTTGTACGTAATTCCAGATATTGTAGCTGCAGCTGTATTATCTGGAAATAGGAATTTTGAGGGCCGTGTGCATCCTTTAACAAGGGCTAATTATCTTGCTTCACCTCCCCTCGTGGTTGCCTATGCTCTTGCTGGGACGGTATGTTGCTTTTATTTTTCCATATGCACTTGGGGAAGTATCTCTCTCAATTGGGGACAATGATGCAGGTAAATATCGATTTTGAAACAGAATCAATTGGATTAGGGAAAGATGGAAAGAAAATATTTTTCAGGGACATTTGGCCATCCAATGAAGAAGTAGCTAACGTGAGCTGCTCAACCTGCTTAAGTACTAGATTTGCATTAAGAGGAGGTTTTCAAAATTCTGATTTTCTTCTTATATTGCCGTTACTTCAGGTTGTACAATCAAGTGTGCTGCCCGATATGTTTAGGGCTACGTATGAAGCAATCACCAAGGGAAACCCGATGTGGAATCAATTATCTGTACCTTCTGGCACTCTCTACTCCTGGGACCCAACATCCACATATATACATGAGCCACCCTACTTTAAAGAAATGAGCATGTCTCCTCCAGGCCTTCATGGAGTGAAGAATGCTTACTGCTTGCTCAACTTTGGCGATAGCATTACAACTGACCACATCTCACCAGCTGGTAGCATCCACAAAGACAGTCCTGCAGCCAGATACCTTCTGGAGCGTGGGGTTGATAGGAGAGACTTCAACTCTTATGGTAGTCGTCGTGGTAATGATGAGATCATGGCAAGGGGCACTTTTGCCAATATTCGCATTGTCAATAAACTATTGAAAGGAGAAGTTGGGCCAAAAACCATTCACATTCCCACTGGCGAGAAACTATCTGTATTTGATGCTGCCATGGTAACTTCCTCTAAACATATCTTTTTAGCGTACTCTCGGTGGAGCAGATATACCAGCCTCTGGCACAAAAATGAAAGTTGCAAGGAAAAGGGGGGCATAAAACGATTAATAATCCTTGATGGTTGCTCTACTTGGGCTCCAGCTGATTCCATTGAAACTTGCCTTTCTGATACATAGGTTTATCACTGAATCATAAGTTGCCAAGTGATATTTATTCTAAGACAATCTGGTTTATTGCACAGCTCTCCATATGCTGCAAGACGTTTTAACGCCCCGCAGGACCTATAATTCTCTCCCAAAATTGTTTTAATTTGATAATTCTGATTTCTAGCTTCACATGTTTCTTAATTTTGCTCATTGAGTTTTTCCTCTTTAAATAATGAAATTCTCCTTATTGGGTTCTTAACCATATGCTTCGGTTTCTGTGATTTATTTCATGTACAGAGGTACAAGAGTGAGGGGCATGAAACAGTTATTTTGGCTGGTGCCGAGTATGGGAGTGGAAGTTCTCGTGATTGGGCTGCCAAGGGGCCAATGCTACTGGTATGTTGCTGATAGCATTTCACTGCATTCCATTCTTTAGTTGGCGTTTGGCTTTTGTATAACAGACTCAAATAATAATTGGTCCCAGGGGGTGAAAGCAGTCATAGCAAAGAGCTTTGAGCGCATTCACCGCAGTAATTTGGTGGGCATGGGTATCATTCCACTATGTTTTAAGCCTGGGGAGGATGCTGAGACTCTTGGGTTGACTGGCCATGAACGATATAGCATTGATCTTCCAAGCAGCGTGAATGAAATAAGACCTGGTCAAGATCTTGCAGTAATTACAGACAATGGAAAGTCCTTCACTTGTACACTAAGATTTGACACAGAGGTAACAGATTAGACTTGGCTTTTCTCCTCTTTAATCGGTCTAATTTCTCATGAAAGCTCCGGGTAATTATCCAATAAAATCTTTTGGTTAATTCAATGCAGGTGGAACTTGCTTATTTCGATCATGGAGGCATTCTACAATACGTCATTCGAAACTTGATCAATTCTCATCATTAATCAGCCACTCAGGTTGATGGCTCCATTTCTGTTTCCAGTTTCTTGTGCTATCCAAATACTGCCATATGGTTTTGGAAACAAAGAACGTTGTTTCAATTTTGGAGCACACCCCAGCAAACTTATGAATAAAATGGGAACTGGTGGATATATGCAAGTGTTTGGCATTTTCATATCATTTACGATATTAAATTTCCCGTTGTCTCATGCCATTTTTTTTTTCTTGATTTTCCATATTTGTTTTGTTTTAAATTTGCTGTAAAGTTTGCTTACAGGTAAAAGGGCTCCTGATGGCACTTTTCATTTCGAGTATTCAAGGCGCCATATATTATTTGTTTCCAACTTACAATTCTAAACGCCATGGCTCTCCTTGACGTATGCAGCCTACTTTCATGCACGCTTGACGGTCCTTTGTGACCCAGAAAAGCATCTTGTATGTCATCGCCTAATTAATTGCGTTACAAACTTCTTTTCTGTGCTTTGGATTTTGAGTCTAAATTTGTCGAGATCCATCAAGTAGGAAGTGGCAAGTTTAGGAATTGTTGATGAATTTATCATCGACTTTCATTTTGATGTTCATAAACAATGCATTTAATATTCAATTCGAATTTATTCCAGAACTACTTAGTTCTAACAAAATAGATAATTTGTATTAATATTTTGTAACCTATCTACAAATTTTAACAAGCAAATTTTGGCATAAAAATCGATATTTCGGTTACAACCCAAGAATCGGATATACCTAGGTTTTGAATAATTGGATTTTGTTAGGGTTCAGACCAAGTTGCGAGAAAGGAGGCAAAACAAGAAGAGGGTTCTAGAAGCAACTTAAGATCGAAAAAATGCTTAAATGCCTAGGTTAGAAGGGCATGTTTGTAATTTATGCAATTACTAAGGGTTATTGGTCATTTGTTATATAAGTCAATTACATTGGATCTGTATGTTATGGGCCTTGTGGTCGATTTATTAGCTAGTGGGTTTATTATTGTGTTAGTGGGTCAGTATCAGTTTGTTAGAGTCCTATTTAAAATTGTTATCATTTTTCATCAATATTATCAGAAGTATTATACAGAAACTAGTGTGGAGGTGTGAATCCTCGAAAGCTATTAATTTTCTTGAGTTTTTACATTCCATTTTTTTCGAGTGATTTATGTTCCTAACAGTGGTCCCAGAGTTGCGTTCCCGCACCATGGCTGAGGGTACCCGTCATGCTCAGTTGTTTGAGGCCATCGTTGCTTTGAAGGGAGAAACAAGTTACCTGCAAGAAGAACAAAACACCCAGAAATAAATGCTAGACGCTGTGCTCCAGCAATTAAACAATCTTGCCACTTCTTATAACCAGTTGGTGGTAAAATCTAGAAACAAAAATAACAATTTGGGGGAAGGATTATCAAGTGACCAGGTCAGTAATAATCCATTATTTGAAGGGGTGGGGGAATTCATGCTAGATCAATAAGACAAGAATTTCCAAAATTTGATGGAACTGAGCCTTTAGAGTGAGTACTCAAAACTGAGCAATTTTTTGCTTACTTTAGTACTCTAGAAGAACAAAAACTTTAAATTGCATTTTTTCATATGGAGGGAAAGGCATTAACATTGTATTGTTGGTTTAAGGAGTCAAGCCCAGTTACTGAATGGAATAACTTTGTGAAAGCCCTTAAAATTAGGTTCGAACCCTCTACTTATGAGGATCCTATTGGAACCTTTACTAAACTGAGACAAACCGGCACTGCTGAAGAATACCAAACCCAGTTCGAAGCCCTATCAAATCGGATTACTGGACTCACGAAGGAGTTTAAGATCAACACTTTCATTAGTGGCCTCAGGGAAGACTTAAAGAATAATGGTTACAGTGTTGAGTCCTAAAACACTCCCTGGCTAAGCTCCAGGAAGAGGAAGTAAACAGGAGAAACCAGTCCCTTAACTCCAGAAATTCCTTCTCACATCCCATATACAATCCCAAACCCATCTCCTCTGCACCAGTCTTTAAACTACCTCCACCACTCCCAAAAACAGAACCAAAACCACCAACACATACTAATATCCCACCTCGCAGAATTACTTTCCTAGTTAAGAGAGTTAGCCAAGCACAAATGGATGATAGAAGAAGCAAGGGACTTTGTTACTTTTGTGAGGACAAATACCACTCAGGCCATAAATGTGCTAAGCCGAAATTATTCCTACTAGAGGGGCTAGAGGCAGTGGAGGAAGAAATTGATGAAACCGAGGGACAATTAGCGGTGATGCAAGTCCAGAAGGCTCTGGGTGAAGAGTATGAGACAAGTGAGCTATTAGGGATCATAGTTGTACTGGAATTGCTGAAAGCACACAAATTTTATGCTAAGATCTCTAAATGCACCTTTGGGAGCAAAAAAGTCGAATACTTGGGGCACTTGATTTCTAAAGAGGGAGTCAAAGCAGACCCCCAGAAATTGGCAGCTATGCAGGAATGGCCAGTACTAGCTAACCTAAAAGCTCTCCGAGGGTTCCTAGGGCTTACAGGTTATTACCGAAAGTTTGTACAGGGGTATGGACTTCTAACACACCACTCATTTCACTCCTTAAGAAAAATGCTTTAAGTTGGAATGATAAAGCTCAGCAGGCATTCAGTCAGCTCAAGCAGGCTATGATGAACCCACTTGTCCTAAAGGTAGCTTATTTTTCTAAGTAATTCATTATTGAATGTGATGCATCTGGGGAAGGTTTGGGTGCTGTACTTATGCAGGATGGACAGCCCATAGCTTATCTAAGCCAAGCACTTAAAGGAAAGAGCTTGAACTTATCAACTTATGAGAAAGAACTTTTCGTGTTGGTCATGGCAGTGAGGAAGTGGAGGCATTACTTGTTGGGACAAAGTTTCAAGGTTCGCACTGATCAACAAGCCTTAAAATATTTGTTGGAACAAAGGATTGAGACACCAGCTCAACAGAAGTGGGTTTCAAAGCTACTAGAGTACGATTTCAAGGTGGAGTACAAGACTGGAAAGACAAACACTGTTGCAGATGCCCTATCCCAATTACCTACCCTAAATAACCCAAACACCACCCCCCAAATTTCCCCAACCAGAAATCCCACACCCCAAAGCATTACACCCCCTTACTCAGAAAACCCACAGAAACAACCAACCAACCCAAAAAACCCACAGAAGCAGCCAACCAATCACAAACTAGCAATACAAGCCATCAACATGATTCAAGCAAAATGGATCGTAGAGTTGAAGAAAACTTACCCCCAAGACCCCCAGTTGCAGGAGCTTTTATGCAACTATCATCAGGGAGTCTTGGACCTTTCTCATTACCAGCTCCGAAATTATCTCCTTTTTTACAAAGGGAGAATTCATCTAGGAAGTCTGGTACCTTTCAGCAATAGATCATGCAACAATATCACAGCAGTCCATTAGGGGGCCACACAGGGGTATTTAAAACTTACTCAAGAGTAAAAAATGAATTTTACTGGCCTGGTATATGCAAAGATGTTCGCAGTTTCATCAAGAAATGTGATGTCTGCCAAAGGAATAAGATTGAAACTATCTATTCAGCGGGTCTACTCCAAGCCCTGCGTATACTCGAGAGGAATTGGGTAGACATCAGTATAGACTTTGTGGAAAGTCTTCCACCTTCAGAGGGTCACACAGTAATGATGGTAGTTGTGGATAGATTGAGTAAATACGCTCATTTCCTACCCCTTCGCCATCCACACAGTGCTCTGAAAGTGGCTAGACTATTCATGGAAAAGATTTTCAAATTTTATGGACTTTTCCAAACAATAGTTAGTGACAGAGACCCAGTTTTCACTAGTCAATTCTGGATTGAGCTATTCAGGCTTTGTGGGACCAAGTTATTGCTGAGTTCAGCCTACAGCTCTCAGATTGACGGACAAACTGAAGCAGTCAACAAAAGTCTGGAGTGTTATCTCAGGTGTTTCACTAGTGACAGACCTAAGGACTGGAGGAAGTGGTTAGCCCTAGCAGAATTCACCTACAATACTTCGACTCACTGTTGTACTCAGGTAAGTCCCTTTGCAACCGTTTATGGATTCCCACCTCCTAGACTGCTACCATATGAGACAAGGGCAACCAGAGTTCAAGCGGTGGAAAAAGAACTCCAAACTAGGGACTTTATAGCTAAACTAGTCAAGGAGAATCTCCAAGATGCACAAGCTAAGATGAAAAAACATGCAGATGCAAGAAAGACTGATCGAGAATATCAAGGAGACTGGTTTACCTACGCCTAAAACCCTACCAACAAATGTCAATGGCTCTCAGGTGAAACCTCAAGCTGTCACCAAAGTATTTTGGGTCGTCTTCGTCGTGTCGGGAAGGTGGCATACCGCCTAGATCTACCTTAAGAAGCACAGATCCACCCAAGATTCAATGTTTCTTGCCTCAAGCCGAAACTCAGAGACCACATTCAGGTTCACTCACAGTTGCCACAGGTGACGCCAGATGGAGCTCTGATGCCGGAACTCGAGGCCATCCTGGAGCGAAGACTAAAGCAAAAAGGACACCGAGCAGGAGTCGAGGTCCTCATTCAATGGAAATGAACAACCCACGAAGATGTAACTTGGGAAGATCTTGAGGTGCTGAAAAGAAAATTTCCAAATCTTATGGGCAAGATCTTCTAAAGGGGAGGGCAATTTAGGGTTCGGACCAGGTTGCGAGAAAGGAGGAGGCAAAACGAGAAGAGAGTTCTGGAAGCAGCTTAAGACCGAAATGATGCTTAAATACCTAGGGTTAGAAGGGCACGTTTGTAATTTATGCAATTACTATGGGTTATTGGTCATTTGTTTTATAAGTCAGTTACATTGGATCCATATGTTATGGGCCGTGTGGCTGGTTTATTAGCTAGTGGGTTTATTATCATGTTAGTGGGTCAGTATCAGTTTGTTAGAGTCCTATTTAAAATTGTTATCATTTTTCATCAATATTATCAGAAGTATTATATAGAAACCAGTGTGGAGGTGTGGCTCCTCGAAAGCCATTATTTTCTTTGAGTTTTTACATTCCATTTTTTTCCAATGATCTGTGCTCTTAACAGATTTGTAGTAGCGGTAAAAATCATAATCCAGACTGACTCTCCAGTTGTATATTTGGGTAGTTCAAATGCCCAGATCTATACCTAGATGTAGGGTGGTAAGCCAGGTCCTGCACCTCGTTGCCTCGCCTGCTCGTGTCCCACATATGGCTCCTACTAGGGGCGGGAAAGGCTCAATCCTACCCTTACATTTTTCTACATTTTTCAGTTAAAATCCGGATTTAATCTAGATTTTTTATTTTTATTTAAATAAAAACAATTTAAAACTTCAAAAAAAAAAACTACAACACTTTTAACATATAACGAAATATCAATACAATAACAAAAAAAAAATGAAAAATAACACAAAGCCATCAATCCCAAATATCAATAAGCCAACAGAAATACGTGTAAATCAAATAATTCTTTGAGAAACAGAAAAAATGCGAGAAGAAATGAACAAACAATCCTTATTTGCAATGGAAGCTAATGGTGGAGACAAACTAGGGGCAATGGTTTACCATCCTTGATTCTTGAGCTCTTGAGCAAAGAACTGTGCCACGAAACCCATTCCTAGAAAGAACATCTGGCTTCGATATGTTGGTCTCGAAAGATCGGTCTCGGAACGTAAACCGCTAGCAGTTGCGACATAGGGCCTACACAATGACATTTGGGATCTCGTAAGGCCAGGATTTTGCAGAACATGGCCAAATCTAAGCGTAGATACCGGTCATCGACTCAATACATGGCATATATCCATCGCTAAAATTAGAGAGAGAGAGAGAGAGACCAAGGAAGCTTCTTCTTAGGATAGGTTTTATCATTGTGGAGAGGTGGGAAGGAGAGAGGGAGTCAGCAGTGAGAGAAGGGAGCAAGATCAGTAAACTGCTTAACCTAATTTATCTTTAAATGGTGCAGTCCCAATTTTGGGTAACTGCATAACCAAACCGGATCCACACAAATCCGGGCGGTTATAAAGTAAGGCCTTATTTGTTTTGGAGGATGAGATCAAAAATTCAAAACACGTCTCAAACTTATTATAACATTTTTTCAAATCCTCATACAAAATATAATAAAAATTACATTTTTTTTAAATTCTCATACCACTTTTTCAAATCTCCATACAAAACTAATATTAAAAAAATATCTTACAACAATATTTTATTCTTTTTTTCACTTTTATCTCATCTCATCTCGTCTCGTCTCGTCTCGTCTCTGAAAACAAACAGGGCATAAATATAACCACTTCATAACAATCCGAACAGTTATTCGCCCGGATCATACCGGTTTTCCGGATTTCAAACTGGATCCGAAAAAAATTAGATCTGGATGAACACCCATACAAAAGGGAAGGGAGGGAGGATTCCTCCCCCTACGGTGGAGAGGGTCTACTGGGGTTTTTGTCACAGAGAGAGAGAGTCAGCTTTAATTGGGTAATTGATAAATGATACCCTTCGTACAGACACAGGTAAAGTCATCGTAATCCAACCAAAGGCTCTAATTCCAACAGAAATGGCTAGCAGCCAGCTTGACAATATGCATATATTTTACCAGAGAAAGAACAAATGAAACACAATATGCATTCATTAAATACAACCTTCTGGCTTAATTAGGCATATTTGTTAACGACAAATGTCCTAGACCTTTTGATTTTTAAATACAAATAAAAACCTCATTTTTTTATATTGACGTGAGAAAATTGCGGAACAAAAAATGTGAGTAAAGGAGTGGTGTGGTACATGAAAATAAAGGGCAAGCCGGCATTGAGCTCTATAGACAAGGTTACATGTGAGATCTTTAGTCGTATAGGGCTGGAGCTCTGACCGAGACTTTATGGTACAACAATGAGATGAGAACTCATTTAAACCTGCCAAAGAAGTTGAGCATCAACTTGATGGGATGGAGCTGGCATTCAATAGAGCATAAAAACATAATCCTGACTGAGCAATTTCCAGTTCAATAACTTGACATCAAAATATAAAGATAGGAAATAACTTTAAAAGGATATCAGTTTGTTTAGCTGATGGCGTCATTTATCAAGATTGAAGCTCTCAAGTTATGCAGCAAGAACTTACCTAATAACTCACAAAAGGCGTAGGTTTTGTCTTCATTTATTTATTTGTTTTTACTGAAACAATAAATCAATCCAATATTCTCCAGCAACAAAATTACTGCAATTATAAACCGATTTCTTTATGAGTTTCAAATTTGAAATGATATCACATGCATGAATCAGAAGCTCCCCAATGCACCACAATACGGGCCCGTTTGGACAGTGAGATGAGATGAGTTGAGTTAAGATAGTTTGTGAATAGTATTGAAATTGTTGAGTTGAAATGAGAGAGTTTCATCTCACCTATGTATCCAAACGGCCCGTACATATCCTCTCATTTTCTTCAAACAGAACCAAAGGATCATAAACTGCTGTAATAGGCCCAGTGTATGCGAAGTCGGCTTGTGAAGGAATAAAACCCACAAAAAAACTTCACAAACACTTATTGGACACTCAGATTTTACATTTTCAGATGGAACAATAAAAGTTGAGTTCGTACCTAACAAATATGGAACCCCTTTTTGATAAGGAAACACGTATTAGTAAGGGCATATAGACTAGGTCAATATTTGCTTCTGTTTTGGCAATACCGATAATGCAATGGGTTAAATTCAGAGTTTTGTTTTTTTTTTTTTTTTATTGGCACTAGGTGTACAAGAATAACATCTCGACTAATTCCAGGGGTGCACAGACCCTCAGCAAAGAGTTTCACGCAAGTGCACCTAGAGTAATTCAAGGAAAATATTTTCCAATCTAATGGCCCCTAGAGAATGCGTTGGGTTTTAGACTTATAAATTATTAAAATATCTACTATTAAGTGAAAAATAATGTGAATCATTGTCATTGTTCAATGTGTTGGTTCGGTTGTCAAGATTTAAATAAAAATGTGCAATGGTGACTTTGAACCAGGGCATGCCTCTTGAGAATAGGAGCCTTAACCGTTTGGCTACTAAACGAGGGGTTGTGCCTTTTCGTGAATTATAAACATTTTCAATGTATTCTTTGGGCTTTGACTATTTTATATCGGGATCAAGGATTTCCTTTTGTGTGTACTAACAAAGAGATTAACAGGAACTGACGTTAATGTGTCTTGGAATTAAATGGCAAGAAGCTTAGGGCATGTTAAGATTTGAAGGCGGCGGAATCTACTCTATGGAAAGCGTCTATCCCAACGTGCCTTAGTACCGGATTCTCTTTTTCTAATTTTTTCTTGTTATTTTTACATATTCTCTAGTTGGAAAATGCTAAGTTTCCCGGTGAAACAGGTCCCGTTTGGGTCCTGTTTCACCTTTTTATATTTTATTTTTAGTTTTTTCTATATTATTTTTAAGTAAATATTTTTAAACAATAATGTGATTTTTTTATATTTTTAAAAAATGTTTTAAGATATTAAAAAATAAAAAGGTGAAACGGGACCCAATCAGGACCCGTTTCACCGGGGTGAGTAGCATCACCCTTCTCTAGTTTACAACGTGTTTGCATATATATATATATATATATATATTGTTATCCAAAATTTTTCCAACAAATTGTTTGCACTTAAGGGGACTTGAACCTTAGACTTAGGGGAAGCAAACAATCAAGCCCAAAGCCTTTACTACTTGAGCCAACCCCTAAGGGTTTGTTTGTTATTATAACACAAGTTTTCCTGTCAAATCCTTCGAGTAAAAATCCTGAAAAGTCTTATGGTCTCAATGTCAATTCCAACCACAAAGTCTAGGACCTAACGATGTCATCTGCAAGATATACATCTCAATCTGTGGTTTGTGGAAGCCATATTAGTAAAAAGAAGCACCCAGAAGGAGCTTTAACATTTATAACACCAGCCTCTCATGGTCAAGTATTATTTTTCATTTTTAATCTTGGAAGTTACTGGCATTAGTTGTAGCTAAGCAAGACAACATGATACTCAGATAGATAGCTTTTAGTTTTTTATCAGCTTCATTTATGTCAAGCATCCCCAAGTGGATGCAACATTCAATGTTTGGTATCTTCCAAAATATGCTCAAGTCTAATCCAAAAAAAAAAAAACACTTATTTACTAATTGAAAACGAATAAACTAACAATTGCTCAATTAGTTAATTATCTATTCAAGTTATACATCATTACCTTCAACTCGATGGCTCAGATTTGGTACTCGTTTATGTGCAACCATTTAGTAGCTGACCACTTGTTCCCCTTAATCACAGGGCAACCACCTGAGCAAACAGAACAATTAAACGTGTCATTAATAGTTATGTGACGACCCCACATACAGTGAGTAATGATTAAAGTATTCAAACAAGAAGATGAGCCCAAGGCAATGCAGTAGTACAGAGAAGGGACGTGCCATTCACTAGTCAAGGCAATTGGCCTGGAAATGACTGAAAACCGAGGTATCCACTTTCAACATCCCAATAATTAACAATGATAACTAACCATGTAAACTTGATGGATCTAAAGTGGCATCAGGATTCATGCTCCAGAAGAGCAGAGCATCACCCATCTTTGGTTTAACAGAAAGTCCTTCCTTCCCGCAATCAGATAGCTCATTCCACCAAGGCACAGAGCTAAAATTCCCCTTGGCCGCTGGAAACACCGTCTCACCACCTTCTTCAACGTCAGAGCTGTACCATTACAGAAAAGGAGACGTTACCAAAAGAAAATAGTTCGGCCTCCAACAAATGTACGAGTCAAGAGAGTTTAGAGTGCAGAAATATCATGCCACTTACAGATACATAAGAACTGTAGCCATCCGCTGACCCCCATTTTTGGTGTTGAACTCATCTAGGAAATAGTCAAAGTGACGCTCATATTTTTGTCCAACTTCATAGTGGAGTATTTGAATTCCTTCCCCATGCTCTGCTTATGAACATTTATGTATAACATCAAACAATCAAGAGATAAGCTAATAAAAGATAAACACCAAATGCCAGTCTTTTTTCCATTCCTTTGTTCTTTCAAAGACAATATCAAGGATGAATATTTACAGCCAACATTTGGAGCACATTCATTCAATTTTAAAGAGGAACTTCTAAATCCAATTCTAACCTTTTCATCTTCAAACATAAATATACCAAAAAATTTAACTTTTCCTGAATTTCTCCCTACCCAAGAGAAAAGTCAAAAGCTGACTTTCTTCCACAGAAAAAATGCTATTATCAAGAGACAAAGAATGAGAAAAACCAAAATACTGGATATTGTAATGACTGGACCACAAACCATAACCAAAAAAGGCAAGTGCTTCAGAAAAATGACATGAAAAGAAATTATTAAGGAATTTAAAAAAAGATGAAACAGAGACTCACATTCTCACCAAGAAATAGATTAAGCATAGGTAACCCAAACTACATACCTACAGGTAAAAAGGTGAAACCAGCAATCCTCTTCTCAATGTTTCTAATTATTTTATCACGTCCTCTAGCCAGAAATGTTCCAGAGCTTGTACGGACCCTGCAAATGAGGGTAACCCAGGGTTATACATCGGAAAACAACAAAGAAATAAAAAGCAAAAGAATGAAGAGAAGGGCAAAGGAAACTTCCGTCATCAAGATTAAATGCAAAAGCAATGAGAAAAGGCTGGTAAGAATTGCATACCGACTATCTTTACTTTTTCCAGTTTCACTGTCAACAACAGTTGACTTTTCCATGTGAGGCTTTGCAAGACTGATTAGATACTCACACTCCTCCTTGGTCTGCCCAAATTAGTAAACCATTTTCAGCATTTGGAAAACTTTAGATTACACCCAGATCAGTTCCTGATCAAGATCAAACTTATCTAACATAAAATGCATGTCAGAAATATTCTAAGACCACCCACCCGTGGGTAGCCCAAGTGGTAAGGGTGAAACTTGTGTGCATCAGCCCCATGTCACAAGTTCGACTCCCTCTACGATCAAATTGTGATTTAAGTAGGGGGCCATGGAGGCGGGTTGGTGTGCTAGTCTCCCCGGGAATTAAGGTTCCATGGGTGAGTCTTAAGGGCTCTGCCATTGGTTGGTTCCTCATTATTGAAAAGAAAGTTCTAAGACCACATACAACGTAAGAAGACTCCAACCCTAACAATAACTTATTTTTTATTACTCATAGGTAGCTCAAACTGAGCTCATATCTAAATTGTTTGCAACAAATACCCGAAACATTCAGCTGTGTACTTGCACCTTACAAGCTTTCTTTTTTATTCCCGAACTCATCTGTGATCTGTTACTTCTTGAAAACCTATGCTCATGCGTTTACATTTTGTATATGTGATACTATAGGTAAAATTTCATAGTTCCATCAAAATATTTTTTTTCATTAACAGTCTTTCTATACTTCCCTAAGGTGTATTCTACCAAATCCCGCATGTTTTCCCATATAATCCATCTATAAAACTGCAGGCCGAATTGCTGAAATAGAAGAAATAATTTCCTTTTAAATGAGTTTTAATTCTATTTTTCTTCTTTATCCTTTCTTTGATTTTTTTTTTTTTTTTTTGTTCTTGTTTTGTTTTGCTCTCTCAGTGTATTAAGCAGATATCGACAACGAAAATGGCATATACTTGAATGAATTCCAACTCACATGAAAACGCATTATCTTTGTCGTTGTAATCAATATAAACTAAGGAAAACATAATCAGAAACGAATTATGAAACGTGATCCGCAAGTTCCAGGAAATATAAATAACAAAAAGCTCACCAAGAAATTATGGTAAACAAAAGCTCTAGGCTCCCAGGAAATCAATTCCATCCATTGCTCCCCTATTTCCTCATCCGCATCAATCCTAAAAAAAATGGAAACCAAATAAATCACGGTAATTTCCGGCTTCAAAAAAAAAAAAAAAGTGGAAGAGAATCAGAATTCAAAAAGCACCACCCACTTATCCATCGTGTTCCGTACAATGGTGCTGAGATCGTTGGCCTTTGGCGAACCTCCACCGGAAATGCTGGGAATCGAGAGGATTCCGAGAGCGAGGAGGATGAGAATGACGCAGATGAACATGACGAACAAGGTGAGAGCCATAGCCGAAGACGAAGATTTCCGAGGCGGTAGGCGGGAGTACCTCGGCTTCACCATTGTTTGGGGAAATCCTAGAAATCGATCTCGAAGAAGATGGAGTAAAGCAAGATCTGAAGCTCTAAAGAAAGAGACGCAGAGCTACAACACTACGCGCTTTTATTTCAACTTCCTGCAACAAAAAGTCCAATACGAGTTTCCTCTACACTACGATTATCCTTTTAATTGGATTTTTTTTTTATTCCACAATTTTATAAATATGATCAGATTTATAAATTTGATATATTTTTCAAATAATCAGTTACATACATATATATATATATATATTCACATTTGAAATTTTGAAAATAAAGATTTTTTTTTATAGGATGAGATGTATGTCTAAAAGTTTATAATTAGAATAATTCTTCTTACAGTCTATATTTATGGATTATATTATAAGTCTAAATAAAATATTCTAATTTTATGGATAAATAAAATAAATTTGTCAGATTTTTAAAAATTTTAATTTGTAAATAAAGATATTTTAATTAATTTTATTTTAAAATTAAAATTTTTATGTTTGCCTATTGCTTGTATTGTGAAAAAGTTCATAAAAATAAATTATATATAACATTGTCTATTTATCATCTATTTTATCATCATTATTTCAATATTCTATGATCCATGAAATAATTGACCTGCAAATTGGATATCAAAGAAGAGTCGTAGAGATCAATACAGTAATATTTAAAAATCACAAAGAAAAATTAGAGAAATGATAGTAATTTATCATAGGATGTTACTATAAAGTGGTGTACCGATTTAAAAAGATGAATATTAAAAAAAAAGTAAATAAAATAATAAAAACAAATCATCAAGAAATGGGTAAAGAAAAGTACTTCAGTGGTATAGAACAATGATATGAAGATTGTAGGGTGCAGTTAAATTTTATTTTATTTTTTACCTTTAAAATAATTTTAAAAGCCTTTATGATTATTCTAAATTTATACGGATAAATGGATGACATACACTAGTACCACTATGGACGCGTAAGGTTTAATTTATATATAAATTAGATATGGGAAAGAAGATGAAATGTCATAAATGAAGGAAAAAACTACTAGACCTTTAAAATATTTAAGAAGTTATCACCAATCTCCCTTCTTTTCTCAAACCTTGCATGACATTAATTATTTTAAATTAATGATTATTTTCAACACATGAATTAATGAAGTGGCCCAACCAAAACAAGATTATGATTGTTTGGAAGAGGCTTCATTTCCTAATTTTATTTTATCTTATTCTCAAATATCACTCAAGCAAAAATGCTTTCAATTTTAAATATTTAACTTTTCATCTACTCATTATCTAACTATTATAATTTTATCAAATTTTTATATAAAAATAATAAGTATAATACAACTTTTCAAATACCAAAATACGTATAATATTAAAAAGTATATTCTAACAATATTTTAATTTTTTAATATCTTTATTTAAAATTTTTTCTATTTTTCCAAAATTTAATAAAATGTCATAATTTTATTATTAGTCACAAATTATTTTATTACTATTTATAAATTTTTTTATCTTATCTCATTCCAAGAATTTCCTTAAATATTCGAGATGGAGAAAGAGACAAGATCATCTAGTTCTTGTGAGTTTCGGTTTGTACCAAACCAATTGTTTACTTTTATATTTTATTTTCTTATTTTAGTTATAGTAAGCTTGTTGCTCTTTAAGTCGCCTCTCTATTTTCTCTCTAGAAAATAGAGGTGGTGTTTTATTAAGGTTCTCAACTTTCATGGTATGATGGCATCCACGAAAAAATTGCAAGCGATGTGTGCTAATCTCCAAATGAATGAGGAGGAGGAGGCGATACCATTGGAAGGGGAAGGAATTGATGAGGTTCAACGGAAGCATGATAGAAGTCTCATTGGTAAGATTTGGACTAAACGACGGATTAGAAGGGCTATGGTGGAAGCTACTATGACAAAGATTTGGGGGTTTAGCAAGCTTGCCAGTTTTACTAAAATGGGACAGAACATATTCATGATCTCTTGCAACGCATGCGGATAAGAATTGAGTTGAAGATGGTCGGCCCTGGCTGTTTGATGGCAATCTTTTTGTAATGAATACGTTTGATGGATACACCCCTTTATGCAACATGAAATTTGACATGGCTGCTTTCTAGGTTCAATTCCACCATTTACCTCTGGTTGGAATGTCTAAGGACTATGGCATAATATCGAGGAATTCACTTGGGGAAGCCATGGAAGTGGAAGTTGACGTTGATGATGTGGGTTGGGGTGTCTCGCCACGTGTGAAGATAATGATGGATCTCAGGAAACCATTAGCTCGAGGAAGAAAAGTCATTTTAGATGGGGAGAAGAGATGGGCACCTATTCAATATGAGAAACTTCCATGGTTTTTGCTTACATTGTGGGAGGATTGTCCACGAACTCTCAGATTGCCTAATTAAGAATAAGGTACAGAATACTAAACAATATGGTAGTTGGCTTCGTGCGGATAATCAGAATCGAGGATTCTGTTCTTTTAACTAGTTAGGAAATAGCTCATCGGTGAAGAACGAGGCGCCGGAAAAGACGATTCCGGGAACATTAGCCACTGGTGTAGGGGAATTTGAAAATTGCGAGAATCCAGGCGGCAATCATGATGAATATTCAATGATGGGAGGCGGTTATGATGTTGTTAATCACAATCACAAAGCGTGGCAGCAGCAGGAAAATCAGAAAACTGAAATTAGTGCTTTAAATGGGATGAATCCCAATGAGGAGGAATGAGGGAATCTCGGGACTGTTGACATGCAAATTAAGGAAGGTAACGATAACAGGGGTTATTCAAATCTGTCAAGGGTCCAGAATGGACCTTTCGATGATTTGGCCTATAATCATCTAGATGGACAAGTTATCAATATGAGGCCGGCCACTCATTAGCCCAGCCCAAGTAAGCGAAAGTCAAAAGGAATGACCTAGAAATAGAAAGCTCGATCATCTGGCAATAGCCCAGAACCTTCATCATTGGAAATAGGGTACAAACGAGAAGGGGATGAGATTGACTAGAGTTTTACAACGACGAAAAAATGAAGGAAAGCCATACCACGTGACGAAGCTATCATTATCACCACTAATATTAGTAAAGGCGATGAATATTTTAACCAATTGTTATTGGCAGAGGCTATTGGGCAGCCCTACCGACCACAATGATCATTATAAGTTGGAACTCCTGTGAGCTTGGGAACCCACAGGGAGTTCGAGTTCTTGTTGATTTTGTGTGAGAAGAAGCTCTCATGGTCTTGTTTCTGCAAGAGACCAAATTGCATGATATTTCTATGGTTCAATTAAAGTATCGCCTCGGATTTGAAAATTGTCTAGCAGTTAACAGTCAATTAAGTTGGAACTCCCGTGGGCTTGGGAACCCACAGAGAGTTCGGGTTCTTGTTGATTTTGTGCGAGAAGAAGCTCTCATGGTCTTGTTTCTACAAGAGACCAAATTGCATGATATTTCTATGGTTCAATTAAAGTATCGCCTCGGATTTGAAAATTGTCTCTCAGTTAACAGTCAAGGCAGAAGTGGTGGTCTTGCGATCTACTAGAAGAAAGAGATTAATTTAACCATTGTGAGTTTTTCACGCCATCATATTCATGCTTCAATCATGGAAAGTACCATTAGTCCTGTGCCTTGGAACCTCATAAAGGTCTATGGTTATCCCAAGCATAATAGGCAACATGAGACCTGGAATTTACTCAAGAGTCTGAAAGGTCTCTAAGATCAATGATGGTTCCTAATTGGTGATTTTAATGAAGTTCTGAGTCTAGTAGAGAAAAGGGGTGGGTGGGATAAAATAGCGAATTAAATGGCAGCTTTTAGAGAAATGGTCGATGAATGTGAGCTCATGGATTTGGGTTTTTAAGGGACACCATACACTTGGTGCAATGGGAGAGAGGATCAAGCCTGTATCCGAGAACGCTTGGATTGTGGATTAGCGAACTTGAAGTGGAAAAGATTATACCATGTGGCTGAGGTGAAGCATGGTTCTATTGCATATTCGGACCATGTTCCACTGATCCTTTAACTTCAACATGATACCATGGCTATAAGGGGAAGGAGACCTTTTCGATTCGAGGCAATATGGGCTGATGATATTGATTGTCGTAGAGTTATTGAATCAACATGGAGAGGAAGCAATGGTAATAGTATGAGGGAAATGGTCATGGAGTAAATCAGAACCTATGGATAACATCTTTAAATTTGTAACAAAAATAAATTTGGAAATGTTAACCACAATCTGAAGAAAGAAAAGTCACACTTGGCTACTATTTAAAATGTTGCCCTTGGTCTTTATACAATAGAGGATCTCAAGAAAGCTAGAGCTAAGGTGAATAAATGGCTTGAAAGATGGGAAATAATGTGGAGATGAAGATGTAGGGTTTCCTAGTTATTGGAGGGTGACCGTAATACTAGCTTTTTTCACCACAAAGCCACTTAGAGAATGGCTCAGAATCTAATCAAATGGGTTAAAGATATTGCTGGGTTTTGGCCTATAGATGCAAAACGTGATACTGAAATTTTGAGGTATTTTCAGAATATGTTCTCATCGAACCAGACTAGAGAGGATTTGCATTTTCTAGAAGCCTTAAATGGACGAGTTATTGCAACAATGAAGGAACAACTTGACAGGGATTTTACGGCTAGAGAGGTTGAAGCAGCACTCAAACAAATGCATCCTACTAAAGTGCCTGGTCCCGATGGTATGGCCATTTATTTTATCAAAAATATTAGTCTATAGTAGGTGGTGATGTTACTAGGGCTGTTTTGAATGCACTAAATAGTGATTCTTTCCCTACTTCTTTAAATCACACTTTTGTCACTCTCATACCTAAGAAAAAAAACTGAACTTGTGTCTAACTATAGATCGATTAGTCTTTGCATTGTGATTTATAATTGATCTCTAAAGTACTTGAAAATCCGCTTAAATGCTTTCTCCCTGATTTAATATCGAAGTCACAATGTGCTTTTATGTCGAAACGTCTTATCTCGAATAATGTACTTGTTGCTTATGAAATTGTACATTTTATAAGAAAGAAAAGGCAAGGAAGGAGGGGCTTTATGTCACTAAAACTCGATATCAGTAAAGCCTATGATAGACTTGAATGGTTTTTCTTGGAAACTGTTATGACAAGGATGGGTTTTGGTATGGAATGGATTAATTTGATTATGCATTGTATGAAAAGTATTTCCTATTCAATATTGATCAATGGGGAACCAAAAGGACCCATCATTCCAAGTAGAGGAATACGACAAGGGGATCCCATTTCCCCTTATCTATTCCTACTTTGCACTGAGGGTCTAATCTCTTTACTGCAACATACTAATGTGAATAAGACAGTGTAAGGCATTAGAGTGGCAAAAAGGGCTCCCAAAGTTAGTCATTTAATGTTTGTTGATGATAGTGTTTTATTTTGTAAAGTTGATATGCAGACAACTAGAAATATCTTCCAACTATTGAAGAAACATGAGTTGGCATAAGAGCAAAAAGAAAAATCGATGATTTTTAGTGGCAATGTACCAGATCCAGTAAGAGAAGAAATTTTAAGATTCTAGGGTGTTCAACAGTGTCATAATTATGATAGATACCTTGGCCTCCCTCCTTTGCTGGGAAAGAACAAGTCTCAAGCTTTTAAGGAAATTAAAGCAAGGTTGTGGCAGAAACTAAAAGGCTAGAAGGAAAAAATTTTGTCCCAAGAAGGGAAGAAGATTCTTATAAAAGCAGTAGCTCAATCTATCCCTACTTATGCGATGAGCTGTTTCAAGTTCCCTCAAACCCTATGCACTAAAATTGATAATTTAATAGCTAAGTTTTGGTGGGGACAGAGACACAAAGAAAATAAATACGATGGATAAGATGGGACAAGTTTTGCCAACCGAAATGTAAAGGAGGATTGGGTTTAAAATTTTAAGTATCTTCAATAAGGCACTCCTAGCTAAGCAAGGGTGGAAGATTATAAAGAATAAATAGTCATTATTCATTAGATTTTCAAGGCAAGATACTTCCCTCATACTAGTTTCTCGGAGGCAAAATTGAGGACTATTCCATCATATGTATGGCGTGGAATTTGGGAAAGCAAGGCTGATATGCTAAGAGGATGTAAGTGGAGAGTGGTGATGAGAAGAGTATAAATGTGTGGACTAATTACTAGTTGCCAAATGACAAGTTGGTGCGATTTTTGCACAGATTAATAAGACTCAACAGTAGTGGAAGGTTGCAGATTTGATTGATCAGGATACTAAAAGGTGGGATATGGATTGTGTAGTAAGCATTTTATCCCTTTATGAAGCTTGTATGGTGTTCAATTTACTGTTATTAAGTGATGGAAGACCAGATTGTCGGATCTGGAACAAGGAGAAGAACGACTGTTTCAATGTTAAATCGGCATACCGCTTTTTCATGAAGATAAAAGAGAATAATCGGGGGGAAGCCTCATATGGTGACCAACAAAGGAAACAATGGAAAATCTTATGGAAGCTGAAACTACCAAACAGAGTTAAAATCTTCTTTTGGAGGGCTTGCCAGAATGGACTTCCAACGCTAAAAAACTTGCAGGTTCGAAAGGTTGTTACAAATGCTATGTGCAAGTGGTGTAATGTGGGAGAAGATGATATAAACCATGCCTCACTCTACTGCCAATGAGTGCAACCAATTATAAAAAGAAGCAAATCAACTTTTGTTTGAAAAGAAGCAAATCAGTCCAGAAACTGCAGTGGAAAATGCTTTATCTATATGTTTTTAACACTCTAAGTTGAATGTAGATAGTAGGTTTGGAATAAAGGCTCAGCATAAATGGCGTCTTTCTTGTGTTGGTTCAATGAAATTAAATATAGATGGTGCACTCTTTTATGACCAAAGAAGATTAGGTTTAGACATGGTACTCATAGACGATAAAGGAGCAATGATATTCACAGCTAGTAAACTTGAGAACGTATTTAATGATCCTATAGAGGTAGAATTATTGGCTTTATCCAAGGGTCTACAATATATGTTTGCGGCTTGGTATACAACACCTGGAAGTGGAATCTGATTCTCTACTGGCAATTATGGAAATAAATTTTGAAGGAGAATCTTTGTGTATTTGGGGTCACTTAGTGATGGAAATCTAAAGTCTATTATCTAGATTTTCTTTAGTTACTATTAAGTATGAGAGTCAGCATTGTAATTTAGTAGCTCATTCGCTAGCTAAGAATTCTTGGCATCGTGATAACCTGATGATTTGATGGGGATCTTATCCCCAAGCAGTATCCGAATCTATTTGGCATGATGCTCAATTGTAATGCTCTCTTGATGAATGAGTTGATCTTTCCTATTGAAAAAGAAAAAAGTTATAGTAAGCTTGTTAGCAGGCTTGGTTTATAATTTCATAGTTGGTCGAGTTCCATAATTATATGATTTGACTGCATATTTGTTTTTATAAGCCCATGGCTAAGAGTATAAGAAGATTGGACCGGACCGGTTGGACCGGATGGAATTCGGTCCGGTCCGGTCCAGTCCAAATTTTATATAGACCGAAAATTTTCGGTCCCATCCCGGTCCAGGGGATTTCTTCCCCTAGACCGAATACACATCTTTTTAAACAAAAAATATATGTCTATATATAATATAAATTATAGTATTAATATTAATATAGATTGATAGTGGTAGTATAACATATTAATATATAATATATAGTAAGTAATATACTATTATAATATTAACATATTATAATTTATAATAGTTGACTAGTTTTAATATAAAAATATAAATTATAGTATATCTATATAGATATACTCTTAAGGATTGGTTTTTTTTTTTATATTTGAATTCTCAACTCTTAAGGACTCTTTAAGAGTTAATTTCTTTTTATTTTATTTGGATTTTTAAGGACTATTTTTTTTTTACTTTTTTATTTAGATTATTTTTCTTTTATCAATTGTTTTAAGAGTAAGTTTTTTTTTTAATATTAGTTGGCTTAAATTTGTAATAAATATGTAAATTGGCTAAAAATAATTAAATTTGAACTAAAAATTATTTTTCATCATTATAAAATTTTAGATCAAATTTAGCTCAATAAAACATATTGAGTGCCCCTGGACCGGACCGAACCGGACCACCTCTAAACTGAATTGGACCGAACCAGTATAGACCTAATAAGAGTTCAGTCCAGTTCAAGGTAAAAAAAATTTCGGACCAAATGGAACCGGTCCACATTTTTTCCAGACCGGACCAGACCATTTACACTCCTACCCATGGCTATTTACTTATTTGTGTGTATCGAACCATGGCCATATTGTTAAGGCCCCATTTGATTGTTGAGATTGTCTGAGTTCAATTTAGTTTAGTCTGATTTTAAATTAAGTCTAATATTCAAACACTCAACTCTCAAATTACTGCTCATCTCAACTCAAAATTTATTTACACGTGGGACTCATAATCTTTTTCAAATTTTCATAAATATATTTAAACTCATTTTAAGTAAATCCTATAAAACTCACCCAATGTGACACATCTATCTACGTTTGGGATCTAATATAGACTAAAGCGTTAGGATTGGTAACACTAGACTACATACCAAAGTTTTGAAGTCCGTTTCGGTTAAGGTACTGGAAATGAATATTTCGATTTCGGTCTGTTCTGATGCGCTGTTTCGGCATAGATGTTATATGAATAAATTATATATATAATAACTATATTCTAAAATAAACATATAAAAATTTGAGCAATTCTACATTAATCAATCTCAAATTTTTATCCTTTAAAAAGAATCTCAAAATTTTATCAAACTCATAAACATTGGATAAACATTAATAAAGACTAATAGTAACGTCTGAAAGAGTAAAGTGCATCAAAATATATACCTGTGAAAGATAAAATTGAAATAAAAGCATTAAAGCATTGAACAACTCAACAAAGTCAAAAAAGTGAAGTAAAAGCATTTAACCAAAGCAAAACCCATGACTTGATATAATTACCAAAACAATATATATATATATCTATATATAATATTACAAAGTTATTATCAACACGCAGCAAGCACCTGCTTCTTGGGCTTAGAGCTCGAAGCCTCGAGGAACATGCTTTCTAGCAAGAGAAAGAATGCTAAGCCTTCCCCAAAGGAGTTGAGATTGACATTAAGAACGGAGAAAGAGAAACTAGTGGAGAAAGAGGCTGTGATATTGGATTCGGGATCGCAGAAGGTGATGGGTTCGTTGTAGAAAGAGGTCGTGATCTTGCTGTGTAGGTTCAACGTGCAGTCTAGATTCTATGTATCTCTGTGGCATCAGGGATCTCCAAACCTCGACCAGACTTGCTTATTGCGGTCTCTTTGGTTTATCGTTAATTGTTTCTTTTTTTTTATGAAATCTTTAATTGTTACCTGGATTCTCATGGAAGTCGGAGGTCCGTAAGTCTAACCAGACGTCAAAGAGTAAAGGGCTAAAGGCAATAATTAAAATGGAGTTGGGATATTTACAAAATAGCCATTAAGATGTTCCGGTCCGGAACATATTGTTTTGCCCGAAATCCAAAATTCTGCCCAGAACATAAAATTTCGGCCAGAACGGCTGTACTTTAGTCTGGTGCGAAATGCAATGCCCAGCCGTTCCAGATGTTGTTCCAAAACGGTAAATTTCGGTCGTTCCGGTCGGAATGGCATGGAATTCAAAACTTTGTTATATACCCCTCAAATATGTTAAAGTTATTAGGCATGCATCTAAGTTTACTAATGATATACAATAAGTATCGCAGCAGAATAAGATCAGTTCTCTAAAATAGGCGAAGTAGTAAAAACTTTGCAAGTAATCACATGGTAAACTACATTAAACCCATAAATTTCATAATATACATAAACATATAGTATCAGTACAGGTTCATGTTCCCCAACATAATTTACATATCATAAGATTACTATTTGGTACAAATACCCTTTAACTCACTGTAAAGATTCTTTCTTCACTTCTTTATAATTATGATCGAACCAAAATCGATCCATGCTAATCTTTTCTTCC
Source organism: Platycarya longipes (assembly GCA_036559045.1). Classification (NCBI taxonomy): domain Eukaryota; kingdom Viridiplantae; phylum Streptophyta; class Magnoliopsida; order Fagales; family Juglandaceae; genus Platycarya; species Platycarya longipes. The sequence goes on from CM071795.1 coordinate 9,962,510, forward strand.
TGATGGCGTTTTATCCCTATTGGCGTTGCATAAACGATGTCTAGGAACAACGAGCCATCTGGGCTCAAAACAACGCAGCATCTCATAGGTCGTTGTCCTTTCGACGACTCCGCTGCATTCTGCCACACAATACTCAAAAGGTGGTCCTATAAATGACCTGCCATCTTCTCAAAAGTAGAGTAATCAATGAGACCCTCAGAGCTCTTTAGAGCCTCCCGGGAAGTCTGGGTTTCCCTTTTAGCTATCTAATCATGCAAAGACTTCTATCATTTCAAAAGAAATGATAATAAAGATAAATAAAATGGTGAATTTTGTAAAATCTCAGTAAGTACATACATAACATAATAAAAGCATTGTCAATATATATATACAAATAAGCAAATGCATATTCCATAATCATGTGACTCATGAGATGACTTATACATAATGCACTTTCTTTTAAAAAAAAAGTCATGTTCTCATGAAAAGACTTTCTTTGACACGTAACTAAACTTTTCGTATGAATGCCATGTCCTTTCAAAAAAATTCTTAACTTTACATGTTTTTGTCCGTATTCTTATTATTCTTGAAATGACAGTAAATGAAATCACCTTCACTGTTATTTTCTTAAACACAACCGCAGATCGAATCGTTGCCACCGTTTTGACATGACTTTTCCTTAATTACGACGGCAGATCAAAACTTCTTCACTGTCGAATTTCTTAGCATGACGGTAGATAAAATCGCTTTCACCGTCGTGACATGACTTTTTATTTTTCTTATTCTTGTTCTTATTTTGTTTAAAAAATCATGAAAACTCAAATCATGAGACTTTTCATAAAATGCACGTAAATTTGGATTTTCTCATGTATGATGCATGATTCATGTGACGTATAACGCATGCATTTAACAAATCATAACATATACATACTAAACATGTGCTTATAAATCTTTTCAAATAAATCATACACATTCCATTAAAGAGGAAGATAAAATAATTAAACTCTAGCCTTAAAATACTGAAAGCTTTATCAAGGTTTACAAAATTGTTTTCCTCAATTCCTCTTCATCATCTATTCTTCCTTTCAAACCAATCACACACATTTAACTATTCTTCAAATTCAAAGGGTATAATTTCCTATTTTCACTAAAAATCTAGTTTATAATCATGTCATCCATAAGGAAACAAAAATTTAGTGTTTTCTACAAAATTACTCTATGGTCGATAACTTTAAACCTTAAATTTTCAATTTCTAGTCTTTAAAAATTTCATGTTATCACTTGAAGCCTTATTCCAAAATTCTCCACTTTATTCCTTGATTTCTTTCCTCAAATTTTTCATCATATATCTTTTAAATATCTCTTAAATCAAATCTTAAATTATCACCTTAGATAAGCATAAGGAGATTAAAACCTAAACATTTATCCATCAAATACTAATATAAGATATTATTGGACTACTTATCAATCACTAATGATAAAGATATTCTTTAAACAACCAAATAACTAGTTCATCAAGTATAGATATATAAATGCTAAAATTAAGTGATAAGAACACTTACAACTTTTCAAGAGCTAAACTAAAGAAATTTCGTGGAAGAGAAGACTTTCACTAATTCGTTGAAGAAATCTACACAAGTAAACTAGAGGGAAGTATTTGGAAGGTGGAGAGAAGGGAGAAAAGAGATTGAGAGATGATGGAAACGTCTTTGGCCGAGAGCTTCAAAGGAAAGGGGTGGGTGTGTGCAAAGGTGTTGGTCGACACTTTGGAGAAAAAGAAATGACTAATGTTTTGAAAATTTATCTAAACTAAGCCAAGGGTCCACTTAAGGTCTTAGGGGCATTCATATCACTTTAAACTTAGGTGGCATGACATGACCATAATCTTATCCCAAAATTTAAAAATTTCTAGAATATATGACAAGAAATTCATTCAACTAGCTCCTCCCCCACCCCCCACCCCCCCCCCCCCCCCCCGGCGCGCCCCTCACATCTTATTTCTATTTTAGCCAAAATTGGATCAAGGAAAAGTCTAAGTTTCTTCTTCCAATCAACACCTACCACTTGTCTAGTATGTTGTCCAAGAAGTAAACTAACATATAATAGCAAATGACAAAAGTATAAATCGGTTTACACTTCTCAAATTGCCCAATCTAATTGCCTCCATTGAGTCAGCATATTCTTTTAAAATTCTTTACTTATTTGACTAAAACTCTCATGTTATTGACTTTCTAACTTAACCCCCTATGCTTTGAGTTTCTAGAAAATATACAAGTGTGACGCCTCCAACTCCCACGTATAGAAACACGAGAATCGAGGCGTCGGAATGCTGACAACACGGGTCACGCACTCCCAACATCAAGTGCTAAGTGTGTGAACACGTGACATGCACAAATAAAAGCAGTTGATAATTAAAGTTAATATCTAAGTACTAGAATTTTTAGAAATATTTTATAAACTATTTTATCACAAATTATCCAACAGGAGATTTAATACAGTTATCCGAAATACAAATTATACAAATACGCATTTATAAAAAAAAAAAAAAAAATTCTAAGATAACAAATTCTAATATGAATATTTCAACAGCGAAGTCGCCTTCTCAGGCTCAGTCTCCACAAAACTCTGCATCCAAAAACTACGACGCCAGAAATGGCATTGCAGATAAGTACAACCCAAACAAATCACAAGATATAAAATATACTCATGTAACAACAATACGCATAAACATGATACCATATGCATGAAGTTTAAAATCATCTTCCTCAAAATAAATAAAATAATCACGCACCAAAATCCCATTTTGGTCCACAATAAGACTCCAATAAAAACATCCATCATAAGAAAATGATGTCCGTAAAACCAATTAACACAATAGACGGGTATCGCAGGCAGGACTCTACCATCTCCCTGCTTACCCCCATATTCATGCCAGTCATACCGGCGTTACGTATCACTGTCCCCGTAATGACTTAAACACTCCAATCATATCAGGCGTTACGTATCGCCGTCCCCGATATGACATACATACCAATCATAATGGGCATTACGTATCACCGTCTCCATTATGACATCTACACACACTAATCATATTGGACATTACGTATCGCCGTCCCCAACATAACATCCATACATCATCAATCATAACGGGCGTTACGTATCGTCGTCCCCGTTATGACTTACACACACTCATTTCATAGCGGGCGTTATGTATTGTCGTCTCCGATATGAAATGTACACACGGACCATAACAGGCGTTACGTATCGCCGTCCCCGTTATGACTCCGTCAAAACCATTAAAAAAATTCATAATCCAATAATACTGTAGGCGGGAATTACAGGCGGGACTAAACCATCATCCTTGCTTACCACCATCCCTACAGTACCTCTCCTTTAAAACCATCAATTAAATCATCTCAACATACCAAAAATCAAGCCTCACATAAAAATCTCAAATATCAAATATACACATGAACAAGTGTGCCATTACACAATGCATACCACCATGAACAAATATCTAACATTAAATAAATCTAATCATCAACCAAACACATAGTTGTTAATGCAAAAATATATTTAAATCTCAAATTTTATTTCAGAAATACTTACAGTGCTAAAATATGATTTTCGAAGGACCACGAAGGTGCAAGCGACGGCGGCAAATCAACGTAACAGTGCAAAACGGACAACGGCCGTGAGTCTCAAAAACCCAACTTTTGAGCGGGAATAAACTAAGACTTGAGATGGCTAGGGAATGACTTAGAGGTGTTGGTGAAGTGATTGGTGGTGGTGGTTGGTCGTGGGTGGCGGCGTGGGCGGTGGTAGAAGGCCGAATAGTATAAAATAGAGGTATAGCTCAAGAGACCTCAAGGGTGGCGAATTGGGGTTGAGGAAAGGTGTGTTAGGTAGCTGGGAGGCCGGTGGTAAAGTGGCGAAGAGATGGTGGCCGGTGGTGGAGCGACGGCAGCGATGGAGCACTTAAAGGCCGCGGCTTAGAGGTAGGTGTGGGGGCAAACTGCGGCACGTGTTGGGCTAAAATTGAAGGGGGGTGGTTGCCGACCGGTGGGGAAGAGAATGGGACGGGTGGTAACAGCCACGTCCGCGGCGGCGACGCTAGGTGGAGAGAGGAAGAACGGGCGAGAGAATAGAGGGGGAGGGCTGGGGGGGGGGGAAACCAGGAAAGGAAAAAAAAAAAAGAAAAAGAAAGAAAAGAAAAGAAGAAAAAAAAATGAAAAAGAAAAGAAAAAGAAGAAAAGAGATGAAGTCCAACTAGAAAATAGATCACAACAAAATAAATAAAACCAAAAGAAAATGCTACAATTCAATATTAATAAAATGAAATATTTAAAGCCTAACAATAAAATAATTTAAACCAAAGCGTAATTTAATTACAAAACAATAATTAATATGAAGAAAACACATCAATTAAAATCTCATAATAAAATAAAGAAAGTTAATTCCAATCATTAATAAAATAATTACCTCACATTAAAATTAATAAGAAAAACAACGTAACTCAATATTTCAACATAAAAGTAACGTTAAACTAATATTAACTAACTAATTGTTCAAATAATAATTTTAAACAAATAAAACGTAACTAATAATATTATTAAAATAAATTAACACAATCAACAATAAGAATAAAACAATAAGTAAAAATACACGTAGTCTGGGATCTCACATACAAGTCACATATTTCCTTTGTGTAGAAGATGACAAAGTTAGGCAAATATCAAATCATCATCCATATCTTGAAATACTACACATACAATATATGACAAAGTGATGCTAATCCTATTTCCATTTTCATTTCATCCGAAATTCCCAAATGAAAAAATGTCTAAATCTTACTTATCTCTCTCTTTCTCTCTATTTCCACTTGTCACCATCTCTCAAAAGTTGAATCTTAATGTAGAAAAAAAAAAATCAAATATATCAAGCCATAACTACCTTTTAGAAACCTTTAGTTTATCTCCGTCAAAGGTCCAGAAAGTTTGGAAAATCCTTCTACAAACCTTCTGTAGTATCCTGCTAGTCTAAGAAAATTACGTACTTCGTAAGCATTCGTCGGCCTCTGCCATTCTGTTACTGCCTCTATCCTGGTTAGGTCTACAGCAACTTCTTCACTAGAAATAACATGGCTCAAAAATTTAATTTCTTGAAGCCATAACTCACACGTATTAAGTTTAGCATAAATTTGATGCTTCTGCAAAATTTCTAACACAGTTCTTAAGTATTCCTTGTGCTTCTCATCACTTCAAGAATATATCAAGATATCGTCAATAAAGACTACTACAAAACTATCTAAATATGGTCTAAATATTTGATTCATTAAATCTATAAACACTACTAGCACATTAGTTAAACCAAATGGCATAACTAAGAACTTGAAATGTCTACGTCGAGTCCGAAAGTCAATTTTGAACACAACTTGCTCTCTGATCTTAAGCTGATGATAACCGGATCTAAAATCTATTTTGGAGAATACTGATGGTCCT